>CM020229.1:19627726-19967178 GCA_009819775.1 Phoenicopterus ruber ruber | reverse complement strand
AACTTCAACCATAAGACACCTGAAAAAATAGCTGCTACTACAGCTCACGACTCACTGCTCACGTTGCCCGAGTCACCTCCAGTGCCAATATCCTGCTTTGGTCATCGCTTCGCACCTTCAAAATAAAAAACCCCACACATACAAAGACCAGTATAGTCCTATAGCCGCCAGTTGCATCTTCCCTCCGACACCACGCGCTGACTCACCTTCTTACGGCACTCTGCTCACCTCCTATGTCGCTCTTCGCTGTGCATTTTATCTCTCTGCATCTGAAAAATTATTAAACAAGTCACCTGGAGGCAGAGCAATAGCTGAACCATTCCAGAGGTGCTGTTCCCCTTTACATAGACCGCCTAGAGTCCAACTACAGACTGCCATTAAAAAAAAGCCCCACACGTACAAGCCCTAACACCTTTGCGATTCAATCTGCTCCTCTACTGCTGAACAGCCCCTCCCAGACGGCCCCAACCATCATCTCCAAAACACGCTATTGAAATGGCTGTCCACAGAGCCTGCCGATGGCTACTCAATTCAAGATGACTATACTACCTTTGCCTAAACAGTCTAGGCATATCAACATATTATCCATAGACTCTTATTGCTATTCCACCTACCCCCAGGCAGAGCAGCTCCACGCCACACGCACACGGAGACCAAGAGTACAAAGAACACTACAAACAATATGTGACTCAAAGATGAGAGAAAACTCTCGACAAGAAGAAGGACTCCCAGACCGGAGACGCTGTCGGGCAAGATGACCTACAGGAGCGCAACAGTGAGGCGAGGAGGGTCTACGGCCACCCCAGAAAGGAGCTGAGCGTAATGGCCCATTACAAGAAGTTACCGCCTAAACTGAGATGATAGATGCACGAGAGGCCAAGCTTCAAGACCTATGAACATAAGGATGCAGGGAAGAAGTCCAAGTCCATGAAAGTGGTCGGCTAGAGAACAGAGGTGCTGGCACAGCCCAGAAGGATGCTGCAAAAGAGGACCGACTGGCAGCTTCCGAGTCACAAGACCGATTGGTGCTTTAAGCTTGTAACACAAGAAAAGAAGCACTCGATGGGCACTGTGCGACAAGTACGGGCATTTGAGACCTTAGGGATGGCACCCAAGATGCGTGCCGTGCTCCTGGAGCGCAACGAGGACATCAAGACCCGAGGAAGTTCTAAGACACAGAAGACAGACTAGACGAGCAACACAACACCACAGACACAGGCTGGAACTGCCCTGCCCACGCTAGTGCTGTGCTGAAAAGTAACCCGCTCCCTTTGCCTGCCCCAATGGAACCGTTCCTAGATAGCCCTCGCCCCTACGCTGACTTTGAAACCCCTCCTGGCAATTCCCAACCTTGTCTCCTCCTCCCCATCCCTTCCCAACCCTGGTCCCTCAGCTTAGCTTTCAGAGGGCCTGAATCCATCCTTGCCAAAAAGACCCGCATTGGCTAGCCAGGACGTTCCTGCAGTCACCAGGTTCCTCTTCATCATCTGCAATAAAAAACCCAAGCAGCACCAGCAGCGAGCATCACATCAGCCAACGCCAACCTCTGCCACAACACCCCCCTCCTCAGAAGCGCCGTGGCATTCCGCTCACCCGCTCGTTCCAGAGATAGACGCTGCCATCGCTTGTGGTACCTAAGATACCAAGAGACACAAAATTACTGTTGCTCTGAAGATGTCACCAGCCCCGTGATCCTCCTTGCTGCCACCCCAGCTCACCTCAAAGGCTCACCCAAGTCCAAAGGCAGCCCACACAGCACCTGCAAAACCAAAAGGTAAATACTTAAAGAGTTGCCACAGGATACTTTGCTCTTAGGCACGGATCCGGCCGATAACTGCCTCACCTTCTCGGACCGCTCGTCGGCATGCCGCTTCACCCCTCCGAGGCCACGTGCGGTACCTGCAAAAGCACATGATGAGATGCTGCCCGAAACTGCAGCCTGCCCACAGCAATTTGTCTCCCGCCGCTTTACCTTCGCCGCTCACCAGCCCTGCCTCTGCCATTCACAGGTTGCTACGTTGAGGCTCGGGTACCACCTGTAAACACAAACAACAAGGGATGCTTTTAACTCCACCTACCACACAACACCTAAAAATAACTACTACTTCAGCCCACAACTCGCTGCTCACCTTGCCCGAGTCACCTCTGGCAGCGATATCCTGCTTTGTGGCTTAAAAAAAAAACCAACCACCACAAAACACAAGACCTAGAACTTAATCATATAGCCACCGGGTCGCATCTTCCTTCTGACACCACGCACCAACCCACCTTCTTACGTTGCTCTGCTCATCTCTCCTCCACCCCCCTTTGGCACACGGTTTGTCCCTCTGCACCTGAAAAAGCAATATCAAAAAAGTCGCCAAGATAGCACACAATTGCTGAATGATTCCAGAGGTCTAGTTCCCCTTTAGGAATACAATCTAGAGTGCAACTACAGACCGTCTTTAAAGAAAAAAGGCAAACTTTGGACCCCACACATACAAGCCTTAACACCTTTCAGATTCAATCTGCTCCGCTACTGCTGGACAGCCCCTCCCAGGTGGCAACAATCATCATCTCCATAAAACGCTATTGAAATGACTGTCTACAGAGCCTGCCAACAGCTAATCGGTCTGAAGACGACCATACCACCTTTGCCTAAAGCATCTAGGCATATCAACGTATTATCCATAGACTGTTGTTGCCATTCCACCTACCCCCAGGCAGAGCAGCTCCATGCCATACACACGCAGACCAACAGTACACAGAACAATACAAACAATGTGACTCAAAGATGAGAGAAAACTCTCAGCGAGAACAATGACTCCCAGATGGGAGATGCTGTCCGGCAAGAGGACCTACAGGGCCGCAACAGTGAGGCGAGGAGGCTCTGTGGGAACCCCAGAAAGGAGTTGCGTGTTAAATCACCTTATAAGAAGTTGCTGTCAAAACAGAGATGATGGATGCACAAGAAGCCTGGCCTCAAGACCTACAAACATAAGGATGCAGGGAAGAAGTCCCAGTCCGTGAAAATGGATGGCTAGAGAACAGAGCTGCTGACGCAGCCTGGAACGATGACGCCAAAGAGGACCGACCAAAAACTTCCAAGACGTGAGACCGATCCACGCTTTAAGCTTGTAACACAAGAAAAGTGCCCGATGGGGGCTATGCTAATGCGTACGGTCATTCGAGACCGTAGGGATGGTGCCCAAGACGCATGCCGTGCTCCTTGAGCGCAAAGAGCAACGAGGACATCGAGACCCGACAAAGGTCTGAGACACAGAAGACAGACTGTACAAGCTACACGGCCACACAGACACAGGCTGGAACTGCCCTGCCTGGCATACGCTAGTGTTGTGCTGAAAAGTAACCCGCTCCCTTTGCCTGCCCAAAGGGGATGGGTCCTGGACAGCCCTCTCCCCTACGCTAACTTTAAAACCCCTCCCTACAATTCCCAACCTTGTTCCCTCCTCCCAGTCCCTCCCTAGCCCTAGGCCCTCAACTTAGCTTTCAGAGGGCTAGGGGTCCGATTCCATCCTCGACAAAAAAAACACTTTGGCTAACTGGGACATTCCTGCACTCACCAGGTTCCTCTGTCATCGGCAAAGACGACAAACCAAACAGTGCTGGTAGTAAGCATCGCATCAGCCGACACCAACCTCAGAAGCACCGTGCCTTTCCGCTCACCTGCTCATTCCAGAGATGGATGCTGTGGCCGTCATCGCTGGTGCTACCTAAGAAACCAAGAGACACAAAATTACAGTTATGCTTGTGAGATGTCACCAGCCCCATGCTCCTCCTCGCTACCACCCCCAGCTCACCTCAAAGGATCATTCGAGTCCAAAGGCAGCCCACACAGCACCTGCAAAACCAAAAGGGAAAGGCCTAAACCAGTTGCCATATAATACTTTGCTCTTAGACACCAACCCAGCCAAAAACTGCCTCACCTTCTCGGACTGCTCATGGGCATGTGGCTTCACCCCTCCGAGACTGCGTACAGAACCTCCAAAACCAGAGACAAAGGCACATGCTGAGATACTGCCCAAAACTGCAGCCTGCCCGCACCGATTCCTGGCTCATGCTCCTATACCTTTGCTGCTTGCCAGCTCTGCCTCTGCCATTTGCAGGTTGACACGTTGAGTCTCGGGTACCGCCTATAAAAAAAGCCAAACACAAACAAGGGACGCTTAAAACTGCAGCAAGAATATGACAACTGAACAAGAACTGCTACTGCAGCCCACTAGTTGCTGCTCGCCTGGCCCAAGTCACCTCTGGTGCGGATATCCCTCTTTGCTTGTTGATTCACACCTTCAAAGTGAAAAAAACCCACACAAAGCGATGTTATATAGCCACCGGTTACACCTTCCCTCCGACACCACACACCGACTCACCTTCTTACGGCACTCTGCTCACCTCCTCTGTTGCTCTTCGCTGTGCATCTTGACTCTCCGCATCTGAAACTAATTACTACACAAGTCACCTGGCAGCAGAGGGATCACTGAAGAATTCCAGAGGTCTTGTTTCCATTTAGGATTACCATCTAGAGTCCAACTAGAGACTGCCATTAAGAAAGAAAAAGGCCAACCTTTAAGCCCCACACATGCAAGCCTCAACACCTTTGAGATTCAATCTGCTTCGCTACTGCTGAACAGCCCCTCCCAGATGGCCCCAATCATCATCTCCATAAAACCCAATGAAATGACTGCTCACATAGCCTGCCAATGGTTACTTGACCCGAGATGACTACACTACCTTTGCTTAAACAGTCTAGGCATATCAACATATTATCCATAGACTGTTACTGCTATTCCATCTACCCCTGACTCCACATCCCCGGGCAGAGCAGCTCCAGGCCAAACATGCATATGCACAGACCAACAGTACACAGAACACAACAAACGATGTGACTCAAAAGACGGAAAACTCTCAGCGAGAACAATCGCTCCCAGATGGGAGATGCTGTCAGGCAAGACGACATACAGGGCCTCAACAGTGAGGTGAGGAGGCTCTATGGCACCCCAGAAAGGAGTTGAATGTAATGGCCCCTTATAGGAAGTTACTGTCAGAACCGAGGTGACGGATGCACAAGAAGCCTGGCTTCAAGACCTATGAACCTAAGGATGCAGGGAAGAAGTCCCAGTCTGTGAAAGTGGATGGCTAGAGAGCAGAGCTGCTGGCACAGCCTGGAAGGATGCAGCAAAAGAGGACTGACCAGAGAATTCCAAAACGCAAGACCTATCCATGCTTTATGCTTGTAAAGCAAAAAAGAAGCGCCCGATGAGCATTATCTTGATGAGCAAGGGCATTGAGACACTAGGGATGGTGCCCAGGTGCAGTGCTGTGCTCCTTGAGCACAAAGAGGAAACCCAAGACCTGAGAAAGGTCTAGACGCAGAAAATAGACTGAACAAGCTACACAACACCACAGATACACGCTAGAACTGCTCTGCCCACACTAGTGTTGTGCTGAAAAGTAACCCGCTCCCTTTGCCTGCCCAAAGGGGATGGGTCCTGGACAGCCCTCTCCCCTACACTAACTTTAAGCCCCACCCCTGCAATTCCCAACCTTGTTCCCTCCTCCCAGTCCCTCCCCAGCCCTGGGTCCTCAACTTAGCTTTCAGAGGGCTAGGGGTCCAATTCCATCCTTGACAAAAAACCCACTTCGGCTAACTGGGACATTCCTGCAGTCACCAGGTTCCTCTTCATCATCTGCAAAGAAAATACAAACAGTGCTGGTAGTAAGCATCACATCAGCCAACACCAACCTTCTCAGAAGCACCGCAGCATTCTGCTCACCTGCTCGTTCCAGAGATTGATGCTGCGGCCGTCATTGCTGGTACTACCTAAGAAACCGAGACACAAAATCACTGTTATGCTTCTGAGAAGTCACCAGCCCCATACTCCTCCTCTCTACCACCCCCAGCTCACCTCAAAGGATCACCCAAGTCCAAAGGCAGCTCACACAGCACGTGCAAAACCAAAAAGGGAAAGTCCTAACCCACTTGCCATATAATACTTTGCTCTTAGACACCAACCCAGCCAAAAACTGCCTCAACTTCTCAAACCGCACACGGGCATGTGGCTTCGCCCCTCCAAGATCGCGTGCAGAACCTGCAAAAACCAAAGACAAAGGCACGTGCTGAGATGCTGCCCAAAACTGCAGCCTGGCCGCAGCAATTCCCGTCTCCCGCTCCTATACTGTTGCTGCTCACCAGCCCCGCCTCTGCCATTTACAGGTTGACACGTTGAGTCTCGGGTACCACCTATATAAAAAAGCCAAACACAAACAAGGGATGCTTAAAAACTGCAGCAAGAATAGGACAACTGAACAAGAACTGCAACATCAGCCCACTAGTCACTGCTCACCTTGCTCAAGTCACCTCTGGTACCGATATCCCTCTTTGCTCATTGCTTCGCACCTTCAAAATGAAAAAAGGAATAAACACAAAGCCTAATGTTATCATATAGCCACCAGTTGCATCTTCCCTCCGACACCACGCACCGACTCACCTTCTTACGGCACTCCGCTCGCCTCCTTTGTCGCTCTTCGCTGTGCATCTTGACTCTCCGCCTCTGAAAAAAATTACTAAACAAGTCACCTGGCAGCAGAGGGATCACTGAACAATTCCAGAGGTCTTGTTTCCATTTAGGATTACCATCTAGAGTCCAACTAGAGACTGCCATTAAGAAAGAAAAGGCCAGTCTTCAAGCCCCACACATACAAACCTCAACACCTTTGAGATTCAATCTGCTTCGCTACTGCTGAACAGTCCCTCCCAGATGGCCCCAATCACCTCCATAAAACCCAATTGAAATGACTGTCCACACAGCCTGCTGACAGCTACTCCATCTGAGATGACTACACTACCTTTGCCTAAACAGTCTAGGCATATCAACATATTATCCATAGACTGTTATTGCTAGTCTACACTACGCCTGACTCCAAATCCCCAGGCAGAGCAGCTCCGGGCCAAACACGCGAATGCACAGACCGACAGTACGCAGAACGCTACAAAGGACATGTCTCAAGGATGAGAGAAATCTCGCAGCAAGAACAAGGACTCCTGGACTGGAGATGCTGTCAGGCAAGACGACCTACAGGGCCTCAACGGTGAGGCGAGGAGGCTCTATGGCACCCCAGAAAGCAGTTGAACATAATGGCCCCTTATAGGAAGTTACTGTCAGAACGGAGGTGACGGATGCACAAGAAGCCTGGCTTCAAGACCTAAGAGAAGAGGGATGCAGGGAAGAAGTCCCAGTCTGTGAGAGTGGTCAGCTAGAGAGCAGAGCTGCTGGCACAGCCCAGAAGGATGCTGCAAAAGAGGACCAACTGGAAGCTTCTCAGTCACAAGACCGATCCACGCTTCAAGCTTGTGACGCAAGAAAAGCGGTGCCCAATGGGCACTATGCCGATGAGTACGGGCATTTGAGATCCTAGGGATGGCACCTCACATACATGCCATGCTCCTTGAGCGCAACAAGGACATTGAGACCCGCAGAAGGTCTGAGACACAGTAGACAGACTACGCAAGCTACACGGCAACACAGACACAGGCTGGAACTGCCCCGTCCAGCACACGCTAACATGCCGAGAAGTAACCCGCTCCCTTTGCCTGCCCCAAGGGGACTGACCCTGGACAGCCCTCTCCCCTACACCAACTTTAAAACCCCTCCCTGCAATTCCCAACCTTGTCGCCTCCTCCCAAGTCCCTCCTCGGCCCTGGTCCCTCCACTTAGCTTTCAGAGGTCTGGGGGTCCAAATCCATCCTTGACAAAACACCCAGACCAGCTAGCTAGGATGTTCCTGCAGTCACCAGGTTCCTCCTCATCATCTGCAATAAAAAACACCCCAACCGTGCCAGCAGTAAGCATCGCATCAGCCAACGCCAAGCTCTTCCACAACACCAAGTTGCCATATTTTACTTTGCTCTTAGAAACTGACCTGGCCAAAAAATGCCTCACCTTCTTGGACCGCTCATCAGCATGGGGCTTTGCCCCTCTGAAGCTGGGTGCAGAACCGGCAAAAACCAGAGACAAAGGCACATGCCGAGATATTGCCCAAAACTGCAGCCTGGCTGCAGCAATTCCCATCTCCTGCTCCTATACTTTCACTGCTCGCCAGCCCTGCCTCTGCCATTCAGAGGTTGCCACATTGAGGCTTGGCTGCCACCTATAAAAACAAACAAGGGATGCTTCTAACTTCACCGACAATTCAACGCCAGAAAAATAACTGCTACTTCAGTCCACTAGTCACCGCTCACCTTGCCCGAGTCACCTCTGGTGCCGATATCCTGCTTCACTCATTGCTTTGCACCTCCAAAATAAAAACACACACACTGCAAGACCTATACGCTAGTCATATAGCCACCAGTCACATCTTCCCTCCAACCCCATGCACTGACTCACCTTCTTACAGCACTCCTCTCGCCTCCCCTCCATTGCCCTTGGGCGCACAGCTCATCCCTCTGCATCTGAAAAACCAATATCAAACAGGTCACGCAGATAGTGAGCAATCGCTGAACAATTCCAGAGGTCTCATTTCCATTTAGGATTACCATCTAGAGTCCAACTAGAGACTGCCAATAAGAAAAAGGGCAAACCTTAAGCCCCATATATACAAGCCTTAACAACTTTGAGATTCAATCTGCTTTGCTACTGCTGAACAGCCCCAATCATCTCCATAAAACCCAATTGAAATGACTGTCCAGACAGCCTGCTGATGGCTACTCGATTCAAGATGACAACGCTACCTTTGCCTAAACAGTCTAGGCATATCAACATATTATCCATAGACTGTTACTGCTATTCCATCTACCCCCGGGCAGAGCAGCTCCACGCCAAACATGCACTGACCAACAGTACACAGAACACTACAAACAACATGGCTCAAAGATGAGAGAAAACTCTCAGCGAGAGCAATCGCTCCCAGAATGGGGACGCTATCAGGCAAGAACCTACAGGGCCACAACGGTGAGGCAAGGAGGCCCTATGGCACCCCAGAAAGGAGTTGAACGTAATGGACGGTTCTAGGTAGTTACGGTCAAAACTGAGATGATGGATGCACAAGAAGCCTGACTTCAAGACCTAAGAACATAAGGATGCAGGGAAGAAGTCCCAGTCCGTGAAAATGGATGGCTAGAGAACAGAGCTGCCGACACAGCCTGGAACGATGACGCAAAAGAGGACTGACTCGAAACTTGCGAGACGAGACCGATCCACGCTTCGAGCTTGTAATGCAAGAAAAGCAGCGCCCGATGGGCGCTATGCCGATGAGTATGGGCATTCGAGACCCTAGGGATGGTGCCCAAGATGCGTGCCGTGCTCCTCGAGCGCAAAGAGCAACAAGGACAGAGACCCACAGAAGGTCTGAGACACAGAAGACTGCACAAGCAACACAACAACGCAGACGCAGGCTGGAACTGCCCTGCCCGGCACACGCTAACATTGTGCCAAAAAGTAACCCGCTCCCTTTGCCTGCCCAAAGGGGACTGCTCCTGGACAGCCCTCTCCCCCTATGCTAACTTTTAAACCCCTCCCTGCAATTCCCAGCCTTGTCGCCTCCCCCCAGAGCCCCCTCCCAAACACCATTCCCTCCACTTAGCTTTCAGAGGGCCAGGGGTCTGAATCCATCCTCAACAAGAACCGCATCAGCAAACCAGGTTACTCCTGCAGTCATCAGGTTCCTCTTCATCATCTGCACAAAAACAGCGCCAGTAGGTATCGTGTCAGTCACAGACCTCTTCCGCAACATTCCCCTCCTCAAAAGCGATGTGTCCTTCCGCTCACCTGCTCCAATTTCAGTGTCGGACACTGTAGAATCAGAATCGTTTAGGTCAGAAGAGACCGTTAAGACCATCGAGTCCAACTGTTAACCCAGCACTGCCAAGTCCACCACTAAACCATGTCCCTAAGCACCACATCTACACGTTTTAAATACCTCCAGGGACGGTGCCTCAACTGCTTCCCTGGGCAGCCTATTCCAGTGCCCGATAACCCTTTCGGTGAAGAAATGCTTCCTAAGAAACATTTCCTGTAGCCGTCATCAGGTTGCCACGCTGAGGCTCACGCTACACCTGTAAAACACAAGCCACAAGGGATGCTTCTAACTTCACCAACAATACAACACCTGAGAAATAACTGCTACTTCAGCCCACCGGTCACCGCTCGCCTCACCCGAGTCACCTCCGGTGCCGATATCCTGCTTCACGCCTTCAAAATAAAAGTCACCACCAAAACCTATAAGCTAGTCATATAGCCACCGGTCACATCTTCCCTCTGACGCCACACGCCGACCCACCTTCTCGTGGTACTCTGCTCACCTCTCTGGGTCTCGTTTCCATTTAGGAATACCACCTAGATTCCAACGACAGCCTGCTATTAAAAACAAACACAAACAACACAACATTAAGCCCTACACATACAAGCTTTAACACCTTTGAGATCCAATCTGTTCTACTACCACTCAAGCAGCCTCTCCCAGACAGTTCCCCTCATCCCCTCAACATCCCCACCTGCTGCCAGGGGCTACTTGCTCTGAAGTAGACTGTACAGTCTGTAACTAAACGGTCCGGTTATATCAACATTAACTATAGACTCTTATTATTCTTCCCCAACTAACATGGCTATGCCCCTGGGCAGAGCAGCTCCAACCAAGACACGCATGCAGGCTGACACCGCACACGAGACAAATGATGTGACCCAGGGACTTAAAGACTCTCGCAAGAAAAATTACTCCCAGAGGGAAGATACCGTTAGGTGAGATGATCTACGGCCGCCCCATAAGTCAAACACCACAGCCCGTGACAAAAAGATATGGCTGCAACTGCAACAATGGATGCGCGAGAAGCCAGGCTCTAAGACCTAAGACCAAAAGGATGCAGAGAAGAAGTCCCAGAAAAGGGGTCCGTGAAAACAGACCGCTCGACAGCAGATATGCCGACTCATCCTGCATCACTGCTGCAAAAACACTGTCCGTAAACTTGTCAGACACAAGACACGCAAGACAGACCCGCACGCGGAGCTGTTAATGCAATACAGTTCGCATCATGCCAATGAGTTGAGACACAGCAGACCCTCGGTATGGCTACCGATGTGCCCATCTAGCACAAAAACACAATGGGAACATCAAGACCCGAGCAAGATATAGTATAGTACACAGCAAACCAATGACACAAACTACCTCCTTACCTACAAAACCCTTTAGGGAATTACAGAGGCGTTCAGCCAATGGAAAACCCACGATGATCGTGACACAGTGACTCAAAGATCCAAAATGGACCCCTTACGACTACAGAAACTGGTGCTAAAAACACAATACGCAAACAAGAACAACAGAACATAACTGCTGTGACCGATACTAGAGCAAGCCTCACAGGACACTTAAGTAAAAAGGCAAAACTACAATAATAGAAAAAGCTTATATGCCCAGGACTGCGGTAAAGGAAAGACCCCAGCTAGAGATTGTTACGAGCGCAACTAATACACATCCTCTTCTCCGAGAAATTCTGGGGAAGACAATGACACAAACCTGCACTGGAAATAAGTGCCTAGTTGGTGCCTCTAACTAACAAAGACTGTGACAACCAGATGGACAGTGAAGGGATGGATGCAAAAATTAAGACAGGGAATGAAGAAAGTAAAAGGCACTGAGAAGCAGAGACCTCAGAGTTCAGGAGGATATATTTTAATGTACCTCATGCTTTACTAGATGAATCTCTTCCGATGTTCAGCCCTGCATATTGCAATGCAGATGCCTAGATGGTTTACGCTACCAAACTGTCAGAGAAAGAACCCTGTTCCATATCCTGAAAGACACTACACCCTACATCCCTACTGCTTTCTTGAGAAGCACTAAAACTCCATATACTCCACACATACAAGATGCTCCCCCTAACCCCTGCTACATGATCTCACCATCAATCCTATTAAGAGACCCCATATTGGCAGCTTATGCCATATACAGCAAAACAGATGAAATCAACAAGGTTCCATCATCAACCAAGTCAGGAACTCCAGGAAACGCAAGGCACCTAGAATTGAAAAACACATGCTATTAAACCATCTTGCCACCCCTGAAGGCTCGATACAACATTACTGATCTGAAAAACAAAAAATATTTGTATATGAGCATACTTTCTACTATACCTGCTGTAGAACCTTGACTGGTTCCAAATCTCTTACCTCAAGCAGACACCTCTGCTTCTCTAAATTCCAAACTGCATCTGCTCAAATAGCTTAGACAGCTCAAAAGCTGCCCCTAACTGAAAGGGGAGCAGAACACTAACACCAGAGAAGCCCAGGAGCAGAATGAGCTCCCTGCCCAGAGGCTGTGGCTCATATACCTCGGGCCCCACCCACCACCCTTCCCACAATCCCCTGCGAAAGGGGAGGGGCGAAGCACCAGCAGTCATAAAGGCGGCAGGAGGAGCAGGGGTGAGGTTTTTTCTGTGCCTTAAGTTTCTGGTCTACAAAGTACTAAATGGAGAAAGCAAGCCTTACTGAAAATGATGATGTCAGCTCTTTTACAACAACTACAACTGCATCTATTGTATTAGCAATGTGACCAGGTAGGTAATTAAAGTTAGTTTTTCTGGGGTGTAGATAGAAAAAGGCAGATGTTGTACTAAGCTATGTAGGAAATTAGTTTATTAAATGCAATAACAACATTTTTATCAAAAATTTGGGGCTTTAATTTCCTTTAAAAAACCCAAAATGCTATGATGTTACACTTCCCTTCTAGCAAGACCATGCATGCTACTTAACTTCTACCGCAACTATGTTCTGGATGAGACTGAATGACAAAGCAGAATTAGATCTGTTGAGGATTTGGTCTCAAAAATATCTCCAGTTGCAAAGTAAATGATATACTGTAAAGTGCTGATGATTTGGAGTCACGTTGATGATCTCTCCGACTGACTCCCTTAACAGAACTGGGCGAGTCCCAAAGGACAGAAAGTGCTGAAAAACTGTGGAAATACAAGAAATGCATCAGAAATGGTATGAAGCATCCTAATTAACACCTAAGTAGCTAGAACAAATTAAATTGCAAAACGCAACAAAAAACACCAGGGGTGACGTGTTGATAAAAATAGATGCGGGCTATTGCCTTATCTGAAAAACTCGAGAGGAGATCTGAGCTGACGATAGACATCTTTGGGGTACCAGATACCAACTAAAAATATACTATAAGATGGAAAACCAAAAGACTGCTTTTGAGCACACAGATGGCTTTGGAAAAGGTTCTGACAGAACACGAGGCATCGTCGCAGGGATTAGGGAAGTCCCGAAGGGGCCAGAGAGACCAAAGAAATCTCGAGGATGCAACGAGCTCAAAAGGGAACTGAACAAAATACAGATGTCCTCAGGGAGCTGGGGACCAAATGGAGGCACGTTGAACGGATGAGAGGACAGAAAGACCGACCGGGGTAACAGATGCGGACTCAGGAAGGGTTCCGAGGGGAAAAGAGGGGCACAAAGTGCTCTGCCAAGCTAAAACGGGGCTCCGAGGCGTAGGGAATGTCTTGTGAGAGCTTGGCAGAGGGAGCGGAGGAGTCCTGAGGGGCCTGACAGACCAAAGAAGCTTCTGAGATAACAATGAGGAAGTCCGAAGGGGATTTTGACAAAGTACAGATGTCGTCAGGGGGCCGGGGTCTGAACGAAGGCATCCTAAATGGCAAAGAGTAAGATAAGAGCGCTCTGAAGAGTGCAAAAACTAAAATCCAAAGGGAGCTAAAGTGCCACAAGAGTGCCGTGGAGTACAAGAAAGGACTCAGAAGACATTGCTACAGAGAGTAGAGGAATTATGAGAGGGCAGGGTAAGAAAAGGCTCGGAGACGCAGCGAGGGCCTCCGAGTCTCGGGAGGGCATCTAGGCAAACTAGAGATGACAGAGTGAGAGAGGAACCGAACGGAGATAGCCTTGACGGCAGAGCCAAAGATAAAGGAGCGCTGCGTAGCAAAGAAAGAAGGGAGGCTCTGATGGAACGAGAGCGCTAGAAAGAGAGATAAAGCGCTACAAGGTGCTGTGGAGATCAAGGGAGGTCTCGGGAGGCATTGTGACTGCGAGGACAGGGGTGTCAAGGGGGGCCGATGGACAAAAGAAGGCTTAGGTATGACAGAGAGGGACTCGGGTGATTGTCTGAGCGAAGTACAGATGGTCTCGAGCGGCTGGGGACCGAACGCAGGAATCCTAGATAGCGTAGAGGAACAAATGAGTGCTCTATGGCTCCAAGATGGCCCCACCTAAAGCGCTACAAGATGGATGTGGAGCGCAAGGAAGGTCTCGGGAGGCATCGTGACCGGGAGAAGTGGTGTCCCGAAGGAGCTGGAGAGACAGAAAAAGGCTCGGGGATGTGACGATTGAATCCAGAGGAGATCTGAACCGAGTCAACGTGTCACCTAGAGGGTCGGGGAACGAATAAAGGCACGGCTAGAGGGAAGAGAGGAGAGAATGGCTGGGCTAGGACACAGATATGGACTCGGGAAGTGTTCTGAGGGAATGAGAGGGACGTGAGGTCCGCTACAAAGCTAAAAGTGTGCTAAGGGCAACCTCGAAGGCTTCGATAGGCATCGTGACACCGTTAGAGGGGTCCCGATGGGGCCAAAGACACCAAAGAAGGCTCGGGGACGCAAGGAAGAAGTCTGGAGGGGAGTCGAAGAGAGTACCGATGTCCTTGGGAGGCCGGGGACCAAACGGAGGCACCCTAGATGGCAGACGGGACGATAAGAGCGCTCCGAGGCACAAACAAACCCGAGGGTGGGTTTCTGAGGGAGCGAAAGAGGATCAAAGTCTGCTACGGAGCTAAAACAGGGCTGTGGTACGCAAAGAAGGTCTCGGGAGGCACGGTAGCTGGGAGCGGAGGGGTCGCGAAAGACTCAGAGGGATAAGAGACTGAAAGGGAGGTAAAGTGCTACCAAAATGCTGTGGAGCACAAGGAAGGTCTCGGGAAGCATCCTAGATGGTATAGAGAAGAAAAAGAATGCTCTTTTTTGGGAACGGAGATCTTGGGAGAGGTGCGATTGCAACCAAATGAGACCAAAATGAGACAAAAGGAGGGTCTATGGAGCTAAAAGTGTGCCGCGGGGAACGTCTAAGACCTCGGGAGGCCTCGGGACGGTAGCAGAGGGATTCTGAGAGGGACAGACAAAAGAAGGCTCGAGGACACGAGGAAGAAGTCCCGAGGGCATTTGAACAGACTACAGGTATCCTCAGGGGACCCGGGACTGAACGGAGGTATCCTAGCTAGCGTAGAGGACAACGGGAGCATTCTGGAGCTGAAAGATGGCGTCAGGAAAGGTTCTCGGGGAGCAAGAAGGGCGCAAAGCGCACGGCAGAGCCAAAAGAGGGCCGTGGGGCGCAAGGATGGCCTCGGGAGGCACAATGATGGGAGAAGGGTGCCGAGAGCAAAAGAGGGACAGTAGAAGGCTCTGGGACACAATGCAAAACTCGAGAAGCCTTCGCAGTGACATGCAGATGCCCTCAGGGGGCGAGCGACCAAACAGAGACATCCCAGATGGCAGCGAATAACGTAAGAGAGCTCTGGGGCACAGAGAAAGCTGGAGAAAGGTTTCTGTCCGAACAAGAGAGATACAAAGAGGGCTGCAGAGCTCCGAGGGTGCCGTGGGGCACGAGGACGGTCTCGGGAGGCGTCGTGATAGGAACGAGAGGGCTCCGGGGGCAGGGGGAACGCAGACGTAGAGACAAACATGGGATTGCTGGCACGATGAGGTACTCGGGAGGGCATCTGAATGGAGTACGGATGTCCTCGGGGAACTGGGAACCAAACAGAGGCATTCAACGTGGCAGAGGGGAAGGTGAGAGCGCTCTGGGGCACAATGAAAGCCTGACTATGTCTGTGAATAAGAAAGATACAAAGCCTGCTGCAGAACCAAAGGGCGGCTGTGGAACGCAAGGATGCTCGTGGGAAGCGTCGTGACACAAATGGAGGGGTGCTGAGGTGGCCAGAGACAGAAGGCGGCTCGAGGGCACAAAGGTGCTTGGGAGGGGATTTGAACAGAGTACAGATGTCATGAGGGAGAGGCTGACCCGTTGGAGGCAAGCTGGAGATGGAGGAGAGGAGAAAAACACTGCTCTGAGGAAGACGGATGACCTGAGGAGGTGTTCTGACAAACCAAGAGGGGTATCGGTTACGCTCCAGAGATAAAAGCGTGCAGAGGAGACCCTCTAAAGCCTCAGGACGAACTGGGGGGGGGGGGGGGGGGGGGCGGGGAAGACACAAAGAAAATTTTCAAAGCAACAGCATATGCGACAAAGAATTAAAAAATAGGGATAGCCAGCTTGATAACAGTAGACCTAGAAAGAAAACTGAAAAAGCAAAAGGGTACAAGGCAGAGGAGAAAAATTCAAAATAGGGTCAGAAAACTAGCTATAAGTAGACAGAAAAAAATTTGAAAGGATTAAGAGCAGAAAGAGCTAAAAAATACCGAGAGCAAAATAAAATGCGGACATAGATAGAAAATTTTAAAAGCAACGGCGCTCAGAAAAGACAAGAAATAATTTAAAAAAGATGGCAAAGGGAATAAAAGTAGGCGTGGAAAGAACATTTAAAAAGCGAGGGGTATTAGGAAAATAAAGAGAGAAATTAAAAAATACAGACAGCCAACTAAAATGGAGATGTAGAAAGAAAATTTATGAAGCGCCAGCACTAAGGAGAGACGAGAGATACTTAAAAGACTGCAATAAAGACAGGGAAAAGGATAAAAGTGGAAAAAAATTAAAAGCAACAGGGATTAGGGAAATAAACGGAAAAAATTAAAGAGAATTGACGGCAAACTAAAATGGAGACATAGAAAGAAAATCTAAAAAGCGAGAGCACTGAGGAAAGAGAAGAAATAATTAAAAATAAAGACACTGAAGGGAAAAAAGTAGGCATAAAAAGAACATTTAAAAAGCGATGGACATTAGAGAAATAAAGGGAAAAAATAAAATATAGGGCCAGCAAGCTAAAACAGAGATGTAGAAAATTTAAAAAGGAAAGGCAGTAATAAAGACCAAACATAATTACAAAATAGATGGCGAACAGAATAAAAGCGGGCAGAAAATTTTAGAAGCAAATAGGATTAAGGAAATAAAGAAAAAAATTAAAAATGATGACGACGACCTAAAAAGGAGATGTAGAAAGAAAATTCACAAAGCGAGGGTGCTAAGGAAAACCAAGAAATAATTAAAAATAAAGACAGTGAAGGGAATGCAGGTAGCCATAAAAAGGACATTGAAAAGCAATGGATATTAGGGAAATAAAGGAAAAAATTATGAAATGGGGACAGCAAACTAGAACAGATGTAGAAAAAAAATTTTAAATCAACGGTGCTGAGGAAAGATAAGAAATTATTAAAAGAAAACACAGCAAAATAAAGACAGTGAATGTGATAAAAGTAGCCAGAAAATCTTAAAAGCAACGGTGATTAAGGAAAGAAGGGGGAAAAAAAAAAAAAAAAACCAACACGATGGCAGGCTCAGACATAGAAAACCTAAAAAGGGATGGCACAGAAGCAAGAGAAGAAATAATTTTTAAAAGAGAGTGAAGGGGATAAAAGTAGGCATAGAAAGAACTCTTAAAAAGTGAGGGGGATTAGGGAAATAAAGGGTCAAAATGAAAAATAGGGACAGCGAACGAAAATGGAGATGTAGAAAGAAATTTTTGAAAGTGAGGACACTTAGGATAAGAGAAGAAATAATTGAAAAATAAAGACATGGAAGGGAAAAAAGGTAGGCACAGAAAGAACATTGTAAAGCAACAGGAATTAAGGAAATAAAGAAAAAAATTACAACATAAAGATGGCAAACTAAAACAGATGTAGAAAGAAAAATTAAAAAGCGATGGCACTAAGGAAAGATGAGAAAGCATTAAAAAATAAAGACGGCAAAGGGGATAAAAGTAGACAAAATTTTAAAAGCTATGGTGACCAAGGAAATAAGGAAAAAAATAGCAACTGCAAACGAAAATGGACATATAGAAAGAAAACTTGAAAAGCGAGGGCACTAAGGGAAAACAAGAAATAGTGAAAAGTAAAGACAGCGATGGAAAAAAGTAGGCATAGAAAGAACATTTTAAAAGCGGTGGAGAATGATGAACGAACTAAAGGGAAATGTGTAAAAAACAGGGACAATGAACTAAAAGAGATGGTGACAAAAATTAAAAAGCGACAGCACTGAGGAAAGACAAAAAAGAATTAAAAAACGACAGCAAGCAGGATAAAAGTAGATAATTTTAAAATAAATGAGGATTAAGGAAATAATGGGAAAAATTAAAAATAGCGCGGCAAACTAAAACAGAGATGTAGAAAGAAAACCTAAAAAGTGATGGCACAGAAGCAGGAAAAATAATTTTTAAAAGACAGTGAAGGGAATAAAAGTAGGCATAGAAAGAACATTTAAAAAGCGATAGTCACAGCGAATTAAGAGAGATGTAGAAAGAAAATGTAAAAAGCGAGGGCCCTAAAGAAAGAGAAGAAATAATTAAAAATAAAGACATTGAAGGGAAGAAAAGTAGGATAGAAAATACATTTAAAAAGCAATGGGAATTAGGGAAATAAAGGGGAAAAAAATTAAATAGGGGCAGCAAACTAAAACAGATGTAGAAAGAAAAAAAGCGATGACGTTAAGGAAAGACAAGAAATAATTCAAAAATAAAGGTAGGCAAATAAAGACACCGAATGGGATAAAAGTAGACAGAAAAATTTAAAAGCAACTGCGATTAAGGAAATGAAGAAATAATAAAGACTGAATACGTTAAAGTAAACATAGAAAGAAAATGTGAAAAGCCACAGGGTACACAATAGCCAGGAAAATTAAAATACAGCAATATGCAGCTTGGTAAAAGCAGACATAGAAGGAAAATTTAAAAAATGATTGGGTGCAGAACAGACAGAAAAAACATTTAAAATAATGACAGTGAACTAAAACAGAGAAATAGAAAGAAAATTGAGAAGTAACAGGACACAGGACAGAGGGGAAAAAAAATAAAGACAGTGACCTGGATAAAAGTAGACACAGAAAGAAAATTTGTAAAGCTACAGGATACATGACAGACAGGAAATAATTTAAAAACAGCAATAGGCAGCTTCATAAGAGTAGATACAGCATCATGGTTTAACCCCAGCTGGCAACTAAGCACCATACAGCTGCTCGCTTGCTCCCCCGCAGTTGGATGGGGGGAGAATTGGAAGGGTAAATGTGAGAAAGAAACTTGTGGGTTGATGCAAAAACAGTTTAATAATGAAAAAGAATTTAAAAAAAAAAAAAAAAGGAGCAAGGGGAAAAAAAAACACACCACAACAAAGAGAGAGGAAAATAAAATCCAAGAAAAACAAGCAACGCAAATGAAAATAATTGCTCGCCACCAACCAATGCCCAGCCAGTCCCAAGCAGCGCCCACACCCCCCCTCCCCCAACCTCCACCCCAGTTTTATTGCTGAGCATGACATGAAATGGTCTGGAATAGCCCTTTGGTCAGTTGGGGTCAGCTGTCCTGGCTGTGTCCCCTCCCAACTCCTTGTGCACCCCATCGCAGACCGAGTGGTGCACTTCACTCATTGTTAATCAGTGGTCAGGGAGACCCTCCCGTTGAGTCATGAGGTTCGGAAAGGACCCCCTTGCTTTCTAAACTCCTTCTCAGAGAGGAGTCTAGGTGCGGCTGGATCCAATCCTAGTCCCAGACTTGGTCACTGGTTTATGTCTAAAGGAGTAGATCATGTCCTGGGAGACTCGCTTGGAGATAACCGATGTTCGGGATACCCTTGGGCTAAATTAAGGTGACTTAACACCAAACAATCAATAGAAAAGTTTTATTGATGGCAGAAACTATGTAAACCTTGAGTCATATAAAGGGATAAGCTATTTAAACCTTGAATCGTAGAAAGGGCTGCAACAGCTTGTAACGTATGGAAAAAAAGAGAGAGAGAAAGATAGAGAGACAACAGAAAGATAAAGGTAAAGGAAAGATCACCACCCTGGGTTCCAGCGATGTCTCTGGTCCGGTTCCATCGGACGGTGGGCGCGCGCACCCAGCCCCTCTGAGTTGTGCTATTTATAGACTAGTCCCACTGCATCTGCTAATTACTTCGCATGCGTAGTCTGTTGTTCTTGAACCTTCTCAAAAGGGGTTGGGGGGTTTGAGGGGTTTAGGGATTTTGATGCCCCCTCCCCCCCTTCCTGTCAGGGATGCAGGGGCGATGCTGTCTCAAGCTTGTTTGTTTTTGAAGCGATTACTCAAGATAAAGCCCAGAAAAGCACTATCCTGCCTCCGCAAGATGCTCCCTTCCAGCTACACCTTATCTCATTAGTGTGATAACATCCTTCACACCAGGTCCTCCTTGGCCCAGTGTTTGAGACAGTAACTCTTTCAACTCAGTTTCTTCCACCACCCTGTGGCTCAAACAGTCAGTCGAATCTTGTTCCTGTAGAGTTCATCTTCTTCTAGGGTAGTGATCCGTACATAGTGAACAGAGGTGGGGGGGGGAGAGGGGGAGAAAGAAAGAAGAAAGGAAAGGAAAAAGGAAGCTGAAGAGAGGAAATGGTTAATCATATACCGCACTATTGCTAAGCCAATCATCAAAAATAAAAATCCACATGACAGTATTAGTCCCATATTCAGCAGCCCCTTTCCCCATCCGGTGAGTCCCAATGAACTCAGGAGAGATTTGAGCCAAGGAGTTGGGCTCCATTTGCTGCCTTCAGCTGCATAGCATAGAATAGTTCTCCAGATTGGTCAGCAATTTCCTTCATTTTAGTGTGAGCTTCTTCAATCAAGGTAGCGGCCTTAGGGATTGTAACACAGCGTTCTTCTTCAGTATGATTTAACACACCGCAAACTCCACGCTCCTTTAAGAGCAACGTACCTAAGGCTAACCTATTTTGTAATGTCCTTTTAGATCTAAGACAAATTGGTGTCTTTTAAGGGTTACATACGGGGTAAATATATACCATCCTCCTTTGCTGTCCCGTTACAACGTGGATCCGAGTTTTTAAATCCCATAGAGAGATACCCCCAGCATGTGCACATATCTCCAGTGAGAAGTCCAAGTTCCGTGAGGTAGCATGTCTCTGGGGGATCCCCAGGGCCATGGGTACAGTTGATAACCCTCGTGTTTAATTTCGTTTAACTTGGTTTATGGACCAGGCCCACTGGTAATGTGTCCTGTTCCTGAGAGAGGTCCAGTTACAGGCATTGGGAGCTGGATGCACCACCCCGAGTTCCAACTGAAATCATAGTCAAACACAAATTCATCACCGGTTGTAGTGAGGTTTCCCTGAGGGTTCCAGGGATAATTTAGGCATTGTCCAGAACTTGGGTGGAAGAGTCAGGGATGAATGTCTCTGCTCTACTCCCCCCAGAAGATGGGTGAGATTTAGAGGAAGCAGTTCCATCCTAATTCCTTCTTGAGTTGACCTAGGGAGGGCCACACATAGCCCTTGGCCAGTATCATTCCATACATGTATAAACCCTTGTATCAATTCCCAAACTAAATTTGGGGATCCCTCCCCTTGTATGTTACCAACGAGGTTGAGGGTAACGAGGACGGTCGCCCAAAACATCTTTCTCTATTATAACACACAAAGATCACAAATATAATCAGACAAAAGATGCATTCAAGGATCAACACAGTCAGAGTTAACATGGATCCCACGTTGCTTCTTCGGAGAACCTGTAGTACGTATATACGCAAAACACAAGGATTAGAAGGATGGGATTATCCATCGAGAATGAATGCGATGGTCTTTTCCGTGGGCGTCGGTAGCTACCCACGCATAAAGGTTCAGTGGGGTTTTGAGAGTGAGGGGCACTTCACCTACAGTTGGCAGATCGCCTAAGACTGGCTGTCCCATGTAGTGAAGGGGTTTTACTGGATCTTTGCCTTCCTTTCTTCCTGGCAACAAGGAAGGGGGTTCAGGACAGAAGGCAGCAAGTTTAGGACACCCGTTCTTCCCCCACCTGTTATTAACCTCTGCCACAGCATCTGGAAGTCGTGTAGACCACCCAGCACCGTGTGACTTGAGGGCAGGTTTTAACAACCCATTCACTCTTTCTACTATCCCATTAGCTTGGGGATAGAAGGGGGTATGACTTTTGCCCATTCTCGGACCACCCCGTGGCCAAACACGACCTCCATCATCAAAGAGATCGTCAGCAGGAACAAAAGGCGCTACCAGGAGGATGGCTTCGACCTGGACCTGACCCATATCCATAACTGCCATGGGTTTTCCTGCAGAGAGGCCCGAAGGAGTACACCGGAACACCACCGATGATGCGGCAAGGCTCCTGGATTCAAAGCATAAAAACCATCACAAGACACACAATCCATGTGCTGAAAGACAGCACGACGCTGCCAAATTGAACTGCAGAGCTGCACAGCACCCCCCTGAAGACCATAACCCGCCAGAGCCCATCAAACCTTTTTGTGAAGATCTTGACCAATGGCTAAGTGAAGGTGACAGTCAGGTTGCAGCAATCCCCTGTAAAGATGAAAAGACAGGTTTGGCAGCCCCCGCTGCATGGGAGAATGAAGAAAAGATTTAAGCCTGAGGAAGACAGCTGACGAGCAGCGGCTGCAGCCAGCACTGGGCTGTGCCCCTTTGAGGCACGCCGCGGGGAGCATCCCGGTGTCAGCCATCCCAGCGTGTGGTCCCAGGCAGGCTGGGAGGGAAGGAGTCGTCGGGAAAGCGGGTGCAGAAGCAGCCTGAGAAGGGGAAGCCTGGCTCGGAGCACCAGCTGCACCCGAGACAGGCAAGCTGGAGGGTGGCCCGTGCCATGACGCAGGCAGGCGAGAGGCAAGCCCCGTGCCTGGCGGAGTCGGGAAGGCATGAGGCTAATGCCTCGGTGGAGTCAGAGACACCACATGTCATCACCTGGATTACAGACCAGTGACACTGTTGCTTCCCACGTTCAGCAGTGGGATTTGCAATCCTCAGTTTGTGGTGTACCAGCGAAAGGTAAAGATATTTCACCTCCCCTTCAGGACCCTCAAGACGTGAGGACAAGTATATGTACTTTAAATTCCCTCAACCTTTGCCAGTATGTGGCGATAGCAAAGTGGAATTTTTCCACAAACAGAAGCAGCTGTTGAAAAAGGACAAAATGTTTTACTTTGGGGTAAATACATTCTTCATAGGACTGGATGAAAACCCAGACAAAGTAAAAAATGGAAGTCTAGTTGCAGATCAGGAACTTGATGGTACTTTCAGTACAGAGCACTCAGATAATGATAAGGAATATTTAGTACCTTACATTAACACCCGCAAGGGAACCATAAAGAACATGTCTTTTACATCAATGGTTGCCAAAATCCGGTGGGCTTGTTCCTGAATAGTTGCAAGCAGTCCCGCTATGTTTGGCACAGCGGCTGTTAAAGGACCTGGATTCCTGTATTGGTGTTTAGGCACCAATAATTGACTGTCAGTCGCCTCCTACCGTCCGGCTTGCGTACAGGCCAAACGGGAGAATTATAGGGAGAGTGCAAAGGAATAATTAAGCCTCTTTCACTCCTATGGGGTGCCGCCTTCTCATCTTTGCATGTTCGAATCAGCTTTTCTAAAGCTGCAGCAGACATTCCATCCATTAGATCTTGGAGAATTCCCTTCTCCACTCTCTCATCCCACAATGAATTCCTTTTAACCCCTGAGGCTTGGGGGTGGGGGCGGGCGCAGATTTTCCCACTGTCCTACTCTCCGTACGGCAGTTCTTGATTTTGTAGCCCCCACCGTGAGAGACACCCTCCACATGTACTCGGTTTCAGTTTCTCGGGCTCTCGGGAGTATTTTTCCTGGATTTTAGCCAAATCAGTAGGGGAAGAGGGAATGGTCCGGGTGGTGACTTGTTGAGTGCCACCCTGACCATTCTCATTAGTCTCCATCTTAATTAAGGGCTGAATTACAATTTCCTCCTCCTCTGAGGGGTATAACTTCTTCACACACTGCAAATAATTAGAGAGATATAATTTAGACACCTTTTCTTCTTCATCACCAAGGGCATGAGTCCCCTCTAACTGCTCCCTCAGTATTTTTTCCCCTCTCTGATGATTCCGCCAAAGCGGTTTGCAGTCTCTGATTAGTTATCCGTTCGGCAGCGAGCCGATCGGAAAGGCTCTGCATCTCGTTTCCCAGTTGCTCTTGCAAGAGCTTTTACTAGGTCTTGCAGTGATTTAATCGTTTCCCTTTCTGCCTGTTGATTTCTGTGTTTCTTTTGCTGGGCGGCAACTAAGGCAGCCCCCAGTACCGCACAGACCAATGCTTTCCCTTTTCCTCGTCTCAGTTTTCGCTCTTTAGCTAAGATGGTAATCTTATCAGCTACTGCCTGTGGATCATGCCAATTATTCTGGGCCCAAACCATGCCAGAGGGAGAAGGTCGGGCATTATAGCCCCCTAAGCTCTCCGGGAGAGGGGTACTACCTACAATTGGACCTGCCAGGGAGGCCATAGTAAAGCCTACAATATAGGGAACAGATCCCGTTATCAATCCTCAGAAGATTGTTTCTCCTTGTGTACGATTCCTCCCAGAGAGGGGTACAAGGTACAGTCGGACTTGCCAGGGAAGCCATAAAAAGCCTACAAGTAAGGGAACAGATCCCTTTGTAGTCCTCAAAGGACTATTCCAATATTCTCCCCCGGGATATGGCACTGCTCAGAGCAGGGGTCGCGCCAAGGACCCTAGTTGAGAAGGGGTAGTGCTAAGGACCCTGGTCCCATCGATCATTTTAGCACAAACAAGGGTATTCTGCCGACTACGCCAATTTTTGTTGTGGACTGAGTGGTGCGCTTCAGTGGTCATTAATCAGTGGTCAGGGAGACCCTCCCGTTGAGTCATGAGGTTCGGAAAGGACCCCCTTGCTTTCTAAACTCCTTCTCAGAGAGGAGTCTAGGTGCGGCTGGATCCAATCCTAGTCCCAGACTTGGTCAATGGTTTATGTCTAAAGGAGTAGATCATGTCCTGGGAGGGCTGTCCTGGACGACTCGCTTGGAGGTAACCAATGTTCGGGATACCCTTGGGCTAAATTAAGGTGACTTAACACCAAACGAGGAAGCCTGAGGAAGAGAAGACTGAGAGGGGATCTCATGAATGCTTATCAATATCTCAAGGGTGGGTGTCAAGAGGATGGGGCCAAACTCTTTTCGGTGGTGCCCAGCGACAGGACAAGGGGCAATGGGCACAAAGTGGAACACGGGAAGTTCCGCCTGAACATGAGGAAAAACTTCTTTACTGAGGGTGACAGAGCCCTGGCACAGGCTGCCCAGGGAGGGTGTGGAGTCCTGTGCAACCTGCTCTAGGTAAACCTGCTCTAGCAGGGGGACTGGACTAGATGATCTCCAGAGGTCCCTTCCAACCCCTACCATTCTGTGATCGATAGAAAAGTTTTATTTATAGCAGAAACTATGTAAACCTTGAATCATATAAAGATGATAAGCTATTTAAACCTTGAATCGTAGAAAGGGCTGTAACAGCTTGTAACATATGGGGGGGGGGGGAGACACGGGACGGGACGGGGACACATAAAGATAAAGGTAAAGGAAAGATCACCACCCTGGGTTCCAGTGATGTCTCTGGTCTGGTTCCATCGGACGGCGGGCACGCGCACCCAGCCCCTCTGAGTTGTGCTATTTATAGACTAGTCCCACGGCATCTGCTAATTACTTCGCGTGTGTAGCCTGTTGTTCTTGAACCTTCTCGAAAGGGGTTGGGGGGTTTGAGGGGTTTAGGGATTTTGATGCCCCCTCCCCCCCTTCCTGTCAGGGATGCAGGGGCGATGCTGTCTCAAGCTTGTTTGTTTTTTAAGCAATTACTCAAGGTAAAGCCCAGAAAAGCGCTATCCTGCCTCCGCAAGATGCTCCCTTCCAGCTACACCTTATCTCATTAGTGTGATAACATCCTTCACACCAGGTCCTCCTTTGCCCATCAACTTCCCAGTTTCTTCCACCACCCATAAGGTCCTCCTTTACTGAGTGTTTGAGATGTTAACTCTTTCAGCTCCTCAGTCCCTTACACACACCCCGCCTGCTCGCTGGCAGGGCGAGGAGCAGAGCAGCCCTTGATGCTGTGCAAGCACCGCTCAGCGACAACTAACGCAGCCCTGTGTTACCAACACTGCGGTTCAGCACAAATCCGAAACGTAGCCCCATACCAGCTACTGTGAAGAAAACTAACTCTATCCCATCCCAAACCAGCACACGCAGAAACAGAGTTTTAAAAGTTGCGGTACAGGAAACACAGGAAAAAAATTAAAAATGGGGACAGAAAACTAGATAATCAGAGACATGGAAAGAAAATTTAATGAGCGACGGCATTAAGACAGACAAGAAAAAATGAAGGATAGGGTAAAAAGAGACACACCTGGAAATATAATTTTAAAAGTGACAGGGTACGTGACAGGAATAAATTAAAATATATGAATAGGGAGCTTGATAAAAGTAGACCTAGAATGAAAATTGTAAAAGCAACAGGGTTCAGGACAGACAGGAAAAAAAAATAAAAATAAAGAGAGTGAATTGGTTAAAGTAGACATAGAAAGAAAATTTAAAAAGCAACTGGGTAAAGGACAAGTGGGAAAAAATGTAAAAATGGGACAGAAAAATGGATAAAAGTTGACAAAAAAAAATTTAAAAAGCAAAGGCCTTAAGGAAAGACAAGAAAAAAATATTAAAAATAAGGGTAGGGTTATAGAGACACATGGGAAGAAAATTATGAAAGCGAAGGCATTAAGAAAAGACAAGAAAAAGCTACAAAATAAGAATAGGGAGAAAAATACAGAGAGACATAGGAAGAACATTTCAAAAACAATGGAGCACAGGACCGACAAGAAACACATAACAAAGACAGTGAATGGGTTAAAGTACCCGTGGAAAGAAAATTTGAAAAGCGGTGAGGTACAGGATAGGCAGGTAAACATAAACAATAGGGACAGCAAAGTGGATAAACTTTGACATAGAAAATCTAAAATGGGACGGCTTTAAGGAAAGACAAAAATAAATTAAAAAATAAGAATAGAGGAAAAAAGAGAGACACACAAAAGTACATTTAAAAAGCAGTGGGGTACATGACACAGGAAAGAATTAAAGAACATGGAAAGGAGCTTGATAAATGGAGACCTAGAAAGAAAATGGAAGCAGCAACAGGGTACAGGACAGAGAATTAGAAAATAAAGACAGTGGACTGGATAAAAGTAGCCATAGAAACTAAAATGGATGGAGTACAGGAAACTAAATAAATGGAGACATAGCAGGCAAGTTTTGAAAGCAACTGGGTAGAGGACAGAAAGGGAGGAATTAAAAAATAGGGACAGGGAGTCAGATAGAGGGAGACGGAGAAAGAAATTTTAAAAAGCGATGGGCTACAAGAAACGCAGGAAAGAATTCAAAAATAGGAACAGGGATGAGAATCGAAAGAAACATTGAAAGACAATTTAAAAGTGACAGGGTATACGGAAGAAAGGGGGGAATTAAAATTTAGGGAAAGGGAGCCAGATCAAGGGAATTGTTGAAACAGAAATTAAATAGCGACGGGGTACAAGAAATATAGAGAAGAATTTAAAAACCACCCACCCACCAAGAAAGGGAGCTGGATAGAGGGAGATGTAGAAGGAATTTTTAAAAGCAACTGAGTACAAGAAAGATAGACAAGAATTAAAACCTAGGGACAGGGAGATGGATAGAGGACAATGTAGAAAGAAAATTTAAAAAGTGATCGGATACAAGAAACACAGGAATATTACAAGAAAAAACAGGGAGATGGATAGAAGGAACCATAATAAGAAAAGTTGAAAAGCAGTGGTGTACAAGAAACACAGGAAATAATTAAAAAGTAGAGACAGGGAGATGGATAGAAGGAACCCTAGGAAGAAAATGTTAAAAGCAACAGGGTACAGGACAGAGGGAGGAATTAACAACTAGAGACGGGGCGCTGGAGAGAGGGAAATGTAGAAAGAGAAATTAAAGTGCAACAGGGTAGAAGAACCACAGGAAAGCATTAAAAAATAGGGAGAGGGAGCCACAGAGAGGGAAACGTAGGAAAAAGAGAATAGGTGAAGTCGTACAGGGCAGAGTTGGCAGAAGAGTAACAAGTTTTGGGGAGCTGGGCAGGTAGGTGGGCCGGCGGAGAGGGAGACGGAAGCGGGGACAGGCAGGGAGTCAGGCAGAGATCTGGGGAAGGGCAGCAGAGATGGACCGGGATGCACAGGAGAGAACGTGCGACTCACCGCAGCTCCTGGCGCCGGCAGGTGACCTTCACTGCCCCGACGCTTCTCTCTCCGCCTCTGCCCCTTCCTCCTTCACAGTGCCGCCTGCTCGACCCTCACCCACCTAGCAGCACACAGCGGATGCCTCCATGCTCCTCATCTGCGAGGCTTCCTCAATACCCGGCGGCTCGTGCACGTAGCCAACGGAGGCACCGAGCTCCCAGCACCACATGCTGGGGTCTGCTCTGTCGGGGACAGCTCGCAGGGATCCTTCCTCGTTACGGGGACTGGCCATTCCTTGCTGGAGGCACCTGCCTGCAGGAGCCCCTTAGATCCCCTCCTCAGCCCGCTGCCCTTCAGTTCCCTCAGGCAGGCGTGCCCAGGCAGCCCTCTTTATAGCTAGAGCCCCTTCACACAGCAGGGCCAGCCCCAGCCTCAGCCTCAGTGGCCACACCTGGGGCTGCCCAAGCTCCAGCCCCAGCTGGAGCCCATCGGGAACAGGGGGCCATTGCCAAAGCCCCACAGCACATCTCTCCCTCCCCTGCACCTGTCCACACCCATGAGCTCTGCACACACATCCAGGGCACAGAGGAGGCAGGAAAAGTTGATTCATTAATGCCCATAAGAAATCCTGGCAGTGATTTGGCTAGAAGGCTCAGTACCCAAATGCAGCAGGACAGAGGGAGAAAAGGGAAGAGAAAAGCAGGAGGAAGGACAGAGGGACATAGAGGTGCGGGACAGGGAGCCAGAAAACGGGATGCTGTGAACAAGAGAGGGATGGGGAGCCAGCCAATGGTGGAGAGAGGAGAGCGGAGAGATTGAGGAAAAAAAACAGGGACAAAGATGGAAAAATAAATAAGAGAGACAGGGAGCAGGAGAGAGAGGCGGAAGGGAGCAGCAGGACAAGAAGACAGAGACAAGGCAAGGGATGAGGGAAAAAGTGTGAAGTGATAGGGGAGAAGAAACATAGGCAAGAAATCAAAAATAGAAACAGGGAGCTGGATAGAGGTAGATGGAGAAAGAACATTTCAAAAAGCGACAGGGTACAAGAAAGGTAGGCAAGAACTAACAAATAGGGACAGGGCGCTAGAAAGAGGGAGATGGAGAAAGAAAATGTAAAAAGGGACAGGGTACAGTACAGAGAGGGAAGCATGAAGAATTACAGACAGGGAGATGGATAGAGGGAGATGTAGAAAGAAAATTTGGAAAGCGACAGGATACAAGAATCGTAGACAAGAATTAAAAAGTAGGTACGTGGAGCTGCATAGAGGGAGACGTCGAAGAACATTTGAAAAGCAACTGGGTTCAAGAAACATAGG
This sequence comes from Phoenicopterus ruber ruber, assembly GCA_009819775.1. NCBI lineage: Eukaryota > Metazoa > Chordata > Aves > Phoenicopteriformes > Phoenicopteridae > Phoenicopterus > Phoenicopterus ruber. The sequence continues at coordinate 19,937,700 of CM020229.1, read as the reverse complement.
CAAGAATTTAAAAAAAAGGGAAGGAGAGGTAGAAAGTAAGTTTCATAAGCAATGGGGTACAAGAAACAAAGGCAAGAATTACAAAATAGGGACAAGGAGCCTGACAGAAGGAAACTGTGGTGGGTTGACCTTGGCTGGCTGCCAGGTGCCCACCAAGCTGCTCTATCACTCCCCCTCCTCAACAAGACAGGGGGAGAAAAGACAACAAAGCATCTGGTGGCTCAAGACAAGACCAAAGAGCTCACTCACCAATTACTGTCCCAGACAAAACAGACTCGACTCAGGGAAATTAATTTAATCTATTATCAGAGTAGGATAATGAGAAATAGGAACAAATCTAAAAAACACCTTCCCCCCACCCCTCTCTTTTTTCCTGGCCTCATCCTCACTCCTGACTTCTCCACCTCCTTCCCCCGAGCAGCACAGGGGGACAGGGAGCGGGGGTTGCGGTCAGTCCATCACATGTTGTCTCTGCCGCTCCTTCCTCCTCACGCTCTTCTTCTGCTCCAGTGCGGGGTCCCTCCCACGGGGCCACAGGTCGTGCCAGAAAACCTGCTCCAGCATGGGCTCCTCTCCACGGGGCCACAGCTGCTGACAGGAGCCTGCTCCAGCGTGGGCTCTCCACGGGGTCACAGCTTCCTTCAGACACGTTCACCTGCTTCGACGTGGGGTCCTCCACGGGCTGCAGGTGGATGTCTTCTCCACCATGGACCTCCACGGGCTGCAGGGGGACAAGCTACGGCACCACGATCTTCACCACAGGCTGCAGGGGACTCTCTGCTCTGATGCCTGCACCACCTCCTCCCCCCTCCTTCTTCACTGACCTCGGTGTCTGCAGGGCTGTTTCACACCCACATTCTCTCTGTCGCAGCTTCAGGGCAGCCTTTTTCAGCCCTTCTTCAATATGTCACCACAGAGGCGCTACTAGTGTTGCTGATGGGCTCAGCTTTGACCAGCAACAGATCCGTCTTGGAGCTGGAACTGGCTGTGCCCAACATGGGGGCATCCTCCTGGTGTTTTCTCACAGAACCCACCCCTGCAGCCCTCCCCGCCACCCCCCAGCTAACAAAACCTTGCCACATAAACCCAATACAACAGCACTTGGCTACAAGGCAGAGGGGGGGGATTAAAAAATAGGGAAAGGGAGCCACAGAGAGAGAGGCAGAGGTGAAAAGAAATAGCTATGGGCTACAGGCCAGAGAAGAGGAAGGGACAGGGAAGCAGACTGAGAGAGAGAGGAAGAAAAACAAAGAAGAGCGATGGGCCACAGAGCAGAGAGAGAGGCATTAAGAAAGGGGACAGTGAGGTGGACAGAGGGAGACTGAGAAATACCAGAAAACCTCAATGAGCTAAAGGGGAGAGACAGAAGAATTAAAGACTAGGGACCGGGAGCCAGGCAGAGAGAGAACGCTAAAGACAAAAAGGGGCTATGGGACAGAGAGGGAAGAAATGAAGACATAGGGACAGGGACCTGGAACAAGAGAATATAAGAAAGATGAAGTGTATCTAGAATACAGGGCAGAGAGAGAGGAATTTACAGATAGGGACATGGAGCCAGACAGAGAGAGGTAGAGGGGTGGGAATTGTGAAGAGCTAAAGGGCAGACGGGGAGGAATTAAAAAAAAAAAAAATCTGGCTAGGAAGTCAGACAGATAGATGGAGAAAGAGAAAAATTGTGATGGGCTGCAGGACGGAGCCAGGATAAAACCAAGAAGGACAGGGAACAGGACAGAAGCACCGAGAGAAAAAGAACGCAGAGAGGTAGAATGACAGAGGAAGGGGGGGACTTGGAGAATGAGAGAGGGAGAGGTGCAGGGAAGCGAAAGAAATGACAGCAGTGAGAGAAAGGGGGGGAGAGGGGCAGGGAGGGACCAGGATGCAGAAGAGGGGTGACACGGCCCCAGGGGTCCAGGACTCACTGCAGCTCCCGCTCTTGGAGCTGCTGGGAGAATTTGACCGTGTGGATGCGTCTTTCTCTCTCTCGCTCTCTCTCTCTCCCTCCCCCGTGCTCCCTTCCTCCTCTGTAGCTCCGGTCACTTGACTGTCATCCACCTAAAAGAATAGATTGGCGTCTTACAGCTCTTACAATATGAGGCTTCTCAGATGCACAGCCTCACATGCGCACACACTACATGGCCGTACTGTGCTTTTGGTTACGCATACAGACCCTGCCTTGCACGGTGGTGAACGGATCTGCTGAGGACTAAGCTAACAGGGATCCTTCCTCACCCAGAGAGGCAGGCTGTCTCCTGTCTGCAGCTGGTGGCAGCTGCCGGCTGGATCCCTTTCATTTTATTCTTTAGCTACTTTACCTTTTTCTCGCTTCTCGAGCTTCAGCCGCGGCAGCTCCTGTCCACCGCCAGTAAGTGCCCAGCTGTCCCTTTTCTTCCATGCCGCTAGGAGCATGACGCCAAAGGCAACCCACACAAACCTGAGCCAGATGCAGTCAACAGCATCCCTGGGGAGGAACCGACAACGGAGTCCTCAGTGCTGTCTCTGGGAGAGGGAAAGAACAAGCAACTGTTATCCACAGTGATTACCGTAGCTCTCCTCAGGCAGGAACCCCTCCTTCTGCAGGTGCTTCTGGAGGCGCCACTCTTTCCCCAAACTGATGCTAATGGCACCTGCATTTATGGAGAATAAAGCATGTTCAAGGGCCAGCTTGCTGCTGTGAGGACAGGGTTTGGGGGCAGTCTATGGCTACGCTCCGATACGGCGCAGCACCCTTGCCACCGCCGCGGTTGCTGCTCTGTGCTTCTGACACAGATCCACCGGCACCGCCGCACCCCCAGAGGCACCGCCACCCTCTTCGGGGCTTCCCCCTGGGACCCACCGGTCCATTGCGCGGCCGCGCTCCCCTTCTCGCTCACGGACGCTCCGCTCCTCCCTTGCCTCACTCCGGCCCCTCCGCACCCACCCGCGGCAGGGCAGGGCAGGGCAGGGCAGGGCAGGGCAGGGCAGGCAGCCCCCCCACCAGCCCCACAGCCTGCAGCTACTCTGCCGACACAGCCCCTTGCCCAGGAGGGACAGGCCCCACCAGCCTCACTGCCCGCACCTGCGGCTCCTCCAGCCCCGCCCACAGCCCTCGCCCGGCCCCCACAGGGCCTCCCTGCCTCCCTGCCTCCCTCCCAGCCCCTGGCCCGGCCCCCGGGGAGGGCAAACACAGCTGGGAGGGCAAAGCAGCCAGCCGGGGCCGAGTCACTCATGCACCTCCCAAGCCCCAGAGTTGGCCCCAAACAGGGTTCTTCACCCAGGGGCAAAGAGCCGACCCACGCCCAGAGTCGAGACACCCCTTTGTGTCCCATCTGCGCAGAGACGGGGGCTCGCTGGGAACTCCGCAGCGCCAGCACCCCTCGCCTCACACACGCTTACCCTTTGAGACGCTGCCAGCATCCCTTAGCTGGACTTTCCCCCTCACACCGAGCCACCCCCTTTCCCATCGCTCCTCACCTGCCTTGTCTCCACCCGCAGTCACGGCAGCCGCCCTCTTTCCTGCGCTCGCTCCCAGAGGAAGGGGCTCTTTTGGGGGCAGTTTTCAGAGAAAGTTATTTCAGCATTTAATTGGCACAGTAGGTCACATCCTAACAACGGTAAGGGACGCTCTGGCATAGAGAGGCATTCCTGAGTTAATTTGGTATTTCCAAGAGGACGTTCCGTTGGTTTCAGACACGGCCTTAAAGGTCGCTTTCCAGTCACCCCAACAACTAGCACTGTTCCTGTGCTTAAAGGGCCCTCACAACTAGGAATTACCAACCGGGGAGCCCCACTATCTATTAGGAAATCGGTAGTTTCATTCCCCAGCTTGACTGGAACCAGAGGCTCGGCTAGGGAAACATTAACGATCCCCTCCAGTCCCCGTCAATCAAGATGGGAATCCTCGAGCATCACCAGATCACTGCCCATTCTGGAACTCCTTTCCTTTTTGGTTCCTCGACGTGGGCGTTCGCTTTTCCAGCGCCCCTCCTCCCGACAAGTCGCACATTGGTTTGGCCCCAGCGGGGCTCAGTTTTGAGGGCCTCTTCCTGATATCACTCCCGCCAGTCCCCCTCTTCCTCTGCCTCTTCCTCGTCCACCTCCCCTAAACCTGTTCTCATTTAGAGCAGCAGCCAACAAGGAAGCTTGCAATTTGATTTTATTTTGGTTTTCCCTCTTTTCTCTCTCTCCTCCCCCCCCGATTATTAGATGCTTTCTAGGCTATTTCTATGAATTGGGCTATCGGCATGCCGCTTGCTCTGTCCACTCTTTGCAGTTTCCTTCTAAGACCTGGAGCTGCCCTTTGACTCGATGACCTTTTGCCCTTTGACCCCGCGGCCTTTTGACCTCTTGACCTGTTGCCTTTAGACCTTGACCCGTGACCCTTTGACATGCTGACCTTTTGACCTTTGACCCAGTGGCATTTTGACCTTTGACCCCGTGACCGGTGACCCCGTGACCTTCTGACCTTTGACCCCGCGGCCGCTTGACCTTGACCCGTGACCTTTTGACCCCGTGACCTTCTGACCTTGACCTGTGACCTTTTGACCTTGACCCGTGACCTCTTGGCCCTTGACCCCGTGACCTTCCAACCTTGACCTCGCGACCTTCTGACCTTTGACCCTGAGACCTTCTGACCTTGACCCCACGACCTTTTAACCTTGACCCATGACCTCTTGGCCCCGTGACCGTCTTACCTTGACCCCGCGACCTTTTGACCTTGACCCTTGACCTCTTGGCCCTTGACCTTCTGACCTTGACCCGCGACCTTTTGACCTTTGACCCCGTGACCTTCTGACCTTGACCCCGCGGCCTTTTGACCTTGACCCGTGACCGTTTGACCCCGTGACCTTCTGACCTTGACCCGTGGCCTTCTGACCGTGACCCGTGACCCTTTGACCCCGTGACCTTTTGACCCTGACCCATGTCCTTCTGACCTTTGACCCCGTGAGCTTTGACCTTGACCCCGTGACCTTTTGACCTTGACCCCGTGACCTTCTGACCCTGTGACCTTCTGACATTGACCCGTGACCTTCTGGCCTTGACCCCGTGACCTTTTGATCTTTGACCTGTGACCTTTTGACCTTGACCCCGTGACCTCTTGACCCCGTGACCTTTTGACCCCGTGACCTCTTCACCCCTGACCCCTTGGCCTCTTGGCCCTTGACCTTCTGCCCTTGACCCCGCGACCTTTTGACCTTTGACCCCGTAACCTTCTGACCTTGAACCCGCGACATTTTGACCACGTGACCTTTTGACCTTGACCAGTGACCTTTTGGCCTTGACCCGTGACCTTTTGACCCCGTGACCTTCTGGCCTTGACCCGTGACCTTCTGACCTCTGGCCCGTGACCTTCTGACCTTGACCCTGCGACCTTTTGACCTTTGACCCGGTGACCTCTTGACCTTTGCGCCCGCACCTTTGACTCTGCGACCTTTTGACCCCGTGACCTTTGGCCCTTGACCTATTGACCTCTCGACCTTTGACCCGTGACCTTCTGACCTTTGACCCCGTGACCTCGTGACTTTCGACCCCACGGCCTCTTGACCTTGACCCATGACCTTTTGACCCTTGACCCCGTGAACTTTGGCCCTTGACCTATTGACCTCTTGACCTTTGACCCCCGTGAACCTCTGACCTTGACCTCGTGGCCTTTTAACCTTTGACCCTGCGTCCTCCTGACCTTTAACCCTGCGACCTTTTGACTGTGACCCACGACCTTTTCACCCTTGACCCCGTGAGCTTTGGCCCTTGACCTATTGACCTTTTGACCTTTCACCCCGTGACCTCCTGGCATTGCACTGACCTCTTGACCTTTGACCCCGTGACCTGGTGACCTTTGGCCCCCGTGGCCTTTGACCCATGACCTCTTGACCTTTGACCCCTTGACCTCTGCCCCGTTGACTTTGATCCTGTGACCTCTTGACCTTTGACCCTGTGACCTCTTGGCTGTGACCCCTTCACCCCGTGACCTCCTGACCTTTGACCCCGTGACCCTTTGACCCGCTGACTTTTTTGACCCCATGGCCTTTTGACATTTGACCCCACGACCCTTTGACCCCCGTGACCTTTTGGCCTTTGACCCGGTGACCTTTTTTGACCCCGTGACCTTTTGGCCTTTGACCCGGCGCCCTTTTCACCCGGTGAGCTTTTGACCCCGTGACCTTTGCCCTTGACCCCCGTGGCCCTTTGACCCCCATGGCCTTTCGACCTTTGGTCAGTGACTTGCTACGCCACCTCGACACGCACAAGTCTAGGGGGCCACAGGGGATCCCCCCAAGGGTGCTGAAAGAGCTGGCAGAAGTGCGCACCAAGCCACTCTCCATCATTTAGCAGCAGTCCTGCCTAACTGGGGAGGTCCCAGTTGACTGGAGGCTGGCAAATGTGACGCCCGTCTACAAGAAGGGCCGGAAGGAGGATCCGGGCAACTACAGGCCTGTCAGCCTGACCTCGGTGCCCGGGAAGGTTACGGAGCAGATCATCTTGAGTGCCATCACGCGGCACGTACGGGACAACCGGGCGATCGGGCCCAGTCAGCATGGGTTTATGAAGGGCAGGTCCTGCCTCACCAACCTGATCTCCTTCTACAACCTGGTGACCCGCCTAGCGGATGAGGGAAAGGCTGTGGACGTTGCGTACCCGGACTTTAGTAAAGCCTTCGACACCGTCTCCCACAGCATCCTCCTGCAGAAAGTGGCTACCCCTGGCTTGGACGGGCGTACTCTGCGCTGGGTAGGAAACTGGCTGGACGGCCGGGCCCAAAGAGTTGTGGTGAATGGAGTTCAATCCGGTTGGTGGCCGGTCACAAGTGGTGTTCCCCAGGGCTCAGTACTGGGGCCAGTCCTGTTCAGTATCTTTATCAATGATCTGGACGAGGGGATCGAGTGCTCCCTCAGTAAGTTTGCAGATGACACCAAATTGGGAGGGAGGGTTGATCTGCTGGAGGGCAGGCAGGCACTGCAGCGGGACCTGGACAGGCTGGAGCGATGGGCCGAGGCCAATTGTATGAGGTTCAACAAGGCCAAGTGCCGGGTCCCGCACTTGGGACGCAGCAACCCCAGGCAATGCTACAGGCTTGGGGGGGAGTGGCTGGAAAGCTGCCCGGCGGGAAAGGGCCTGGGGGTGTTGGTCGACAGCCGGCTGAAGATGAGCCAGCAGTGTGCTCAGGTGGCCAAGAAGGCCAGCGGCATCCTGGCCTGTATCAGCACTAGTGTGGCCAGCAGGAGTAGGGAGGTGATTGTCCCCCTGTGCTCGGCCCTGGTGAGGCCGCACCTCGAGTGCTGGGTTCATTTTTGGGCCCCTCACTACAAGAAAGACATAGAAGTGCTGGAGCGTGTCCAGAGACAGGCAACGAGGCTGGTGAAGGGTCTGGAACACAAGTCCTATGAGGAGCAGCTGAGGGACCTGGGGACGTTTAGCCTGGAGAAAAGGAGGCTGAGGGGAGACCTTATTGCTCTCTACAACTACCTGAAAGGAGGTTGTAGAGAGATGGGGGTCGGCCTCTTCTCCCTAGTAACAGAAGACAGAACAAGAGGAAATGGCCTCAAGTTGCGCCAGGGGAGGTTCAGCTTGGACATTCGTAAAGCTTTCTTCACCGAAAGGGTTGTCGGGCATTGGAACAGGCTGCCCAGGGAGGTGGTGGAGTCCCCATCCCTGGAGGTATTCCAAAGACATTTAGACGAGGCCCTAAGGGATATGATTTAGTGGGGGACTTGGTAATGCTAGGTTAATGGTTGGACCCAATGATCTTGGAGGTCTCTTCCAACCAGAACAATTCTATGATTCTATGATTCTATTTGATGACTCTATGACCTTTGACCCGCTGACCTTTTGGCCTCTGACCCCGTGGCCAGAGACTTCTGAAATGCAGGACCTAGCCCTGCTTTAGACTTCCAAAACAAGGAAAGAAGTGCCTGATAGGCACTATGCTGATGAGCACGGGCATTCGAGACCCTCCGGCGGGCACGCAAGACACATGCCGGGCTTCCTTGAGCGCACAGAGGAAACTCGAGACCCAAGAAAGGTCGAAGACACAGAAGATGGACTGCACACGCTACACACCACCACGGAGAGAGGCTGGAACCGCCCTGGCCGGCACACGCTCGCGTCATGCTGAAAAGTTCCTCGCTCCCTTTGCCTACCCAGAGGGGACTGGTCCTGGACAGCCCTCTCGCCTACCCTAACTTTCAAGCCCCTCCCTGCAATTCCCTACTTTGTCCCCTCCTCCCCGTCCCTCCCCAGCCCTGGGCCCTCAACTTAGCTTTGCGGGGGCGAGGAGTCCAATGCCAGCACTGACAAACCCCGACTGAGGCTAACTGGGAGGTTTGACGAATTGCGGGGGCAGTCGGGCCCCAAACCTGCAGGGGCTGACTCTTGTCTACATGAGAGAGTGCTATACCTCACGGAGATGGTGCCGAAGGCATAAGACTCCCCTCCACGACTCCCCTCCACGACTCCCCTCCACGACGCAGTCAGGCCCCAAACCTGCAGGGGCCTCAAAAGAAGAAACTCTCTTCTGTGTCCTGAAAGACCCAATGCCCTACATCCCTACTGCTTTCTTAAGAAGCACTAAAACTCCATGTACTCCACACATTCAAGATGCTCCCCCTAACCCCTGCTATATGATCTCACCGTCAATCCTGTTAAGAAGCCCCATATTGCAGCTTATCCCTTATGCAGCAGAAGAGGTGAAATCAACAATGGTCTGTCTTCAGCAGAGTCAGGAACTCCAGGAAACACAAGGCACCTAGAATCAAAGAAGAAAAACACAGGGTATTAAACCATCTTGTCACTCCTGAAGGCTCAATACAACATTACCGATCTGAAAAATAAAAAAAATTTTATATGAGCATACTTTCTACTCTACTTGCTGTAGAACCTTGACTGGTTCCAAATCTCTTACCTCAAGCAGACACCTCTGCTTCTCTACCTTCCAAACTGCATCTGCTCAAACAGCTTAGACGGCTCAAAAGCTGCCTCTGACTGAAAGGAGAGCAGAACACTAACACCGGAGAAGCCCAGGAGCAGAATGAGCTCCCTGCCCAGACGCTGTGGCTCATATACCTCGGGCCCCACCCACCACTCTTCCCACAATCATTGTGCGGAGCAAGCAAAGTATTCTGCGTCTGCGCGGCAATTCTGCTTAGGCAAGCAAAGGCTTCCACACCTGCGCGGGGGTCTCGGAGGCTCTCTGGGGGTCCTTTGGGAAGAACGCCCCTGCTCCTTCTGCCCTCTTCTGGTCACGCGTCCTCCGAGGACCCCAGAGTTCTTGTCCGTCTCGCCAATTTCTTGCTTCCCCATCTCACAGAGGATGCGTGTCCTTGGGTGAGCAACTTCGGAACCACGAGACATTCCTTTGGAACACTGGCTGCCGTTCCGATCCCTTTGAAGCATCTCAAGGACGGAGATGACAGTCCCCAATACCACGCAGATCCCATTTTCATGAGTTAGCAACTACCCCTTCGTCGGAGCCGCCTTCTTAATTATTAATTTGTCTCATTCCATTTCATCTACAACATTATGTCTGTTCAAACAGTTCTCTTTACCTAGACATAAGATGTCTACAAACGTACGCCCGCAAGGTAACAGAGGTTCCATCTCTGCTCCGTACGGGAGTGCAGCTCCCCACTCCCGGCCGCTCCTGCCAGCAAGCGTCGCAGTTGCGCTCGGCTGCCCGCGACACGCGAGACGCGGCAGGCCGGAGGGCTCGCTCTGCCGCTGGGTCGGGGGAGCGGCTCGGTTCCCTCGGCTGCCTGATTCGCCTCCTTAAAACAAACCCCCTTCAACACGCAGTTTCTTTAACGCAGACCCCTCTCGAGATCTCCTGGCCCGCAAGCCATTTGCGGCTAGCAACACAGCTGAAATACAGTGCCGGGAGAGAGCGAGCCGCCCTCTGGCTTTGACGTCCAAAGCTTTTGGAACTTGGACCCCGATTGTTTTGGCATCGAGACGCCAAGGCAAGAAACAGGCCTCTGCTCGAACAAGCGAGACGCCTGCCCAAGAGCTGGGCACAGGGAGACGCGGCTGCCTGTGACCGAGCCCTTGTCCTGCTAAAACCAGAGCACGGTTCCCTCGCAAAGAGCCCCCAGCAGTGCAGAATGTACCTCAGCTTTCCCTGCGGCGGGTCCCCGGAGAACAGCGTCTTCGTCTGACTGGAGCGCGCAGCAGCCTGTTGTCGTCCCGGTCCCTTGCCCTGGAGAAAGGGGGTGCCCGTAGCAGCGGCAGGAACCGCTGCTGCCCGAAGGGGAAAGCGACGACTCGGTGGAAAGCTCTCCAGGCTGCCCGCGTCCCGTGCGGAGTCGGTGGCCTCGGCAGCCTCGATGCAGGGCAAAGCTAACAGCTCGAGAAGGAGTCACCGGGGGGAGCGCTTTCTGCAACAACGGTACTGTCCAGCCGAGCGAGAAGCGAGAGAAAGGGGCCTGCTGGGTCCCTCGAGAGGCAGAATTGCCAGAGACGGTGCTACGGCTGTTGCGCTCTTTGTCTTTGGCAGCGTTACTTCCCAGAGGTCGGGAGACAGGTACGTTTGCACGGCCCGGGTGCCGCTGCTCACGGAGCAAAAGGCACTACAGAGCAGCAATGAAGAACGAGGGAGGCCTGTGAAGATGGTAGGAAGAACATGGAGAGCCTAAAGCATTAGTCAGGCGGGGCTTGCAACTAACCTCGCGTCGTGGTTGAAGCCCAGGCGGGAACTAAGCGCCACACGGCTGCGCGCTCGCTTCTCCCCATCCCACCGGTGGGAAGGGATGGGGGAGAGAATCAGAAGGGCAAAAGGGAGAAAACTCATGGGTTGAGATCAAAACAGTTGAATAAGTAAAAAGAAACGGCCACCGCCACTACTACTTGTAAGGAAAAGACGACAACAAAAATAACAGAGAAAAATGAAACCCAAGAAAGACAAGCGACCCAAACGAAAACAACCGCTCGCCACCACCCGACCCGTGCCCAGCCAGCCAGCAGGGTCGGCCCTCGGGAGGGTTTTGGCTTTTCCCTAGTAGAAAAACAGAGGTGTTTTGTTTTTCCGAAATACTCAGATTTTGGATTTTTCAGCGCTTTTCCACAACAAAGATCGATGATTTTTGCTTTTGGCTTTGTGCATGAACACGGGGAGGTTTTTTTGCTTTCCAGCTGCACAAATCCAGGCGGATTTGGCTTTCCCGGAAGCCCCAAATAGGGTAGTTCCCCCCCCCCCCCATTGCAGACCCAGGGGACGGGGGGAGCGCGCCAGAGGATGGTGCCACGTCTCTCGCTTGGGCTCTGCTCCGCGATGTGCCCGCTCTGTGCCCGCGCTGGGATGGGCTCCCCAGGGCCACGGAGGTCCCCAGTCCCCCCCCAGCAGACAGCCCACGCTGCCGCGCCTGCGGGGCACCGCTGGGGACAGAGCCGGGAGCCTCCGGGCGCAGGGCTGGCCCCTTACCGTCAGCGTGCTTAACGACCGGCTGGCAAACCGGGCCTGGGGGGCCTCCACGGAGCAGCACCAGACGCTGGCAACGCCACATCTGAAAAACAAAGATCCCAAAGTCCATTTTGGCCTATTCAAAACAAGAACGCAGAAGACAGTAGAGGAATTCCATCAGAAGAAGGGAGAGGAGAGTAGTTGGGCTAAAGGAGGATTCTAGGTAAACAGGTCAGCTCGAAATACAACACAGCCTTTAAAAGCCAGACCAAGTTGGACGCTTAAAATCAACACTAAGACTAATTGATACGATTTTGCACACATTCTTAGCAGAAAAGGAAACGCTCTTGCTGGTGGCGGAAAATGGCTCACCCCTTCCTTACAGGGCTGCTGCGCGGAGAGAACCCTGGGAGGCTGCAGGATGAGGTCAGGCCGTTCTCAGAATCTGCGCTTACAGATCCGCCGCGACAGCTACAGCCCTTGCGCTGCTGCTGCTGCTGCACATCTTGCTCGGGCAATTAAATTAGAAGGGAAGTGTAAAACTTTAAAGAGTAAAATAAAAAATAAAGAATAAATCTCAGTAAGATACTGAGATAGATACTACTAGGTACTCTCATGGGTCGCTATCTACTCACAAGATACTACTAGAAGATATCTTAAAAACTGTCTTAAAAAAAGGTCTATTTCTTCTGAACATCTAAAAAAAAAAAGGAAAGCTGTGCTTTCCTAGATACACGCAGGTGACGGACATAGATAGCTACAGCCATTTTCTCCAGCCCAAGTCTAGCCAAGATTTCCTCACCCGACACGTCCCAAGGTGACTATTTTTGTTCAAGACTCCAGCAACACATCTGTCCTTGCTGCAGAAAGGGAATGCTTCTTCCCAGGCCGTTTCTCCCACCGGTCAAGATCTTTTGAAACTGCAGTTGTGCCACCAAACCTGCTTAGGGGCCCTCCCAGCTTTTGACTGTCCTTAGATTTAACAGGCACATGCTCTGTTCCATCTGCCAACAGCAGAGCTACGGCAGGCTCTCGGACCCAGAGTACAACCCTGAAAGCAGCAGCCTGAGAAAAGGGTCAGCATTCCCAGCCCTGACGGAAAACAGGCCTTCTCCTTCCACTCCTAAACCCATCTCTTAGGTTGAAATATCGCAACGCTACTACGGCGAGATTGAGAGCAGGGAACGACAGCCCTGCCGCTGGATGTGCTGTTGCCTGATGCCAGTCACATAGCAGGACGCATAGACAGAGGCACACATTTTGCCACACACAACCCTGAATTGCCGGGGGGCGGGGGGGAAGAGTCAAAGAGAAGAAAAGGAGAGATCAGGCAGCAAAAGAGCTCTGCAGGCTGGCACCAGTCAACATTGCACTCGTTACAAAACAAACAAACAAAAAACACCCCACAAAAAACCCCAAACAACCAACAACTAAACAAAACCATGACGTTGTATCTTTTTTTTATCTCAACAGAATGTGGACTGAGCCCCAGGACAACATGCCGCCCACACTCTAATGGGGAAAAAAAAAAATCAAATAAAAATCAAGTTTAAATCTCATGTTTCATTCATGACATTTCTACTAGCATCTAGGTGCTCAAAAAGTAACTCTACTGACACCACATATTACTAAAAATTTAGGCATACCTATGAAAAATAAAAGGCTACTTCCAACTTGCCCTTAAAATTAGCATGAACAAAGAAAAGAGAAACAATTGACCCTGAGGAAGGGAACAGGCAGCTCTTAATTTAGCACAGATGGAATTTCCTTCTTTTACCTGAAAGGAAAACCTTCGTCACTCTCAAGGAACCAATCCAGGAGCGAGGCGTGCTCTGGTAACTGCGCTTTTTCCTCAGCTTGTCTCCACTGGCAGCACGTTTGCCGCTTCTGGGGGTTGGATGGGGGCTCTCCGTAGCGTCCTCGAACTCGCAACTGCTTTTCCCCGCTCCCCCAGCCCCGGACGGGCGATGACCTGAGCAGCGAGTGGAAGAAACCACGCAGGGTTTTCTTCATGGCACGCAGAAGGTGACACCGGGAAAAGGAGAGGCAAAACACGACCCTGTTGTCATACCCAGCCAAGGGGCAAAAGGCAGGGGAGGATTCCGCCAGACTCACCGCAGCTCGCTCGCTCGGCGCTGCCAGGAGAATTTGCCAGTTCAGACGCTTCTCTCTCCTTCTCTCCTCCTTTCCTCTCCTGGAACTCGGGTCACTCGGCTGGCCTCCACCTAAGAGGATACGGGGGTGTCTGTCAGCTCTTAGGAGACGAGGCTTCCTAGACAGGTAGCCTCGCTCACGCACTTACGCGGCCATACCGCGCTGCTGGCGATGCGTACAGACCCTGTGGCGCGCATTTGTGGCCTGGCCTGCTGCGGACTACAAAGAAGGGTCTTTCCTCACCCAGAGAGGCAGGCTCTCTCTTGCCTGCAGCGGGAGGCAGCTGCCAGCCAGATGGCCTTCGATTTCTTGTTCTTTACCTTTCTCTGGCCTGTCCAGCTTCAGCCACAGCAGCTCCTGCTCACAGCCAGGACGCACTCCGCCTGTCCCTTTTCGCCCCTGCACCGCGAGGAGAGCGAGGCCAGGCAGAGACAACCCATGCAAGCCTGAGGTGGGTGCAGCCAACGGCATCCCCACAGGACGAAGGGACAACTGCGTCCTCAGCGCAGCCTTGGGAAGAGGGAAAGGAGAAACAGCGGCCGTTATTACTGTAGATCGCCCCTGGTCGAATCTCCTCCTTCCACAGGGGCTTCCGAAGACACATCGAGGGCCAGCTTGCTGCCTTCCTGACAGGGCTGGGGGTGGCCTGGGGCTACGGGACAGGTTTCAGGGGAGGGGCTGGAGCTGGGGGCAGCTGCACAGGGCGAGAGGGGCCGGGGGAGGCTCAGGGGGAGCTCTGGCGAGTCGGGGAGGCGCCTGGGGGAGCGCCAGATCCTTCCCTCTTCCCTTCTCTCCGCTCTCGGTAACGCCCTGGGGCTGCCCTGGCCCGGCTCGCCTCGACTCCAGCAGACGGGAGCCTGCCGCAGCAGAGCGTGCAGCCTCCCTCCCGCCACGCTCGGGCCTCGCATGTGCCGCGCAGGCACACAGCGCTGCGCAAGCACACAGCACCGCACATGCGCCGCCCGCCGACGGCGCCGGAGGGGCCAAAGCCGGCGCGCGAACACCGGGCTGCAGCACTGCGCTTCGGCCACGAGGCGGCGGCAGCACCGAGCGCCCGGCGGGCGGCGCTTGCCCAGCGGCGGCACCGGCGCTGCGGTTCCGCGCTTTGCGCCCCGAGCGCCCGCCGACACCGCGCACGTGGGGCGGCAGCGGCGTTTTCTTACCGGGAGGCAGCAGCGAGCGCGGCGGCACCGCCCCGCAGGCACCGCAGTATCACGTTGCCGTTACCAGGGGACGGCAACGCGGAGCACGGCGGCGCCTCCGCGGCGCCCACCCGCAGTACCGCGTTTCGTTCGCCAGACGGCAGCAGCGAGCAGGGGCAAGCGCCACACCCCGCATGCGCGGCGCTTGCGCTGCAGTACCGGCTTCTGGTCGCCCGGCGGTAGCGGCGAGTGCGACGGCGCGCGCCACAGCGCATGGGCGGCGCGCGGGCTGTCGTTCCGCGGTTCGGTCGCCGGGCAGCGCGCCACCGCGCATGCGCTCGCGAGGCGCCGCCTCAGCGGGAAGGGGCGCAGCGGGAAGCCCACAGAAAAACACACGAAACCAGCAACAAAACTACAGCTCGTGACGCGCTGTGGCGGGAGCAGGGGCTATGCCGTGCCGCACGCGCCCGAGAGCAACGCAGCTGCCCGGCAGCCGAGTCCGCAAAAACTACACCTCCCGGCATGCACTGTCAAACCAGCATGGCCGCCCGGAAGCTGAGCGCCCGAAGACTACACCTCCCGGCATACCCCGGGAGCAAACATGGCCGACCGGCAGCCCCGTGCCCCAGGACTACAGCTCCCGGCACACCGCGAGAGGAAACCTTCCCTGCTTTCTGACCCTGCGGGGACACCGTCGCCCACCCCTGCCGAAGCACCCGGAAGCCCCGCCGAGCCCTCAGCGCAGCCCCGGCCGCGGGGCCCCCGCGCTCCTCCTGCCCTTCGCGGGGTGCAGCAGCCGTTCCTGGAGCCGCAGGGAACAGGCGGGCGGGCGGGCAGCTCCTGGAGCGATGGGCTGCAGGCCCCCTTTCTAGGGCACGGAAGGGCAAAGGAGGGCCCTGGGGCAATCCGAACGGAAAAAAACCTGATGGTGGAGAACAGCAAAAAGCACACAGAAAACTATGCGAGAGGGGAGAAAGCTAACTGGAGCGCTTCGCTGCCTACTGCAGGAGAAACACAGGGCCCTGAGGCTCATCGGAAAGCACGTGGAGGTCTCCGGGGCAACCCAAAATGTGCATTGAGTGTTCTGGGGCACACCAAAACGCAAACGGGCCACAGGGTGCCTCAGAATGTCCTCAAAATCTGAGGACATCAGAAGGCAAACTGATGGACCCGGTGGTGCACCTCGATGAAAAAGGTGGTTCCTGCAGGGCAAGCACAAGGCCTCGGGGTGTATGGGAAGGCAAGTGGAAGACCGTGAGGCATGCGTGTCTACAGCTTTGTCACCGGTCTGCTTGGGAATAAATCACCATGTGAGACTCTGCGTGTGCATCTGTCCTTCCCTTCCACCTTGTTGGGATTGTTCTCACCGTTCTGACCTCGCTGTCATTACTGCATTTCTCGTGCAAGGACAGCATGCAAGCTGAGACCTCAGTAACTGACTTTAATTTACTTGCCTTGCTGGATGTGCAGTGGCTGCTGGGGGGGGGGGGGGGGGGGGGGGGGAGTTGCAAAAGTCCTGGGCATTACCAGGAGGGATAGGGATGACAGGACAAGAAGCTCCAGAAAACCTTGGTGAATCCACATCCTCAGTACTGTATGCTGTCACATTGTCAGCATCTTATGAAGGACAAAGTTTTGAGTTGGAAAGGTACAAAGCTACTGTCTTTTATAAGGTGAGGCTGAACAGGCTGCAGCTTCTAACATCCCTAACACGGGAGGATACAGGAGGCATGGACTGCAGAAAGAGGCGAGACTTACCTGCTTCTCCTAAATAGCATCTCCTGTTGCCACTGTTAGGGACAGAACACTGGTGCAGACTTAGGACGACAGCTCCAGCCCAGTAGGCTGCTTTGTATGTTCTTAGGACATGTGGCACAGAGAAGAATGGAATGGAAAAGTGATTATGTTTTAATTACTTTGAAAGCCTCTGTCTTGTGGACTGTTCTGCTGAATCAGTTTCTTTCTATCACAGTTAGACCTCTTTCTCCACTGAAACAGTAAGTGCCAATCCCAGTGGCTGAAACCCTGAAATGATTAGGAATGCCATAATTAGATTGCAGAGGAAAACATACCTGTAAATTTTTGAGTCTCTAAACACAGTATAGCTCAGAAATAAAGATCAAAATTTTATTTCCATGTTGGTAATAAAAATAATTCCATGACTTCTGTAAACCATTGCATAAACGCTATAGTGTAGAAAAGTTTTAACAAGTGTTAACATTTTTAAACAGTTCACTACAAGTAAATGAGTATGCATTATAAATAATATGTTTTGTATTAAGAACAGTTTCATTCACAAAATCATTTCTGTCTGTACACTCAAAACATTAACGGCTTCCATAAATTAATATGAGTAAAAATTCCATATTTATTTAGGGTCTGATGATGACCACAGTTACACAAGCATAGTGTGACAGTAATAATATTACTACCTATATTTAATACTAGGATACTCTGAATGGCAATATAGAACAAAACAAGTATGTCTTTAATAACCTGCTATTCAAAGAAGACTAATAATAAGCCTATAACATGCAGCTTGGGATCTATCTGTAATTAGCATACTTCCGGTTAAATTACAGCTCCTAACTGTAAAAACCCTGAGAAATCACAATTTTAATCTATTATTCCCCAGGCTAAAATAATTGTGACAACATAATGGCATTCACATTAAAAATTATATTCTTACATAAATTAACACAGAACTTTGTCAAATACCAAAATGAATCTTGAAAATCTATTTAGTTTGCTTTTATATATTTTGTGAATTCACCAAAGTCCCGTACTGTAGTCTCGCTAAATATCATTTCAGTGTATCCCGTTTCTAGATAGTGTATATAGTACAGAGACAAATACTTACAAAGGTCAGGTTTTACTTCAGACTTCTTCCAAATAGTCGTCTCTAGTCAACTGCATATATTTTACTATCCTCCATTTTAAAGTACTGCTGTAAAAGTATGTATTTATTTATATTTGCAGTTGACTTGCTTTAATAAGATACAGAAAACTTTGCTTGTAATTCCTCACAAACAGAATTTTGTGAAGAACAACTGTATTATTTTCATATGACTGCTATGTATGATGATGTATGGTTCAAGTGATTACCTAAGGATTCGTCTCTAATTATAGCAAGCTGCCCAGTCTGAGAACTTCACACATAGGTATGTTTCTTTGGTATGTGTTTTTTCCTTCTCCACAAAAGGGTTTGCTGATAGTTTTTAAATGTGTCTGTAATTCAGCACCGAAGAAACTTACAGGGAACACCTGCAGAATTTTCAGTACTGATACCGCGATAGGACACACATCATTATTTTCAAGATTCATCATTGTAAAACACAAAACATACAACTTTAAAAAGCAACAGACTAAACATATTAGTTCATTTCCTCTAAAAATGCAGCACATATAAACTATGAATGTCAATGTGATGATTCACACTGCAAGTGCTTTTAACATTCCTTTTTTGTTGGTGTCACGAGATCAGGAGAATCGCCTGTTACTACCAAAAAAAAGGGGACCAAAAAATAGCCCTAGGATATAGGCAAATGCACTAAAATACACATGAAGAACTAGAACTTTGACAAGACCGCGCAAAACCACGCTTCTGTATCTCGTGGGTAACAAATGTCACATAGCTGCATATGGGCAGCACAATGTGGCCTAAGCTGGTTTCTTCTAAAATACCACAGCAAAAATTTTCACTAAGATATTTCTAAACGTTTTTGTGAGCACAATGGTTGCAGAATGCTGTTCCACACTCGATAAATATAGTAAACCAGTGTCCAAAATAACTGCTTGTTTGAAAAGTATGTAACATAATTTCAAGCTATAATTACACATTATTCTTTGATTTGCTGTTGAAAAAAAAAACCACAACCCTTACATAATTAAGTTTGCTTTAGTCCAAAATGCTGTTAAGGTTCAAAAATCAGTCTCTGTCATAGACTGCACAGATGCAAAAATACACTAATACCTACAGCTGAACTTGGTGATCCAAGTTCCTTTTTTAAAAAGTCCAAAGCTGGCTACACCTTTAAAACGGCAGTATCTTATTTTAGGACAGAAAAGTGTGTTTGAAAATGCAAATACAGTCCAATTGTATACTTTTCTCAGTACAAACGTTTTAGAGAAACTGTGTTAAAGTCAACAAAATCCCATTATTAAACCCAACTTTGGTCTTCAAAGTGATCTTCAGACACAATTTTGAAACAGAAGCAAGTAGAAATGTATTTAATATTTTATCCTACTTCTCCCGTCCCAAAAGGTCTCCAACGTTCCTGCAGATTGACATGTCTTAGGAAAGCAGTGACAAGTCTGTACATTTAGTTCTCACAGAAAATGTGTAATGATTTTTTGCTAGCTCAAGCCTTTGTACAAAGAACGCTAAAACACAAAGGAGAGAGTGATTTCAGTACTAGTGGCTTGGGCCCTTTATTTAATGCTGACAAAGTTCTAAAAGCTCTATTTCGACAATAATAATTTTAGTATACATCTTGTTTTTTGTTTTAGCATGACTGACCTTTAAATAGATTAACTCTTTGCTGCCTGTGTGAACTCACTTTTTGTACTGAATACAGTAATATGGAGATACAAATCATGTAACACAGTAGTAGGTCATTTCAATCTAAGTTGTACTAGTGTCACACCTGAATTTAACAGAAAAAGGAGTAATGCAGGCAATTATTCCATGTAAGAAAAGTAAAAATATACTGTGTTAACATGCAGTAATTGATTAACTTCTCTTGAATTGCATGTTCCCAACTACCAGGATGACGTAAGGATATTACCACCTTTTGAAAGAATCCCTGTGTCAAAGTGCCCCCACCTGATTATATACTTAAAATAATTTTGTAGTTCCTTTCAAACATGCGTTACTTCATTACTGAAAAAAATTTACTTTTAAATAGTTATAAAAGCAAGAGATGTATTCTAGTTATTGTCAAATAGTTCAATAAAAGATTAAGCAATAGAAATTATTTGCAAAATTATTTTTTTATGTCTTCTGCCATTTTATAGGATATTGGGCATAGGCACTTGGTAATATTATATATATCATGTCTGCTCCTGACGAGTACCACACAGGTTAGGAGATGTACAAAAACTTTAAGACTAGAAACATCCAAACTGAGGGAAATATGCAAATGCACAGTTGTTTACTAAAACTGATCTGTTTCACAAAATTGAAAACATGTCTTTGAATATGAAAGCATATGTGCCTCACTGTTTTTGTCTCTGCTGGTACATTTATAAATACTACAGTATGCAGTTACCTTGTAAATTGTAAAAAAACTAGATACGTTATTATTTCTATTTAATCATATTGTGATTTAACAGTAAAACCATGTGGAATTTTTAAATTCACAGTACACACATAACACATCATATTATTGCATATTAAAAAATAAACATAAGACCTAGAAAGCAGCTTGAAGCAGTTTACAATGTATCTTCTAACAAAACACAATAATTAAAAAGTGCTTTTATATTAATCAGTTTTTCAAACATCCAAGTAAACATAGTGTTAGACTGATTCCAAAATACTGGCTCTGGCGTTCCACACACAACAGACATGGCAAAGGCACCATTTGTACTGCTGAGTGTGTAGTTACCCTATCTATGTATCCATCTTCTGTTAATGAAAATAACAGGTATAAACATTCCATTCAGGCATTATGGTAGGATTTATACAAAGTGATTACAGTGCAAATGAACCTAAGTAAGTAGCTTGCGCACTAGGAATGTAAGTGGAAGTCAGAAAAGGCTGTGATGGGGTTGGAGGGGAATGAAAGAACCTCAAGACTATAGAACCTCATCAAATGACTGAAGTTGACATGTAAAGGTGAGCAAGCCTAATTCGCTAAAAGCAACTAAGTTTCTCACATCAAAATGGAAATCAGTCTAGCACTATTAAATGGATTAATTATGAGTGATATAATTCTTATACAAAATACAAAACCATAAAATTATTTAATTCATGAACATGATATGAGTACTATGCCTGTATGTTACCACAGATTTTTTTTTTTCTTGCAGCAGGGACATTCCTCTTGTGCAGCTGCACAGTGATCACAAAGTACGTAGTGTTGACATGGATTCAGGATAACGCTACGATCACCTTCCTGACATACGATACACTTCTTTGACTGAAGCTGAAAAATCACCTGTAAAAAGATTATTGCACTCAGTAAAAACAATTCCAAAGTAAACAGTTGTGTTCTAGCAGCTTTACACTTTGCTGTCCCGAATAAACTTCTAATTTAACAACACAAAAGACAATGTTTTTGTATGACAAATAGCTGAATTGAGGGTCATAAGATCAGAGCACGCGCAACCTTTAAAGTAGCAGTTGGAGGAGTATAGGTGCTTTTAGAAAGGACAATATCTGGGATTGAACCTCTGGACTGAAATTTTCCTGCATAATTGGGATGAGTGATACAAACAAGCAAAAACAAAACTAACAAAAAAAAAGAAAATAAGCCTTTTTCATTGTCATATACTGCCTCATTTTGCCTTTTCAAACCACTGTTACATTTTCTCATGCCATGGGAGGTGTTCGCATTAGGACAAAATGGAAGCATCCCAAATGTGCGATACTTTGAATAAAGCTACTGATACAGACTTTGGGGAGGATGTTACAACTGCAAATAAATGTCTCTAGGTGGTAAGCCGTATCAACCCTATTAAGGAACAAGAAGAATTGAAACACATCTAAAAGCTGTGTTAATTTTTGAAGGGCAAGACATGGTTTGGACTAAGAGAAGAACCCAGAACACTATGTGTGGCACTGCCCAAGACGGCAACTTTCTCCTAGAAGGAAGAGCTAGGTGAGAAGAGGCCACAGTGGTAAAGGAAACCTGAGAAACTGAGGAGCTGGAAAATGTGGTAATAGTTCCGATCGCTCCAGCCTGGCCGAGATGACTTCCATTCCAGGATGTAATGACTTTTTTGGTAAGAGATCCCAAGACTGTTTTGCTCCTCCAAAGCAATGTGAAACCAAGTTGTGCCCAGCAAGGTTTGAAGTATGGCGCCTGAAGCAGTGCATGGTCATTATTATCTTCCTTGATGTGCTCAGAGGAGTGGCACCTGATATTCCCAGCTTTGAGAGCCCTGAGAAATGCCCTCAGTCTGGCAGTGAAAGAGCATCCTAAGTTTTGGCAGAAACTGAGTCTGGATTTGCGAGAAGGTGAAATACAGCAATATGCCACTAAGGTGATTAAGGGACTGAAGCATCTGAAATACAAGGAGAGGCTGAAAGAGCTGGGATTGTTTAGCCCTTGAGAAGAGATGGCATCTTACCGGTGTGTATAAATACCTGATGGGAGGGCGTAAAACAGATAGGGACAGACTCTTCTCAGCGGTATCCAGTGAAAGAAGAGGCAACGGGCACAAATTAAAATACAGAATATTCCACATAGACATAAGAAAAAAATTTTCTTACTGTGAGGGTGGTGAAACACTGGAAAAGGTTGCCCACAGAGGTGCTGGACTCTCCATCCTTGGAGATACTCAAAACACTACTGGGCAAGGCCCTGAGCAACATGCTCAAGATGACCCTGCTTTGAGCAGGGCGTTGGACTGGATGATCTCCAGAGGTTACTTCTAATATCAATGATTCTGTGCTCCAAGTCTGTACTGACCTCTCTGACTAGACAAACTCTTAGCAGGGAACCTCACCACCTACCTTCTAAACAAGTGAAAGGCATGTAGCTATTTTCATTCATTTAGGGCAACTATTTTTATTTATTTAGGTAGTGCCAAAACATTGGGGGTAAAAGCTGGCTTTAAATCTTTTTTTTAATCACCCTGAGAATTCTTGTAAATCACTTGTAATTTGTTCTGATAGCAGATCAAAAACTTAGGAGAATCCATTAAGTTGAGAAATCTGAACCATCCTCTATTCCAGAAAAGAAAGACTTAACATTGAGAGCAGTATTGTTCTTTGAAATGAAACCTGGCATAAATATGTCATTGAAGGTTACTGAGCTGCCAGTTTCAGTTAATCAAAAATAGTTATGCAGACGAAGAAACTCACCTCATCTATTGTTTCTAAATCTAAGTGCAGGCGATTTTGTAAGGAACGAAGCTTTGGCAAGGATATCTTTTCTATATCTCCATAGTTTTTCATATAAGGTAATGTAGTAGATAGACCAGCAGCTAATTGTGCCTTCAGCTTTTTTAATTTATTTTCCACTTCCTCCTTCTTCTGAAGAGCGAGTTGTTTGTCTGCATCTGCGATGTTAGCGCGTTCTTTTGCTTCTTGAGCCTCTTTCTGCCATGCATCACATGCCTGGGAGAAAGAGATTTCCAGAATACAAAAAATACATTTTTTTAAATTAACAACAGAAGAGCAAATTCAAAAGCCTTCAAAGATGCAGGTAATCTCTAATTTTAGACATAACAATGCATTTACTGTCAATTTAACGCCTCTCCCTACTTATCCTACCTTCTGATTAACAACTCTTCTTGTTTTGTCTTAATGTAATTTTTAGGTATGTCACTGTTACTTGTCTGTAAACAGCCAGAAGCCTTTTTGGAGCTCTATAAATGGAACACATTTTAAATGTTCCATTCATAATTTCATGTCAAGAGACATCAAAAACTATCAAAATTTAGTACAACTACTTAGCTACTCCTCGTCACAGAGAGAACAACATGAGGAGAAGGAAAGGACTATAGAAAATGCACTAGACTGGCAGGTGTCAACAACCTCAGTTTGACTGCTGAGATGGCTAGATACTGTCCAGGTACACTATACAGCCTCAGCTGCTGGCAAGCCTCTACTCTTTTTGCATGCTTATCTGAAAGAGGTACGGGAGGGAATATATGTCTTTAGTTACTTAAACATCAAGACACGTTGCTGTTCAGCCCTGTCCTGAATATGTGTAAGTGTCCCTGTCTAGAGAGGCAGATCAACTTCCAGAAAATGAACTGCCCTTCAAAAAGCTTAGTTTCCTTTATGCCGCTAGCTCATTTTGAGGATGGAAAAAACATTCCTTTGACAGACTGTAATAAAACTCTGTTTTATTACAGAGTCCAAGGACTCTGGGTCCAAGGATAAGAAGGTATGTAAAAAGGAAAAGCAGTAGGAGCTGCTTGTTTGTTAAAAATATAGATATATACAATTTAATATTACCATAAATTAGCACACCTGTTTTACTTGTTGCCAGGATTCTTCCCATTGTTTTAGTTTTCTCTTGGCATCATCAAGTTCCTGTCTAACTCGAGTTAGTTCATTCCCACTGGTGTTTGAACTTATTGAGGGGGCAGTGCCGCTGCTTAGTACTGGGGATGGACTAGGAGAGAAACTCCCAGTTACAAAGTCCCAGATGCTCCCTGTAACACCATTTAAACCTGTAAAACAAAGGCAGAAAAAATAATGCACACACTGCTGCAAAATGTTTCATATGGAGAACAAAACAGATGTGCCACATATGCAAAATTTATAGTTTTATCTGCAAGACTCATAACATTATTTCACTACCTTCAGAAATGTGACAGTCTGGAAAATGTTTACAGTATTCAGAATCATAGACTCATAGAATGGTTTGGATCGGAAGGGACCTTAAACATCATCTAGTTCCAACCCCCCTGCCATGGGCAGGGGACACCTCCCGCTAGACCATGTTGCTCAAAGCCCCGTCCAACCTGGCTTTGACCACTTCCAGGGATGGGGCATCCACAACTTCTCTGGGCAACCAGTTCTGGTGCCTCACCACCCTCACAGTGAAAAATTTCTTCCTTGTTATCTAATCTAAATCTACCCTCTTTCAGTTTAAAGCAACTACCCCTTGTCCTATCACTACATGCTCTTGTCAAAAGCCCCTCTCCAGCTTTCTTGTAGCCCCCTTTAGGTACTGGAAGGCTGCTTGAAGGTCTCCCCCAAGCCTTCTCTTCTCCAGGCTGAACAACTCCAACTATCTCAGCCTGTCTTAGAGCAATTCAGGACACTTACTGCATGTTTTCTTTCTTGCTGCGTTTAATAAAAGACAGGACAGTCCACAGAAGGAGAAGGAAGAGTGGGGATTCATTTATATACAAAAAAGCTTTGTTCCTAGCAGCTCATACATCTTTTTAATTCTTCCTGTTTCTCTAGTTTGTATTTTCCTTTAGCAAAATGCTGCAGCTGAAATGCATTCCTGCTGCCTGTATGCCAACTGCTCGATTTTACCCCTTTCAAACATCTCTATAAATATCTCCTTTTCAAAGAGTTCTTTTTTTCCCTTCACTGGGAATGGAAGTTCACTCCTTGAACTTTCTCCCACATACCAAATATAATTCCATTATCAGTAGTGTTATCAATTACAATAGCTAGGCTTTGTTGTCCAGATTAAGTCATAAGAAACATGCAAAGCCTTGAACTGAACATTTCTTACCTGCCATTGAGTTCCCTCTTACAATACACAAAGTGCAGCCTTCAACTTACTTACCTAAAGAGTTGCGAGAAGAGGCTGAGGCGCCTAACATACTATGTTCTGTCTTCAAAGGCTGAGGCTGCTGGTGGTGAGGAGCCGTAGTGGATGAAACAAAAGACTGAGACAGTGATTGTGAAAGAGAACTGAGTGGAGAGGTTGAAAGGGATGATGATGAATGTAAAGATGATGAACGAACAAGAGAACCTGGAATATTGACAGGTGCTGAACTTCCCAGTAATCTTTGACCTATGTATGCATTAAGAAAAGGAAAAAAAAAAAAGAAAAAAAAGAGTATTAGTTCCAAAGCACTACACAGTTCTCTGTAAGTATTTTTCTGAAAAACGTATCAAATGTAAATTAAATTATATATTCAAATACCTTCCATTAAAAAAGAAAACTTTATTTATCTCCTATTGCAAAAATATTTTTTAAATTGAACACTTGAAAGTAGTTTTCCAAGTGCCTGAAAACAGAACTTGTAGCTTTACACTGCAGTGGCCTCATCTGCAGCTACCAAGAAAGAGAAAACGCTTTTCAGATCAAGTTATTCAACTTACTCATTTTTTCAGCCAACAAGTAATGCAAGTGGAGAAACTGACTGCAACTTAAAGGATTAAGAAAAATTTGGGTTTTATTTTCATATATAAACTAGAGTTAAGCACGTGAGACTATATAACTTGAAAATCATACACAGCATAATAACCATAGCTCAGTTTTTCCTCTACATACTTTTGCTTTTGTTCAGCAGATTTTAAATGTCACATGTACCTAACTCTCTATGAAAACTGAGTTTGAAACAAAGTAAAAATTAATAATAATTTAGTCAAACAAATGCATTGTTCATAATTTCCCCAAATAATGATAATACTAAAAAATAGGTATTAAAAAAAGGATATTCAATCATGCAATTACTGAAATAAACATGCACAGATGCAGTGCATTTTCCTGGTCAGGAAACAGTTCAATATTTAATGTGAAGATTTTATTCATCAATATGTTTGAATAGCAACTAAAAATGACATCACCTTTTCTTTAAAAATAATATAGCAGTCAAATGATTATACTTAAAGCAAGGGTTGTGATTCTAGTCTTCTGGTTTTGCTTAAAACAGGTGAATTCATATCAGAGAAACATCATTGCTTTTAGAAGTATTTCAAAACAAATAGACAGGGATGCTCATTATAAGCTGCATTGCCACAATGTCTTCAAAAAGATATATCTTAAAATACTCAGCAAATGTTACCAAGGTCAGCCTCATGATCAACTATATGAGGAAGATACAGGACAGACATATAACCACAGACATACATAATATACCAGACAATAAACGTACACTGCTCTTCACAAGAGGAGCAAGGAAGCAACAACGTAAAGGGAGTTTAGTTAAAAAATCTGGCCAAGTAAGAATTCTCTTAAAAATTAAGAGTCAAAGTAAAGCCCCGAAACAAACGCTGTACGAAATGGTAGCAGAAGAACCATCTCTTTTCTGGTTCTTAAAGTAGTCTTCAAATCCAGTTGAATTTTGGCAAATACAATCTGCCTGCATGTCTTGAGTTTACAGGGTAAGGTTTTGGTTCCAGCCGGCTCCAGTGGACTCGTCGCAGGACACAGCTGTGCCCTTCAGCCACACTGGTGGCGCCTCTGGGAGAACATATTTAAGAAAGAGCAAAAAAAATGCCACATGGGCAGAGGAGGAGGGAACAAAAGGTGTGAGAAACAGCCCTGCGAACACCAATGTCAGGAAAGAAGGAAGGGGAGGAAGTGTTCCAGTCGCCAGAGCAGAGATTTCCCTGGAGCAGAGATTCCCCTGCAGCCCATGGAAGGTTTGGAAGAGACCACGGTGGAGCAGGTATTTCCCTGTACCCCGTGGAAGAGACTACAGTACAAGCAGGAATTTCCCTGCAGCCTGTGGACAGGACCAGGTTGGAGCAGGCAGATACTGCCTGAAGGAACTACAGCCCGTGGAGAGTCCATGCTGGCGCAGGTTCTCCCTGACAGGAACTGCGGCCCATGGAGAGGACCCACGCTGGAGCAGGGACAAGTGTGAGAAGGAAGGAGCAGCAGAAGGAGCTGTTATGAACTGACCGCTACCCACCATTCCCCATCCCCCTGAGCCGCTCAGGACGGGAAGGGAGAGGTAGGAGAGTTGGCAATGAAGTCGAGCCTGGGGAAAACGTGGCGAGGGGTTGTTTTAGTTTTTGTTTCTCACCATCCAACTCTATTTTAATTGGCAATAAATTAATTTTCCCCAAGTCAAGTCTGTTTTGCCCGTGACAGCAACTAGTAAGTGATCTCCCTGTCCTTAACTTGACCCACAAGCTTTTTCATCTTATTTTCTCCCCCTGTCCTGTTGAGGAGGGGGAGTGAGAGAGCAGCTGGATGGGTGTCTGGCTACCCACCAAGGTCAACCTGTTACACCACATGAACTATCTTCCACATACAAATAAAATTGGTTACAGTATTTCCTTCCTGTTCCATACTTCATGGTACTTCCAATGAAGCATAATCATTCCTGCAGCATAGAACAAGGCAGTAAATGAAATACCAGTCAAACAAACTATAGCAACAGGAGAATTGTTGAGCCTCACATCACTAGCAGAGAAATAAATGTGAAATTGCATACATTATCAGTTTCTTTCCAGGTCTGTATGAAGGGGAATATCATGAACAATAATGGAAAACGTTAATAGATAACAAATAAACTGTTCTGGTGAAGGAACAATCTGTTAGCATCATCACCGGACAGAAAATTGTAAGTCAATCAACCAAAATAAATACAAAGCTCTAAAACCTCTGAAGATATTCCCACTTATATTATTGATGAGAATCTACATAAAACTAAATGACTACCTATTGAGACTGTAACATTTTGGCTCATTCTGTATGGACCCCCTAACAACCTGAAGTATACAGGTACCACAAATACAGCCTCTAGTAACAAAGAACCACCTTGGGAGAAAACACAGTCAAGGTGGGAGGGGCACCAGAGCTTGTAGCACTGTTGTCAAGGGTGAGTGAGCGGCTGCGTGGTATTCGGTTACCATCTGCGGTTAAACCACGACAATCTCAGAAATCAATATTTGGTGTAAGAAACTTCTTAGTCAGTGTGATCCAGCACTGGTTTCTTCTAGCTCTTGGTATCAATAACGAAGCCACTGCTACAATCTGCCTAGATCTAACTTGATGCCAAAACATCACCACCACCAAATGTGAATTGTAAACTGCCTCCCCAAATGCTCTGCTCAGATCTGAAGACAGAAATCTGTCACCAGTCACTTTATGTGAGGCATCTTCTGCCCACCTTCAAATGAGCGAGCTGGTGGAAATGAAAAAGTCCATTTCAAACCAAGTGACTTTCCTGAATTCTGTGTTTGCTCTGAAGCTTCATGTATCCACACACTACCGGGGTCATAAAATTAGTGCTCTTGCATAGAACTGTCCCCTTTCACTGCAAAGGAAGCACTTGGAAGAGGAAAAGTTTGAAGCAGAATCTCTCTGGACATCTGTGTTACTTCTGAAAAGAAGCAACTTGGAGTTGCTTATAATATATGCTTTCCTGAGGGCCCTTGTTGTTCACTTGGGTCAAAATGATTTCCATGCCTTACGGCAAAAAGTCTTGAATCCGTTATACTGGGGTACTGTCCTATCCACTGTGGTCCTGGTGACAGCTTACATATTCCAACAACATCAAATATATCTGTATATTTGTTAAAGCCAGTGGACTAAAGATATAATAATTATCTTAAAGGAAGAAAAATTGCATAATGTATAGAGACACTAAGTACAAGCTTTTCTTCTTGGAGCAACAGTCAGCAATAATAAACTAGGGCACAGCTATAGTTGTTTTACCCTTTGCGTCTAGAGCCCCAGGGCAAGGAGGAACACGTTTGCCAGGTAAGAAAGAAAGATATTTTAAATGAGTATAATTTTACAAATTGGACCTCTTACTTGCTAATCCAAGGTCACTGCCTTCTTGATCTTCTAATTCTCTATCTATGGATGCGACGTTCACATCATTAAAATGCAAATCTAAAGCAGAACCTGTTAAACAAAACATTGTATCAATGAACTATCCTTGAATTATCCATAAAATTATCATGATGGCTGAAATGAGGAAACTTTATTTGACTATTTGTGTTAGTACTTCCATCATAGAACTGTTTCACATCTAGGTCATGATCTTAAGCATACTACAGACACATAGTGAAGGATATCCTCTGTCTAAAAGGGAAAACTTTCATATATAAACTATTACAGCTCTTTCAGCTGGTGAGATGAACAGAGGATAATGGAGAGGATCTGGATTTTCAATAAATCTGTGTCACCTGTTGTGCTTAGATGTACATCAACAGAAAAAGAGGAAACATAAAATTTGGATACCTATGTAAATATATTTTTTATTTTTATTGAATAAAACCAGGTATTATACCTGAGGAAAGGCACTGTAAATGCCCCTTACAACAGTTAGCCCTTGGGGTAACTGAGTGACATATCAGGGCATACAGATGTAAGGAATGTCAGAATATTCAAATGAAAATGTGCAATATTTTAAAATAAATAAAGTGAAAATCAAAATCAATATTTCATTTAGACTCAACAGTTAGATTGCCTTTCATTTTAAAGCTTATGTCGGTCTAAAATTTCTCTGGGCAATGTCATGAAAAAGTTCTTATCAGTATACTTCCTCGTAAAGAATTTTTAGATTTTATGTTGAAAATCATTATTAAAAACTGGCACAAAGCCTAAATGAGTTGAAAAGGAACAAACAGAAATAAAAGACAGACTGGTTTGTGTAAAAGTTTCCAGAAGATCCAAAAGGGATCTCTTGATCCCTTTGGAATTAGATTGATTCCTCTCTCATAGCCTAGTCCTAAACATTAGGCACTGTAAACTGTAGAAAATCTTTGGCAGAAGTATTAGACAGTTGTAAAAGTGCTAAAAGTCAGAAATTGAAAGGACTGTTTGGATCATGAATACAAGATCAGTGCAGTGTTTTTATGTATAGGCATTTTCTAATTTTGACGAGGCTATCTAACAGACTCCACAGTCTCAGAGCTCCAGATAATACGTAAAGGGAGTTACTGACCTAGAAGCAGGATCCACAGAACAGTGCTCAGCAGGAAGCTGCCTAAGCTGTCCAGAACAAAATACCAGCCAAAAGATAAAGTATG
Organism: Phoenicopterus ruber ruber; assembly: GCA_009819775.1. Lineage (NCBI taxonomy): Eukaryota > Metazoa > Chordata > Aves > Phoenicopteriformes > Phoenicopteridae > Phoenicopterus > Phoenicopterus ruber. The sequence goes on along the minus strand of CM020229.1, from coordinate 19,907,456 downwards.
CCCACTACACAATGACATTCACGACAGAGATACCTGAGAGTTAACATAGCTCTTTGTGAAGAGTTACTAGCCTGGGTCTCAAAAGCAACATGACTTCATTAGTATGGAGTTGTGCCCAAACAATAATCCTTATCTTTCAGCAATACTGACAAAGCAGCTTGGTGTCCAACAGTCAGAGGGAGGAAGCTCTCTCTGCATCATCCTTTTGGCCTGAAGGGATATGCCCTGGCTTTTCAAAGTTTTCCAGCAATAACCTTCTCTTGGAGACAGGTGCCTAAGCCAGTCCTTCTATACAATACAGTAACGAGGGGACAGATGGTGTCCTTTTATTTGATGACTCAAGGCTTAGCGTGACCACAAGTGCTGTGTGAAACCCATATTAAAAGTCACTCTTCCATACCGGGTTTTGGATCCCCATTGCTGCACTGTGCCTTCCCTACCTTTGCCTTTTATATAGGTAAGGGCCTTTCATCTGCAACGCCGTAGCCTGCCTATCTTGCCTCTTCACCCAACTGCTCTGGTAGTGCCTTCCAGAGTCTCCGGGGCAGTGTGTTTCCTTTCTGGTTCTCGTGCTCACCATCTGGTTACGCTCACCATCTGGGACCTGCCAACCCTCGGAGCACTGTTACGGTAGGTTCTCAGGGAAAGCGACTGCCACTGGTGTGAGAATCACGCTTCCTTTCTCCTCTTCTCCTACTCCTGATTGTAGCTTTTGATTTACATTAGAGGCACCCAACATCTTTGGACACAGCTCAACAACCAATTAGCATGCAGCACCATCCACTGACCAAAGTGTGCTCCAATTAACACTAATAACATCATAAGCAGGAAGAGCCCATAAGGCGTTTGAGATGGTCTTAACTATAGTTAATACAGTTAATATGAGAAAAGTATTATGTGGGAGAGAACCAGCCGCTACAGTGGAGAGGATGCTCGTCTGTCCTGCCTGTCAATTCTTTTCCAACCCGGCCACTGGGACAGTTTTCTCTTTCCCTTTCTTCTATCTCTCTTTTCTTATGTTTCTGTATTTATCTGGAAATAATTTTCACCATTATGTGCTATCAGCTATGCAACCCACTAATAAATATTCACACATGTGAACTTGTCTCCACATCCTTTGTGCAAAAAAGCCATACACCTGTGAGAGCAAACCTCTCATCACTATGCTGCAGGATATTCTGGGAGAGATCCCTCTCACTTTCACCAAGTGAAGCTGTTCCACTTTCTTTCAAAAAATTCAAAAGTCTCTCATTCATGAAAAGAGAAGCTTTAAAATCCCATCATTAGCACCACCATTATCTTTAAGCAGGGAAACAAACTGTTTTTTTCAAGCTCTTGCAATTCCCCACATCACCCAGATGTTATTAATATTTGAAGTTATTTGCAGTGCCTGGCTCAGTATGTTGCTATGCAAGTATGACAAGCGGGAATAAAACACAAGGAGGCTGACATAAATCATACTGCTCATATAGTAGATCAAATCTAAGCCTGCACTCTTACTAAATCACTAACCTGTCATGTTCTCCTCATGTGAGGCCTTAACTCATTTTGCCACACTCGTCCTCCCCCTACAACAAAAAGGACTGACATGTCTCCTTACTGTTTATTATCTAGATTTTCAAAGCTTGATTTCTGATACCTTCCAGCTCTCTCAGATTTCACCTCACATGGTGGAAAGTCAGTGGAGTGCAGGGAGAGAACACAGACAGCATCTTAAGATCACAACATATATGGGAAGCAAATGGAGAGACACCAATTTTCCTTGAATGGCAAGTCTCCCAGACAGGCAAAATCCCCGTGCTTGAGTACCCGATAGAAAGCAACAGAAGCAACCAAAACATTCCTGGGGGAGGTTCACCCAGAACCTAACACAGACAACAGGGTGGAGTATCAGGCTGGCAGATGTCCCCTAATCCCACCTTCTCCCTACTACCACTTGAGTCACTTCCCTTCACTGCTGCCCCATTCCCTATTTATTCCTCTCCCAATTTGACTCCTTTGACACTTTGCTTATCTAATTTCTCTATTCTCTTAAAAAATATTTTCTTTTTTTTTTTTTTTTTTTTTTTAAATTTTCAGGAGGACTTCAAAACACTCTGCAGCTTTTATGTTCTCAGATTATGCTTCTTTCTTTTTTTTTACCAAAACAAAACCAGACAACTGTGCTGGTTTCGGCTGGGACAGAGTTGATGTTCTTCACAGTAGCTACTATGGGGCTGTGTTTTGGATTTGTGCTGAAAAGAGTGTTGGTGATACAGGGCTGGTTTCGCTACTGCTGAGCAGGGCTGACACAGAGCCAAGGCCTTTGCTGCTCCTCACCCCACCCCACCAGCGAGGAGCTGGGGGGCACAAGGAGTCGGGAGGGGACACAGCTGGGACAGCTGACCCCGACTGACCCAAGGGATATTCCATATGGTATGACATCATGCTCAGCATATAACGGACGTTTGGAGTGATGGCGTTTTGTATTCCCAAGTAACCTTTATGCGTGATGGAGCCCTGCTGTCCTGGGGATGGCTGAGCACCTGCCTGCTGATGGGAAGGAGTGAAAGAATTCCTTGCTTTGCTTTGCTTGCACACGCGGCTTTTGCTTTCCCTATTAAACTGTCTTTATCTCAGGCCACAAGTTTTCTCACTTTTACTCTTCCAATTCTCTCCCCCAGCCCACTGGGGGGGAGTGAATGAGTGGCTGTGTGGTGCTTAGTTGCTGGCTGGGGTTAAACCACGACAACACCTCAACCAATCTCCCTTGACTCTGACAGGAATAGGCTGCAACAATATGCCTTCTTCCACTCCATCATTCCTCAGTTTTCAACATATTGTCCAAGCCTCAATGCTAAGTATTAGTTCTATCTGGTTGGTATGCTTACTCCCAACTCCCCTGCACCCTTCTCTTCCCCAGCTCTTGGGGACTGTTACTGAGGGAGGAGACAGAGAGGGCTTGGAGCTCCCCATGAGAGCAAGACAAAGGGCCACAGAAAGAGCTACAGACCCCACTGTCTGACAAAGCTTCCTCAGTCCTTTCTAATGTAACTCTCCTGTGTTTCCCCTAATCCTTTATCCAAACCTATTCATCCCCTTTTCGCATGATCACCTAGTCCCTTCCCTTGCTGCAGCTCTTTTTCTATCCTGTTTTTTTAATAATTCTTCAATCCACCACTTCCTACAAGAACACTATGTATTTATTTCCTGTTCTACAATAACATCTTAATTTCCTACTCTATTCAGATTATGTGCAGCACTTTATTTTCAATGCCATCCTGCATATCCCTGAAGCAGAAGTCTGGAAAAAGAATTTATATATATATGAAATTCTTTTAAGGAAAAACCCCAAAATCTATGCAGTTACAATAAAGTACACTAACTTATACATACATGAGACATGTATTTTATGATTCATATTCTGTTAACAAACACAGCATACTGAAAACTGTTTTAGAAAAACATCCGTAGACAGCAGAGGCATATTCTAACTCAGAGGAATCAAGAGTCTCTTATGCTCAATAATATAATCACACCGGGACATGGGAAACATAGCATATCACTGGTTTTGGAAAAAAACGATTTTGCAACACTTGTTCAGTATATCACAATTTAAAAATTGTACTGAATTAGCACCACATCTAGTATACAGAAATTAGACCGTGGTTTTTATTGCTATATGAGTAACTTTTTACAGCCAACTAGCCTCTACTTATTCCAGAAGCAATGTTTATCTTGACAAAAATGTGATTTTATTCCATAGTATATCTAAAAATATTAACCGTAAGCTGATTAAATTAGATTACTTGCATAGAATAAAAACTAAAATTCTGCTCATTCTAATTCTGAAATATAAAAATAATTTAAAAATTATTTTCTGTTCAAACACACAGATCAGCAAACAAACCTTTAAGGAAGGCAAGCTATACACTTGTGAGACTGCAGAAAAAGATCCATCATTTAATATTCTGCATAGATTTCTTTCCTAAAAAAATTAAAAGAGCTAATGCCTAACTTACCATGCCGAAGTGCTGACTCACTGTCTGCAGTCTCCTGGTCGCTGCTACACATCGATTTAAACACAGAAGGCTTCAAGTACACCAGCTAATCACAGCAACTCCCCGATCACGTGACTTACACCACGGAATGTGAAATACAGCATCTTTCAAATCACAGCATTCCCTGCCACAGCCTCCTGAATAAACCACATTTAGTGTAAAAGTGCCACAAATTTCAATGAGTTTGTGGATAACACTAAATTAAGGGGAGCAGCTGATACACTCAATGGCAGGACTGCCGTTTAGAGGGATATCAAAAGGCTGGAGAACAGGACTAACAGAAACCTCATGAAGTTCAACAAAGGCAAATACAATAATGCTGCACCTGGGACAGAATAATCCCTTGCAACAGTACAGGCTGGGGGCCAAATCATCAGAAAGCAACATTGCAGAAAAAGGTCTAGGAATTCAGATGAATTCGGCATGTTCTGTGGCAATAAAAGCTAACAGCATATCGTCCCGCATTAGTAAAAGCGTAGCCAGCAGATTGGGGGAAGTGATTATTCCTCTCTATCCAGCACCAGTGAGATCATAGCAGGAGTACCATGACCAGTTTTGAAGTTCATAGAATCATAGAATAGTTTGAGTGGGAAGGGAACTTTAAAGCCCATCTAGTCCAACCCCCTGCCATGAGCAGGGACATCCTCAACTAGATCAGGTTGCCCAGAGCCCCGTCCAGCCTGACCTGGAATGTTTCCAGGGATGGGGCATCTCCCACCTCTCTGGGCAACCTGTGCCAGGGCCTTCACCACCCTCACTGTGAAAAACTTCTTCCTTATGTCTAGTCTAAATCTCCCCTCCTTTAGTTTAAAACCATCGCCCCTTGTCTTATCGCAACAGGCCCTGCTGAAAAGTCTGTCCCCATCTGCTCTATGAGCCCCTTTAGGGACTGAAAGGCTGCAATAAGGTCTCCCTGGAGCCTTCTCTTCTCCAGGCTGAGCAACCCCAACTCTCTCAGCCTGTCTCCATAGGAGAGGTGCTCCAGCCCTCGGATCATTTTTGTGGCCTCCTCTGGACCCGCTCCAGCAGGTCCATGTCCTTCTTGTGTTGGGGCCCAGAGCTGGACGCAGCACTGCAGGGGGGTCTCACCAGAGAGGAGCAGAGGGGCAGAATCCCCTCCCTCGACCTGCTGGCCATGCCGCTTTTGATGCAGCCCAGGATACGGCTGACCTTCTGGGCTGCAAGTGCACATTGCTGGCTCATGTCCAGCGTTTCATCCACCAGTACCCCCAAGTCCTTCTCGGCAGGGCTGCTCTCCATCCCTTCATCCCCCAGCCTGTATTGATACCAGGGGTTGCTCCAACCCAGGTGCAGGACCTTGCATTTGTCCTTGTTGAACCTCATGAGGTTTGCCCGGGCCCAGCTCTTCAGCTTGTCCAGGTCCCTCTGGATGGCATCCCGTCCCTCAGGCGTGTCCACCGCACCACTCAGCTTGGCGTCGTCCGCAAACTTGCCGAGGGTGCACTCGATCCCGCTGTCTGTGTCATTGATGAAGATATTAAACAGTACTGGTCTCAGTATGAACCCCCGAGGGACACCACTTGTCACAGATCTCCATCTGGATGTTGAGCCATTGACCACTACCCTCTGGACGTGACCATCCAACCAATTCCTCATCCATCCAACAGTCCACCCATCAAATCCGTATCTCTGCAATTTAGAGAGAAGGATGTTGCAGCGGACCATGTCAAAGCCCTTACAGAAGCCCAGATAGATGACATCCATAGCTCTTCCCTTGTCCACTGATGTAGTCACTCCATCATAGAAGGCCACTAGGTTGGTCAGGCAGGACTTGCCCTTGGTGAAGCCGTGCTGGCTGTCTCCAATCACCTCCCTGTCCTCCATGTGCCTCAGCACAGCTTCTAGGAGGATCTGTTCCATGATCTTCCCAGGCACAGAGGTGAGGCTGACAGGTCGGTAGTTCCCAGGGTCCTCCTTCCTACCCTTTTTAAAGATGGGTACAACGTTTCCCTTTTTCCAGTCCCCAGGGACTTCACCAGACCACCACGACTTTTCAAATATCATGAAGAGTGGCTTGGCAACTCCATCAGCCAATTCCTTCAGGACTCTGGGATGCATCTCATCAGGTCCCATAGACTTATGTACGTTCAGGTTCCTCAAGTGGTCACGAACCTCATCTTCTCTTACAGTGAGAGGGACTTTGCTCCCCCAGTTCCTGTCTTGCGGTCCATCCTCTCGAGAGGTGTGGGAAGAGAGGTTGCTGGTGAAGACTGAGGCAAAAAAGTCACTGAGTACCTCAGCCTTCTCCTCGTCCGTTGATACAAGTTTGCCACTCCTGCTCATCGGGGGGGTACACTTTCTTTGACCTTCAGTCAAGTCATTGACCCAAAAATATTTATTTTTGAATAAATATTCTAATTATTATTGAAATATTTATCTCCTTTTACCATTTTTCACATAAACAGCGTAGCTGGTTGGAAGCATCGGAAAGGCTCTGGGCTAATGACAGAAATTTTGGAAGTGAGTATTTCCCAGAATCTGTCTTGTGCACCCAGAAAGCAAGGGCTCCTCCTCTTTGTGTCCTTTCAGATCTGGTCCACATAGTGTGAACAAAAGATTTTGTCCTTGCACATACAAATAACCAGACTGGAGAATATGCAGTCAGCCAAAGAAAAATCTCCCATTTTCATGTGAACATGGTGAGATCTGTAATTGCACTTGCTATGGTAACATTAGAAAAAAAAAAGTCAAATCTCATCAGCCCACCAACAGAAGTTGAGGACACAGTTGTTCTACTTCTAGCAACACAGTGAATTGCATTACGAAGGTTTTACACATTTTTTTAAATCATTGGCTAATACTAATGCCAAAATTCCAGTTTAAATGTCCCGTTCACTCATTCCTATGCTCACATTGGAGATCTTGTGAAAAATAATGATTTGGGGTGAAAATATTTACATTAAATTTCAGATATTGCTTTTAATTACATACAATAAAGCAGGTGTGTACAACATTACTGTCTTTACCAATAAGCTCTTTGAACCTGCGGTGAAACAAGAACAACTTGAATAATGCAACAAAGCACGTACAATTGGAGATTAACTGTTAAGACTTACCTATCACTGACTCAACTGTGTTACTGCCAGAATATAATGGGAGAGCTTTGGCACTGACAGCAGAGACAGTTGTAGGAGATGAACTATCTGATCCAACACTGGAGGCCAGACTGGAAGTTATACTTGAAGCAAGTGGGTTAACTGCTGAAAAAACACTGAGATGGTTCTGTTAAAAAAAACCAAACAACATATGTATACACACACACACACTTACACAGATGTATGTACAAACATATAAAATAAACAGAATGTATTTTTTAAAGTAGTTATTTTAATTCAAACAGAAAGAAATACAGAAGAACCCTCTGAATGAATAGATTAGGATAATTTTCCTTATCATTTACCAGCAAGTGCATTTCTCCAATGTGGCTGGCCATTACTACCCTACGAGGGAATTCTGCTTTCAGAAAAAAGGTATTTAAATACTTGCAAATAAGCTCTACAAACATAATTAGTTAGCTGAAGTCTGATGCTCCTTTTCAAAAAGAAAATATCTATTGAGGAACTGTACCATTTCAATATGCATTCGTATGCAAATTATATTCTGTATTTTTTTTTACCTGCAAATTTTCTCATTTAATCTAAATGCAATTGGTACTTAAACTGATCTTCAGTTTAGATAGTTGAGAAACACGACTGCACTGCACACATGTATCGTGTTATATAGTGACCCTGTACCTGTGCTCCTTCTTTCTAGCTGAACCTTTTTTTCATACAAACGACACATTTAAATTATAAAATGCAAGAAATGCAAACAAAACATAACCATGTAACATTCTAAACTGGAAAATAACTTCACAAAGTCTACAGGGACTTGGCACAGAGCTTCCAGTATATTAATTCCTTTTGTTGTTTATTGTTTATTTATTCCCTCCAATCTTTTAGTTAATAAAAACATTTACTGTGACTGAATCAATCCACACATCCCCTCATCGCCTTCTGTGCAACGAGCAGTGATTGTGCAGTATCTACTCTCCTGATTTCTACCAATGCCACAGAAAATTTCTACTTCAAAGCTAGATATGGTGCAAGATTGAGGCTGTCCATGACCATGAGAATGAATATATTTTTCTTTAAAAATGGGCACAAACTGAAATGCAGAAAGTTTCACTTAGACACAAACATTTTTTTACTGCGATGGTGGCCAAACACTGGAACACGTTGCCCGAAGAGGCTGTGGAGTCTTCATTTTTGGAGATACTCAAAACACAACTAGTCAAGGCACTGAGCAACCTGCTCGAGCTGACCCCACTTTGACAAGGGGACGGATTGACTACAGACCTCCAGAGAATCACAGAATGGTTTGGGTTGGAAGGGACCTTTAAAGATCCTCTAGTCCAACCCCCCTGCCATGGTGTGGTGGGTTGACCCTGGTTGGATGCCAGGTGCCCACCAAAGCCACTCTATCATCACTCCCCTCCTCAGCTGGACAGGGGAGAGAAAATGTAACAAAAGGCTCATGGGTTGAGATAAGGGCAAGGAGATCACTCAGCAATTACTGTCACCAAAACAGACTTAACTTGGGGAAAAATAATTTAATTTATTGCCAATCAAATCAGAGTAGAGTAATGAGGGAAAAAAAAAAAAACCAAATCATAAAAACACCTTCCCACCACCCCTCCCTTCCTCCTGGGCTCAACGTCACTCACGATTTTCTCTCCCTCCTCAGCCCCAGCAGCACAGGGGGACAGGGAATGGGGGTTGCAGTGAGTTCATCACACGTTGTCTCTGCTGCTCCTTCCTCCTCAGGGGGAGGACTCCTCACACTCTTCCCCTGCTCCAGTGTGGGGTCCCTCCCACGAGAGACAGTCCTCCATTAACTTCTCCAAACATGGGTCTTCCCATGGGCTGCAGTTCTTCATGAACTGCTCCAGCATGGGTCCCTCCCACGGGGTGCAGTCCCTCAGGAACAGACAGCTCCAGCGTGGGTCCCCCCGTGGGGTGCAGTCCCTCAGGAACAGAAGGCTCCAGCATGGGTCCCCCGCGGGGTCACAAGTCGTGCCAGCAAACCTGCTCCAGCCTGGGCTCCTCTCTCCATGGGGCCAGAGGTCCTGCCAGGAGCCTGCTCCAGTGTAGGCTTCCCATGGGGTCACAGCTTCATTTGGGCATCCACCTGCTCCAGTGTGGGGTCCTCCACGGGCTGCAGGCGCATATCTGCTCCACCATGGACCTCCATGGGTGCAGGGGGACAGCCTGCCTCACCATGGTCTTCACCATGGGCTGCAGGGGAATCTCCCCTCTAGTGCCTGGAGCACCTCCTCCCCCTCCTTCTTCACTGACCTTGGTGTCTGCAGAGTTGTTGCTCTCATGTCGCACTCCTCTCTCCGCGGCTGGGTTTTTTTTTTGCCCTTCTTAAATACGTTACCACAGAGGCGCTACCACCGTTGCTGATGGGCTCGGCCTTGGCCAGCAGCGGGTCTGTCTTGGAGCCGGCTGGCATTGGCTCTGTCGGACATAGGGGAAGCTTCAAGCAGGTTCTCACAGAAGCCACCTCTCTAGCCCCCCACTACCAAAACCTTGCCAGGCAAAGCCAATACACATGGGCAGGGACATCTTTCACTAGATGAAATGCTTGAAATGATGCTCACAGCCCCACCCAACCCAACCTTGAACATTTCCAGGGATGGGGCATCCACAACTTCACTGGGCAACCTGTTCCCGTGTCACACCATCCTCATAGTAAAGAACTTCGCCATTATATCCAATCTAAATCTACCCTCTTTCAGTTTAAACACATTGCCCCTTGTCCTGTCACTACGGGCCCTGGTAAAAAGTCTGTCTCCGTCTTTCTTACAAGCCCCTTTTAAGTACTGGAAGGCTGCAGTAACATCTCCCTGGACCCTTCTCTTATCCAGGTCGAACAACCCCAACTCTCTCAGCCTTTCTTCACAGCAGAGGTGTTCCAGCCCTCAAACCATTTTCGTGTGCCTCCTCTGGACCCGCTCTAACAGCTCCATGTCTGTCTTGTACTAGGAACCCCAGAGCTGGATGCAGTGCTCCAACTGGGGTCTCATGACAGCAGAGTAGAGGGGGAGAATCACCTCCCTTGACCTGCTGGCCGCGCTTCTGTTGATGCGGCCCCAGATAAATGGTTTTCTGGGCTGCAAGTGTACGTTGCTGGCTCGTATCCAATTTTTCACCGACCAGTATCCCCAGGTCCTTCGCTGCAGCGCTGCTCTCAATCCATTCATCACCCAGTCTGTACTGATACCGGGGACTGTCCCAACCCTGGTGCAGGACCTTGTGCTCAGACTTGTTGAACTTCTACAGAGGTCCCTTCCAAGCTCAACTATTCTATGATTCTATGATATGCTTTTCCAAACTTTGTTCCAATATTGTAATTTACACTGAATTCACAACACATTCTCTAATATCCCAATGCAACACGTTAAATGGAACATTTCTTTGCTGCTTTCTGTTTTCATAAATGTTTGAGCTGAAAAAAAAAAGTAATCTCTGAACCGATAATACATATTGAACTATAAAGAACAGCTGTATAATTAAAGAAGTAAAATGAAGAAATGACAAGGCATAGGATTCTTAGGTTATAAGCCTGATCATGATCCCTGTCATTGGAGAAACACGATATCAAAGTCAACACAAGTAGGAGAGGCAATACAGGCTTTTCGTATTACTGAAAAATTATGAGACTCAAAATAAGACCCTTTTGGCCTGCCCCGTCTTAAGCTGAGGCCTCTCAGTGAGAGGGAAGTGAAGAAATTTCACACATCCACACAAAGCTGATGGATTTCTTCATCCATCATGAGTTAGTTCTCTTTGTCTCCAGCATAAACACCTACATCTACTAGACTATTGAGTCTCTTTTTCCTCCCTAACATATTTACAAACAGCAATCTTCTTGTCCCACCCTATACCTACAGACAGATGCACTCGTGCAGCTCAAAGATTCCTTTCCTTCTTCTGACTTGACAGACCGAGACTGACCCTATCTATGACTTCAAAACTCGGTTCTGGGGGATATCTAAACAGAACGGAGAGACAAAATAAACAGAAACAAGATGGGACAGAAAGGTTATTAAAAAAAAGATGTCAACAGCTTTATAATTACATAGCAGACTTTCATACATTCTGCACTATTTAAATGGAGATTAAATAACACTTTTTTTTAAAAAGAAGATAATTAAAACAACTTAGTAAGTATTTTTAGGATCACCGGATAATAGGAACATTCAGGCTGGAAGGAACTTCAGGAGGTCATCTAATCCAATCTTCTGATGAGAGCTAGGTCAGCTATGAAGTCAGATCAGGTTACTCAGTGGTTTAGCCAGTCTGGTCTTGAAAACCTCCAAGGATGGAGACTGCACAACTACACTCAGCAACCACTGCTTGACTCTCCCCATGGTGAAAAAATTTTTCCTTTTACCCAGTCTTAGCTTCTTGTTTCAACTTATGCCTGTTGTCTCTTGTCCACCCACTGTGCACCACTGTGAACAGGCTGGCTTCATCTTCTTGACGACCTCCTCATAGGTATAGGAAGGCTGCTACTAGGTGCTCCTGAAGCCTTCTTTTCTCCAGGCTACACAAGCTCTGCTTCCTCAGCCTCTCCTTGCAGGGCAAGTGCTCCAGTCCCCTGACCATCCTGGCAGCCATGTGCTAAGCTTGCACTAGTTTACTCATGTCAACCCAGTACTGTGAGCCCCAAACCAGATGCAGTATCCTAGATGTGGTCTAACAAGTGCTAAGCAGAAGGGTAACCCCTTCTGTTGATCTACTTCATGCTCCTGTTAATACAACCTGGGATAACGTTGGGCCTTCTTTGCTGCCAGAGCACACTGTTGGCTCACATTCAGCTTGCTGTCTACAAAGACCCTCAGGTCCTTTTCCGCAGAGCTGCTTCCCACACAGTTAGTTCTTGTTCTCAGCCTATATTGTTGCAAGAGGTTCTTGCTTCTCAGGTGCAGGACTTCGCACTTGTCCTTAATGAATTTCATAAAGATCTTGTTGGCCTATTGCTCTAGTCTGTCTACGTCTCTCTGAATGGCAGCCCAGCCCTATTGACTGGTCCCGCCAATTTCAAGTCATCTGCAAACTTGATTCCCCCACTAGGTTGTTGATAAAGATGTTAAACTGGGTATGTCCTATTTACTCTGTTACAAACATTAATAGCGATAGAAAGTCATGTAAAAACTACTTTTTAGGGCAAATCACAAAAAATTAAAAGGGTTTCCAAGGCTGCCACTCTCACTAATTTATAGAAATGTAGGGGAAAAAACCCAATGTATACTTTTAAACTGGTTCATGTGCTATCGCTCTTCTACACAGAACTCATGGGATCGACCTCTAACTGTCTTGTGGTTTTGCTCCTTATTTAGTCTGCACCACTCCTCCTGCTTTTTAAATGTAAGATACATTTTAATCCCCCACTTTAGATTATACACTCCTGTGTGGCTGCATGAATGGCAAATGGGAAAATGTTCTCATTTATCTTGATCATTGCCATTAACAAAGCATCAGGGTTCTTGTTCTAGCAGTGCAAAGCTGGCAGAGTTTTAAGCTCCTTTGCATATACAGAATGACCTCTAACACCTGATGGATTTAGCTTCATGACAGGTCAAAGCTATGCCCTCTTCCCTGTCACTTTAACTATTTTTCTAGTTTTGAGCATGTGACGCTTGAACAACTGTATCGTCATCTTCCTTCTGGCCTTCCTTAAATTTTATCAATCTGTCCTCAAATCAAGTTAATCCAAAATTTCACTGTGAAAACTCTGCCATGGATTTGCTGTAACAAAAAGCATCCTCAAATTGCCTCATATTCTTCTCATCTCTGGTACTCCCTGCAGCACGCATCTATTGTACATTTTCACGGAACCTAGAGCTGGCTGCCCAGGACCATGTCCAGGCAGCTTTTGCATAACTCCAAGGAGGGAGACTCCGCAACCTCTCTGGGCAACCTGTTCCAATGCTTAGTCTCACATGCACAGTAAAAAAATTTTTCCATATGTTTAGATGGAATCTCCTGTGTTTCAGTTTGTGCGCATTGCCTCTTTTGTCCTGTCACCGGGCACAAATTTTCCTCAGATTATGTTGTAAAGTGCCACATAACTTTGATACTGCATTAATAAATTATCAAAAAGGGCAAAATATTTACAGCGTTTAGCTTTTGACAATACCTGCTTGTTGTCTTGTTCATTTAGTTTCTGCTGATTCTCAGCTGGGAAGCTTCGATGCTTTGCCTGAAAGACAAAAAATCTCTGTAATATAGTAACTTAATGAGTCATTGCTGTAAAATATATTATTCGTTTATGAAGGGTCAGTGGCATCTCTATAACGATATCTTCCACAGGCTGACTTCATTTCCATCACTGCAGTCCCATATGGAGAATTACATTTTAACGACCATAGAGTAAATCTACAGGGAAAAGGAACAGCAGTTGCAATTGTTCCACTTACATGCATAATTGAGCACACGCAAGTTATTTCTGGTCCAAAAATTGAGTAGCCATGTTAGCATTGTGCTGTGACAGAAATAACATGTCCCAAATGCTCACCAGCGAGGGAATACTTCTCCAAGAGGCTGGTGGGATACAAGCCTGAGGTAGCCAAAAGTTTGAGTAGAACTGCCTAGATTTTCCCTTAAAGTGATCATGGTACAAATAACAACAACAAAAAAAATTCAAATATAAGGGCTGATTTTCTTTGAACACCATTTTATAATAAGGTAACTTTTAAAACAAGTGAGACATACTTAAATAAAAGGGAATTTTAAGCAATTTCTCTTTGCCCACTGTGTTCTTGCAGAGCAGGATCAAAGGATCTCTGCTTTTCAGGCCAGTAATTTTCAGTGACTTCCTGAGCTGCAGTAAACTCTGCAAGGTGCTCTCTGTCTCCTTAGGAAAAATGGTTCTTTCTGCTGCCTTTGAGCAGTCTTGTTGTGTCTGTTCCTTGTCTCCTTTGGGAGATTTCTAGTCTGTCTGGTAGTGAAAGCTCCCTAGCAGTAACAACTGTCCTCCTCTTTGTATGCCTCCCACCACTCTAGATACTTTTTTATCAATTGCAAAGTCCATCCCTGCTTTCTCTCTAGACAGGTTCAATATGGCCACTAAAAGGCAAACAGATGATGTTTTTGCTGCTGAGACACATTCTTTGTAGCAATACGTTACTCACTGATTGTGACCAAAACAGCAAAACAGATCTTCACCAATGGTTACATCGTTTCTCAATTATTGCTGCCTCATGTCCAGAAAGCAGCCATTTGATACTGTAACTGCCTTGCTTCCATGACATTTGATCAATGATCACTTGATCCCTATATTGGGAGATGGAAATCTTTCCTGTCACAATGACCAGCTCTCTAACCTATAGTCTGTCTGAACATCTACATGTAAGAAAGCCATCCTGCCTGGAGAACTTTAGAGTCATGATCTTGCCATCACCTACAGCAAGTTACCATTTACAAAACCCACTTTCCTTCCTTTCGTTCTTCTTCCATCTTTTACTTCTGCACTTCCCCGTGCATCTCAGGTTATAGAAATCAGTTCTGACAAGTCGCAGGTTTGCAAGAAGGCTGATCAGCTTGGCTGCACCTTATCTAAATGTGCCATTGGAGCTCCTTTTTTAAAATAGTTCCTTTCTGACAATTTAGAAGTGTAACCAGTATTATAATAGAGCGAGAAAAATTTAGCTTTAGCAGGTAAATCCTGGGCTTTCAGCTTTTTTCTTGCAGGCCAACAGAGCTGTTTCACATGCCTGAAAAATATCAGTCTTCCCTTCTCCCAACTGTCTCTAGCATTGCCTGTTTTCTCCCCACCCCCAACCAAAGGATTATAACTCCTCACCAACTTCAATTTCAACCACTCTCCTCTCATTGCTAATGCTACAGATGTCTCTCTCTCCCTTCAAGAGGCTTGTTACATTTTACCATCTATGTCTGTCTCAGCAATGAACTTGTCCAAGGAGAGAGGCAGCTACAGGTGGGAGAAGAAACAGACTGAAATTAATCGAAGATTGGAAGTCATAAATAGTATCAACAGCCAGAAATTAATGCATCTTTTCACCATCAATTTTCAACAATAATTAAAACTGAATCCTGCCAAGTCTAGCTATGATTTTTTTTTTACGTTGTTACCTTGCTCTGTTCTTGGCAACACAGCCTCAAAATGACAACAACATTTCTGCAAAGTTAGATTTTACTGCATGTCATCTGAGCTGCAGTGACTGTTTGCATGAGTGTTCTTGGCCTGTGACAACTGTAATTTGATGCATTTTAGCTCACTAAAGAAGGGGGTTCCAAACTCTGTGTTCTAAATTATCAAAAATGAGTGCTGATACACAAGGCAGACAACATTTTCTGCTGAATCTAATTTAACTTAAGATTGCATTTGTACTGCTGGACCCATATGATTCACATACCTGATCTTCTCGTTCAAAGCCCGGTGCTTTTGGATAGCTAGATGTTGGTGAAGAAACACCTGATGTGCTAGACTCAGAACACAAAATGCCGTTTGCTAATGTTCTCTGTCTACAAAGAGGTCCAAGGGGCGATAAAGAACTACTGCTACCAGAACTTGATGTTACAGTTGGACTTGAAGAACAGGAAATCTGTGGAAGACAGAAAACAGTGTCTAATATACTCTATGATTTTTTTTTTTTATGTTTACACCTATAGTTTCCCTCTGTAACACAATCAGTTGAAATTATAAATTTATTTCAGTCTTATGTAAATACAACACTAACTTTGGTTTATTTGCATGTGGTTTTGGTATTAGCTTAAAAAAGTAGCAGATGACAAAAGTAACATGGAGCTATTGTAAACACACAGACTTCAAAAGGAGATGCATTTGTACACACCAGAATGTAGCCTTGTTTGGTCCCCACACACAAAATGAATCACAGGCAGAGATTAGTCTACTTAATGGATATTAATTTACAATAAAGGAATACTTGCTTTCTGACAACTCTGATTTCCATTCATTCATATATTTCTTAATTTACAGTTTAATGCAAGCATTATACAACATTTCACTCTTTTAAAAGAACTCATCTGGATCAAGTCAAGTAGTTCAAAAAGAAAAAGACATGTAGAATCTTGGCAAAAAGCATCTCAATGCTTGTTTGTAAATCTCAAAAGGTTGTTTTCTGAGATTCTTAAATATTAAAATGGTTACTAATAAATTAACAATATTTAAAAATATTACTGAATTTATACTTTTCAGTTCTGCTGTACATTTTCCAGAGAGTTTTAAACTTCTAAAGTAGAAGGCTTAAGGTGAAGGTACAATCTGTAAGTAGGTCTGGACAATTTTTTTGCTAAAAGTACAATTCTGATCAACCTGAAATTTATGAACTCGGGTGCCAGCATCCTACAATAATATGTTTGAGTGGAACCATGGGCATTGCTTGTTTCTACTTTTTTTAAGTAACTGTTCAATTGTCTTCAACTAGATTTATAACTAGACTCACAAACGCAGTATGGAAATAGTTGTATCCTACATCTTCTCCCTAGTAACAGACGACAGAACAAGAGGAAATGGCCTCAAGTTGCGCCAGGGGAGGTTTAGATTGGACATTCGTAAAAATTTCTTCACCGAAAGGGTTGTCGGGCATTGGAACAGGCTGCCCAGGGAGGTGGTGGAGTCACCATCTCTGGGGGTATTCAAAAGGCGTTTAGACGAGGCCCTAAGGGATACGATTTAGTGGGGGACTTGGTAGTGATAGGTTAATGGTTGGACCCGATGATCTTGGAGGTCTCTTCCAACCAGAACAATTCTATGATTCTATGATTCTATGATTTATGCCTAACAGCCCAGTGGTGAGAACCCTCAGTGATGACACACATTTCAACCCTTTCTGTGCTTGTTTCGGAACAGAATCTGCCAGTTCTCAAGGAACTAAACTAGTCAATACAATAATGGAGTGGAATTCAGCCAAAGTTGTTTTGGTTTTTTTAAATACAAAATGCACACTGAATCAGACAGACTAAACAAGAATAACTCTACAGTTTACTGTTAAACTCTCAATTTAGGGTTAATCCTAACCCTTAATTTTACTCTATGCTGCAAAGAATGTGAAAGTATTTTAAGCAAATCAGGATTTTAACAGGAGACACCTCTCTCCCCAGAATAGTATAACCTCAAAATGTCCCTCCTGAGCAGCAGGAACTTCAGATTCAAATTTCTGTAAATCAGGTAGAGGACAGACATGAACGTAGATGAGATCTTAACCCTGGACAGAAAAAACCCACCTCCAACAAATGTAAGCCCTGTACCTGCTGAAGATTATTACCTATGCATTCACTCACTACTATCCCTACAGAAAATCTCCTGTCACGAACCTTATCTGTGTGGAGTTCTGTAATTAAATTGCTTCTGAAATCCAAAGACAGCTTCTCTACACAACAGTCTCAAATGTACATATACCCTGAGAGCTGACCAAAGTCGAACAGTGGGCACCACAGCAAAAATAATTAAACTGATAGCCGAGGTTTACTCAGATAAAATTCCTTCTGAAGTCAAAGGCTGAAGAACTCATGTTTTGACCACAAGCTTGTTACAACATGCAACGTTTCCCTTTCTGTTACCAATTACTCTAAATCCAAAACTGAGGATTGCCCCTGTGCATGGCAATGCTAAGTTTGCACATTTTTTCAGCTCTAAAATACTGAAATTCTTTCTTTATGCTAGAGAGAAAAAGAAAATAAAAGGATACTGCCAGGAAAAAAACCATTGCTCTTAAGTGAAATTAAAAAAAATTTTTTTTTTTTGGTCAATAAAAATATACTAAGGTATTCAGTTCCATATCAAAAGGTTTTGAAAACTTTTTATGAATAACATAGTTACATCTTGTAAGCACACTTTAAAACGTAATTCTGGTAGCACAAGGCTGCTTAATGCAGCAGACAAATATGTAAGATAAAATGACTAGGCAGTGAAAGCAGACTAACACCTAACGTAAGATACTAATTTAGATAAGATAATGATTCAATTTAAGGATGAGTTCCCTAATCTGCACAGAACGTTTCTCAGGTGCGTATTTCATGTCCACTCTTTCAGCTAGGCAGGCAACAAATTATTTTACTGACACAGAAAGATGTACATTATGGTTGCTCCACTACAATATGACCTAATGAAGACATAGGGAAGAGGGAGGAAGGAAGATAGCCATTATAGATTACTGGTCCTAGAGGGCTACCTGCAGACAACAGAGCCGTAAGTGGGGAACGATGCCCTTGTTCACCCAGAAGTACTGGGCTTGAGGTAGACTTACTGGTCAAGATCAGATGATATCATGTATGTAGACCATTAGATAAGACCATAAGGTGCCACTCATGTGATCCTTCTGGTTACAGGAGGTATCAATGGTGGCATTAACATATATATATAGCTGTAGGCATTAAGAGCTTACAATACAATTTTGTGTAGTTTTGCTCTGAAAAACTAAACGAAACTAAACCAATTGCTCAGCCCCCTACGATGCAGGCAGCATTATCTGATTACATTCATGTTTAGGCTTTTGGTCTTAATCTCTGAAGAGTCCACCAGGATGACAATAGACAAAGACAGCCTGTACTCTGTCTTTTGTATTTTTCACACAAGAAAAGTTTGTTAAGTTTTAATAACTGGATTACACAGCACCACAAATTTTGTGAGACTCAAATGGCAAAGAAAATACAAAGAACTTGTGCAAATAAAGCAGGAAAATAAAATGGGTCACGTAATATCCACGGTAGGTTAAATACACAATCAAGAAAAAAAAAAATTCAAACCTAGCCTGAATTTACAAGGCAACTACATAGAAAAATCACTCTTTTTGGTCTGAAGTTATTATTTAGAATTTATTCCTCTCTATCTCCTGTCTGCCCCTATACTGTATGTTTATCCCCCTAATAAGAACATAAGAAATGCCCTGTTGGGTTAGACCCAGACTAATATCCTGTTACCAAAAGAGGCAAGAGGACATGATATATAGGGAGAATACCCGATCCTGGTCATTATCTATGGTCATGAAAGATAATTCTTGAGGCAGAGAAAGTAAACGGAGTATTTTTCGGACCACCTCCCTTCCCTCTGTGAGACTCCTCCAGGTTTGGTGAAGATGCTCTGGCCCAAAATGTCAACATTGATCAGGGCCCTCTTCCTTTTTGCCCAGGCTTGTAAGCAGCATCTCCTGTATGAGTCAAGGCTCGGTGGACTCCACAGAGAAACCATGATAAGTTACACTGTCACTCACATGACAAGAAATAATTTATTCTCAAATATTCGTTCATCCCTTATGGCTTGCTACAGTATACCCACAGGACCGCTGCTCCTGTATCTCTCATGCTCTTTGCCCAGAGTAAGATACAAAGAACATCCAGGAAATGTCAAGAAACCTATCGCTAGAAACAGCCATACAACTTAGTGCAGTATTGACGGTAAGATGGTAAGCAAACCTGTATTTTGCATCAAGAGGGACTTGTGATTCCCAGTTAACATGAAGTCAAATGTTAGTACTAACATAAAATGAGTGTGATATTAGTATTAGAGACAAAAGGGGGAGGGAGGGAACTATCAATGCTTACTTTTTGTTCCTTGATGCTGCAGAATTTACATTTTGGTATCAGTGTCGGCATCAGCGGCAATGTCCTCAGCACTACTGACGCTAGGAAAACCTATTGCCAATTGTTAGTCTTAATTTTTTTTTTTTTTTAGGCTTTTTCTTCTTTATTAAGACAGAAGCACAAACAACAGAAGCTAGAATCCACACAGTTGCCTCAGCTGTGGAGGAAGCCTTCAACATTATCTTTGCAAACTGCTCTACAAATGTAACTTAAGATTTGTGGCATGTGATTTTCTGAGTGTGGGATAAAGAGCCCCAACAGATTTAAGTACTCTTCAGGAATGTGTCCCTCCTGAAAATGGAAATCTGCTGTGCTGTGCAGTCAAAGACATAAGCACAGGAAGGACACAGTTCAACCCCTAAGGATTTAGAGTCTACTTTAATTAAAGACCAGTACTTGATGATATTCCTTACTTTACAGAGGCTTAGCTGTAAAACTTCACAGATTCATTTTTAAGCTTAACTAAGCACTGTAGTTGGATACATTTCAGATTACCTCTCCCTTTCACAAAGGTTACAAAAGAACAACTTTTTCAATTTCGTGTCTTTGCTCAAGGCGATAGGAGGATGCCTGAACATTTCTGTCACGCTACAAGTCAAAAGATGCCAAGCTTGCCTTAACCAGGGTCACATCCTCATAATGTTGTAACCACACAGACCTTGGCCTCTTAGATCCTATGAAGAAATCATTTGTCACTATTCTTCACTGCAGCCAAATGGCTTAGAAAAAGCGTATGTAGAACAAGCGATACATTCTTTCCCTTGGTTCTTGCCTACTCTAGGCCTTTGCTTACAGCTGAACTTCTACAAAGAAATCGAGGAAACATATACCTCTAAAACTAGTTATATAGCAGCTTCTTGTGTTTCTTGATCTGTGTTCCATTTTGTGGCTTTAAATGTACTGTTATATTTCCTACATTTGTGGGGGGTGGAGGGGAAGATGACAGGAAGAGGAAACATAGGTATTTTTAATTAAGCTGTAAAACTAATTTTGCTCTGAAGTAACTTATTTCCTTCCTATGTCCCTCACTGTCTCAGAACACTAATTCCACAGTAAAGGAAGCATGATTCATCACCATTGTTCAGACTTAGATTATGCACATGTAATCAAACTCAGCTGCATTATCACAGCTTAATAAACTATTATTTACCAAATGAGTGTGGTAACTGATCCTGTGCATACGGTCAATCCATTTTAGTCACGAAGTAAAACAGACGAGGCTTAATGAAGGCAGCAGAATGTTAGCACTGAGTCTGCAATCAGGATGAGCTATGAAGGCACCAATCTTTAACGCAACTGAGCTGACAAGCATTGACTTCTTAACTGTGCTAACTCGAATGTGTGATCAAGTACTTACACATCTTTGATAAACTTGACAAAACAAAGATGGTGCTGGTTATCCTATCTTCATCCATTGTGATCAGCATATATCCTATGCAAATATTCAGTCTTTTAAATATATCATGGACTCTGGGCATAATGACATCATGGCCAGCATTTCTATCCTTTTACTCCTCAAAAGGAAACTATGATTTACTGCTCTGAGCCTAGAAGGGCTAACATAAATATTCTATAATTGATAAACACAATTAATCTTCGATGCATCTCCTATTTTGTCTCCAGAATAAACAGCAAGTTTTCCTATTAATTTTGCAGTGCCACAAACTTGAACAATATTTACAAATTTTATCATACAGCTAGACCTCTGCTCTGTATCATCCCATAACTTAGGTAGACTGCATTTAGGCATGAGTAACAAAGAGACCTGATGTATGGAGAAGATCAGCAGTATAATCCTAAAGCATGAGCTGAGCGTGTTTTAAGGAGCGGTGATAAGATTCTTGACATTTTTTGGCTGAAAAGCTGCTCAAAAGAATATGCATTTTGTATTGATATAACAACACTGGAAAGCTAATCAACCAGCTAGAGAAAGCATATAAAGCAGCAATTATGACTATGGTGGTACGCACTGAGACAGCCTAGTTAATCCAACCCTCATGGCACTATGAGAAAAACAGACATAGGAGAAGACCATTTGGATATGTTAAATTGCAAAAAATTTGCAGGATATAAATGAGAACAGTTGAAATGAAGGGATGAAATTCAGGTGAGGCAGAAGCTGATGGCTGAGAATGATGCATCTATATGGGATGCAGAGGACTGCATGCCAGAGAGATTATTTTGGCAAAGGTGACTGAGGAAAGTGGTAGATAGCAAAAGTGACTGAGGAAAGGGGGTGCATAGCATACTGGATGATGAAACATTACATAGCTGAAGATTCATGGAAGGACATGCAAGGAGTAATGGAAATACGAGTAAACGTGAAGAAGTGGTAACATAACCAACTTCACTAACCTAGTAGGGCATCAAAGTTTAAATGGTGCAAGCAATGTATCTGAAACATGGATCAAGCTATTTCAAGACTTGTATGCACAGAAATATTCAAGAAACCTAGTCTACTATCATTTCCCCTAACCGAGGAGTTCCGATACATGAATTTTACCAGTGCAACAGAAGAAATGATAAGGAAGACCCTCTTAAAGTTAAATAAAGAGTGAAAGAAAAGAAATTTATGTCATAAAAAAAGGAGCAGTAGGAGAACAAGTAAAAAGGAGTGTTCCTTCTGGCAATTAGATGACACTGAACAGAGCACAAAAGAGTTTTAATGGTTAAGAACTGAAAGTAAAAGTTGCTGGTGTAAATGCAGCTCCTAAAGAAGACAGATAGGACTGGGAAAAGGATGAGTGAATCTGTTGCTACAATGCATACAAAGACTGAATCTTACTTAAGGCACTTCACAGCCCTGATGCAATATGAGAAAAAATGAGTATGGCAAGAAAGCCAATCTAGGACTTGCAACACAAGAAAATGAAAGATAAGAGGTGATGGCAAGTGTGGAGAAACAAGTAGTACTGGTTGAAATGAAAAGTTACACTGTACCACATTGGGTAAACTGCATTGTGGAGGTTAAGTACATTTAGATGATACAACTGGTGGAGTATAAAGCAAAGGGAACTGCAAAGACAGATTGGAGAAAAAGAGTACTATCAAAGATGAGGTGAAAGGACTGACAAAAGTATAATGTTAGACGCTTCAAACCAGAAGGCAGAACATGGAGGTAAAGAAACATAGATGTAGAAACTCTCCATGGAAACTGAACTCACACTTACCAAAAAAAGTTGGAGAGTAGTTTATTTGCTGACTGAAATGTTAAGGAAAAATACCGCAGAGGAATGACTGATGACAATCCAATTGACAAGGCAACTTGGATGAAGACATAAGAATACAGTATAGGTGAGATAAGAAGGTATATACTTAAAACAGTTATACAGCCTCCCTCACTATCAACTTGGATGATACAGAATCTTAATGGACTCATTCTTCCAATAACATTTATAGATAGCGCAACAGTATTACCACATTCTAGAAATGGGGACCTAAGCGACTTGCTCACAGTCAAAGAGGAATTTTATGATTGAGCAGAGAACTGAGTTTAGGTCTCTCAAGTACTGAATCATCCTTTTCCTCTAGAAGCAAGTAAAACAGTAGGATACTCTCCCAGTGTACTGTAACAGGATATATGAAAGAAGTTTTGGAAGATGAACAGGGAGATTTTGTTTTGAAGACCCAAAGGAAGAGAGGCATAGAAAGTCCAATTTCATCATCATAAAAAACACTAAAATTAAGTTTACTCAGGGCCAGCGTCTGACAGTGATGAGAACAAAGACGAAGGAGGGGACAGAAAGACAGACAGCTTATTGGAACACAGAGAAAAACACAAACCATGAATGTAAATAAGTTGCTGGCATACAGGAAATGGGGGGAGGGAGGAAAACAGACTGACTACTTAAATACTAAAATTAAGCCGTTTACAGCAGATGGAGAAGGTGAACGCAAGCAAGTAACAAAACTCAAGAATTAAACATGGAAAAACAGAAGACCAACCTGCTAATGAAAAATCAGGAATTGAATATTCAGAAAAACAAATAATGGAAGTGCATCAAACAATGCTGCAGGTAAGTAGTCAAGTGAAAGAAAGAACATTTTGCCAGACATCAGAAAAAAAGGTGGCCACTTGCAATAAAACTTCAAGTAGAAAGTACGGGGAAGGGAGTAGGGTCAACTTTTCCATTTTCACACTAGAACAGTAGTACAGGCAGAGACTCACTGAGCACAGAATGGAAAATGTACACAATGTTCATCAGACTCTTAATGACTAACAGAAAAATGCATGTCTATGGAAGACAATTCCCCATAGCTGGAAGGCATATTAGAATAGTTAGTGTTTTCAGCTGTACCTAAATCATTCATGAAAGGCTAACAAGCTTCTGGGAGAAGAGGTGCTTTTATGGGTCTCTCCTGAAAGCTTCAGAACCTTAGCAACAACAAAACTAGCTTCCCAAATAAAAAGGCAGACCCTCTCTCAGAACCTTTCATATACAGAAGTAGACTTCTGCACTGGGAATTTAAGATAAAATGTAGGCATATTGGTATCTTTATTCTCAATCTACAGGACAGCAATATGAAGCGACATGAAAGAAACCCAGGAGGTTTAACAACTGCACAATTTATCGGCAATTCTTTTTAAACATTATTTAAAATATGTCCTTTTATCTGGTTTCAAACCAAACAGTATAAATCAACAGTGCTGGAAAGCTAGAAGTGAAAATTCTGGGAAGAAATGTGTATGTACTTATGACTCTGCGCTGCAAATGAGGTAAGTAAAAAGCAAGTCAGGAGAGAACAAGAGAGATGTCGCTATCTTTATATATTATTTTGCAACAAACATAAAACCTAACAAAAGGATCCATTCCAACTGATATGAAAAGGAAGATAATAAAAGCTCTGCACTATATCTTTCTCCTTCCTCTCCCCCATCCTTAACTGATAAAATTTGCTAATATAAACCACATTTATCACCTTTGTAATCAAACACCTCTCTACTACCAAACACGCTGCATGTATTGCACCACTGTAAGAAGCTTTAAGTGTAAAGCATGTTCAGGTAGGCCATCAATTCATTCCTAATGTTAACAAATTGGGGCAGAGAAGAGGGCTGGGATCGGGCAAGATCTTCCATGAATGAAACCTTTCCTATAGAAAAAAGAGACATACGTAAATTAAGCTGTCCTGTAGTTGTATATTTGATTAATAATGATGTTCCTCACTGTAGCATTCAAAATATTGCATCTAAAGACAAAAAACAAGAACAGAAAACACAAGTAATACATAGTTAAATCCGGTGCCAAGGGCAGACATTCCATTTAGGCTTACAGTACCAGTTAAATATTACTGCCTGACATTTACTATAGCTGTGGTTTTTTTCTCTTTTGCTGAAGTACAAAGAAATAAAAAACAGACGTTTAAGAAGTAAAATAAACATTGTATATTGGCACAGTGATCATTATTAGTAACTTTTCCAGAATTATTTACACTTACATTTCCAGACTGCCCACTGCTATTTGTAATGCTGTTTGTGGAGTTAAGACTGCTGCTCCATTCATTTGCAATTCCTATGCTGTCTGTTGAAAACAGGTGAGCGCCTGGCTTTGATTGACAACCAGTTTGCAGTATGACTACATTCATGGTGTCCTCTGTTGAAGGAATCCCCAACAAATTACACACAGATTTGATACTTAGCTGTGTGAATTTAACAATTACATACCTAGTACCAAACACAGCACCTGTCACATGGAAACATCAATCACACACAAGAAATCTCTCTCTTTTTCTTTAAATATAAGCATAAAGGCAAGGTAAGAATAATATAATTCACCATTATGTATTTGCGGCTACTAATAAATGTGACACTCTTATTTACTTGGTCCATTAAAAATTGGTGGGAGGAAGACCGAAATTCATATATTTAAAGTATTCTAGATTTTGCTTTATTTTCCAGAATCCCTATCACACCAGGGTTTAAAGACAACATTTTTAGAACTCCTGACTGGAAAGGTAATAATGGCATCATAATTACAGGGTTCTTTGTTTTCTTTTTCCAGTCTAGAACCAACTGACTTAATCATAAAACAATTTGAAGAGAACATGGGACTTGTACTATTTAACTTAAAAAGGAACAATAACCTTTGGGAAAGTTCATTATTAACTTAAATGCAAATTGTAAATGGATTACTTGTTAAATTTCATACCAGAAAATTCAACTCAAGGTGACTGAACAATTACTTCGCAATTCCCCAAAGGCTACTTTGTTAAACTATTAAACATCTTAGATATTTGATTCTTTAAATGCGCAACGTATTAGGAGATTTCGACTCCTAGTTTTACAGGCAAATGACGAGTAAACAAAAAGTGTTTATTTTAGTAAGCAATTACAGTTAATAACATTCCTCACCTCATAAACCACGCACGTAAGACATCAAAGTAAAGAAGTCAGGACTGAAAATAAAATCTCTTAATAAATTCTACAGGTATGGCAAGATTTTTTTCATCTCTAGCCACTACTGCATTTCTGAAGGGGTAATGATAAACTACAGTTAAAAATCAAATTTAAACATTTCTCTCTACTAGAAACAATAAGTAGCTCTGATAGAGTGTATGAAAGTACAAGCCATAGTAGGAAACAGAATGAGTATGAGGTACGTAGACATCTCTTTTCAGTGGAAATAGCATAGCTGAGGATTGTTTCTAATGATGTGGGTTCCTTCTATCTAGCATTTGATTTATCACAACTCTGCAGCCTTCTTACTATACAGTCCAATCCTTTACCAAATATTTCCACTATTGTATAAATTACAAAAATAGGGATGTGGCTTACAAAAGAGAAAGGAAAAAGCTACTAGTAAGTACCACTACACACACAAGTCCAGTCCAGCCACACCCCCCAAAAAAAAAAGGAAAAAGAAACCACAGAGATTGCAAAGATGATGTCACTAGACCTCTGCTGTTCCTCCTACAGAATGAGAGTGCAAAAAATGGTTGGGAAGAGAGAAACAGATGCGCTGACTTTTTGTAATCTACTCTCACTTTCACTACATATCATCTCATTGCCCGAGCAAGTCCAGTCAACCATCTTATGTCCAGTCAACCCTCACATGTCCAGTCAACCCTCACACTGTCATAGGAAAAGCACTATCTGATTCATGCTTTCTCTTAAATCTCCATTAGTTTTTTTTCCCTGACACAACCACATACTCGTTCAATATTCTGTCAGTGTAAGCAGTCATACCACCCTAAAAGGGTAGTATAAGACTGCTGCTTTCCAAACATTTCAAAGACAAATAATCTCTCTTTTCTCTTTCTAAGGTATTTAGGGAGAATAGCATGATTAGTTTTTGCTATTCTGCTTATTGATACTAAGTCAAGTAGACGCATTAAATTCAGAATGTGTGCTTCTACATCATTCTAATTTCTTCCAAGAGTGAACATCATAGTTTGTGGCCAGTTGCACCAAAGTTATGAATTTTACAGTGTAAGCCTCCCCGAGTCTAACCATATTTTCTCAAAGGTGTTGTAGGAGGTTGCAACTGACAGAAAAGCAGCAGTCTCACGTGGTGGCCTATCTCATGGCGATCACTGAAGTTCATGGAGATTAGGATAGAGCCCTCAAAGAGAACTTCAGCTATCTAATGCCAGTGCAGTGGTGCTTCAGGGATTATGTATCAGCCTGGGATGTTACGTAGAAGCAGGGTTGTACTCTTTATGAGATACAACTTTTTCAGCTATATAGCCTCCTTAGAATTTGCACTAACAAGGCTTGGGTATTATGAATATCAGAGTTACCATGGTCAGGCTAGGTCTGGCCTGGGGAATCCCATGTTTCATGAAGTCAGAAGTAAGTTTTTTCATTATTGCAATCTTGGCACCAACAGAAGAGAACAGTCTTGGATGAACAATCTGAAGGCAAATGCCTTCAGTAACAGAAGCTGTTATCCAGGAGATGTATTCTTTGAAGTGTTTCCAAATTCTTGCCAGAAGAATTTCAGTCTGCTCGTGTTTGTTTAAAAAAAAATCTATTTTTTGTTAAGGTGCCAGTTGTAGTCAGGCAGTCAGTGGACAAATGAGTGCCACAGAGAAGTGTTCATTATTTTAAGAGAGTCCGTTACTGAAGTGTCTGAACATACCCTAGCTGCTCTCTGTTTTGCAAAGGGTGTCAGGGAGATACGTTAGATCCCGCTACTTCTCTACTTTTCAGGATCAGGTGCCCTCCCTCCTGTCATCACAAGGTGTCTTTGGGACTACACTGGCCCTAGGGCTTCAGCCAGTGGGGGAAAAAACAATGAGTGACATTTATAAGACAATACTGTCTGCAGCCAAGGCCTCAAGGGAAAAGCAGTCTTGGAGGAATAGTAATATTCCTCACGATCTTCACAAAGGAGGGAGAAAAGGGAAAAAAAAGGGTCAGCTGGTTCTGAGGAAGTCATTGAGGGAAGACCGGGAACGCTATTATAAAGACGGTGTGCTTCCACAAATTATTTCTCATAGAATGATAAAAATTGCTGAGATACATGTATAAATGGTGGGAAATCTTCCTCTACCCATTCCACAGAGCTAGGGCTTCACTGAAGTTAGGTGGAGAACATTCATAATTTGTGATTCAAAGAGATCCATGAACCAAGAGTTTCATATTTTTCATACTGGTGATAAAATCTACAGCTCTGAAACCATTCTCTCCCCCTTCCCTAATATGGAAGGGACAGAAACCATTTTATTCTACAGACATAGGAGGCAGAATGTCAGAGCTGCTGAACTAAGCTTAAAGCTGTTGCCAACAGCAGAAAGGCACTCTTGCTGATAGTAACCAAACATCTAACTTCTGAGGGACTATTCAGACTACCAGGGAGAAGGAGTGGGTACTGTTGCAAGATTTCAAGTTCATTTGTTGAGATTTCCTGCTTACACAGTCTTCATTTCAGATGATGCAAGCCGAAGAGTTCCAGAGCATGCTGGTTGAGCCACACAAGTCTATGCTGATGGACATAAAAATTCTGCCTAGCGCAACTATGTGGAGAATATTAAGCTGCTGCTGCTTCTCAGTTAGCACTGCTAACACATTCAAAGTCTCAGGAATTCTCTCAGAGTTCTAGAGATTTTTAAAGAGTACAAGAATTCATCCTACAGAGTAGAAGAATGAACAGGGCTGGGGTAGAAGGATTAGCAACAGATTATAAAGATAACCCTTAGGGAGAATACCATCAGAAAAGTGTTAAGTTTGAACTTTCCTTCAGCCTTCTTTATCTTTAGCCTGGGCAACGCTTAACTTTTCCTTAGAGATGGAAATCTTGTTTATTGTCAATGAGAGCTTCCTGCGAGAATGAGTACTCTCATAGGAATCAAGCATCAACTGGACTGTTAAAGATACTAATGATCAAGACACACAGAAGTAGATCATGATAAGGTCTCAAAAGAACTCCAGTCTCCAAGAGCTCTGTTGAGTTTATCCTGTACACTCTCCATGCTGGAGAGGCAAGAAGGGAGGCAGCATTCAGTATGCTCTAAGGAAGAAAACAGAGAGAATGGAGTCTTCTTCCACAGGAGTTTTGTAGCATGTCACAATTATCCTGTGCTGCATATATGCAGTGAATTTGTTTAAATCATACTCTTTCAGCTGTTTCAGGAAAGAAAAAAATTGTATCAGATAAACAGAACAATAAACCCAGTGCCATAAATTACTTCTGTAACAAAATGTGTATTTTCAGACTTTCCTGAGTCAAAGAAGTACTTGCCAACACTGGCAAACAGCGAAGGACTTGATTTAGGAGATAGCCCCAACGGCACAAAAGCAAAGGCAGTGAGCTACTTTTGATGTGAAGAAACAGTCAATACTGACTTCATTGCCATGATGTTTTGAAGAATTGCTAGGTCTCAGAATAATGGGCTTCTTGAAATAAATACAGGTTATTTATCCTTCCTCTTCTTTGAGTAACAAAACCTCAGAAAAGTAAGATTGATCATCCCACAGAAGTTAAAACACAAGTTGACCATACCACAGATTCTCAGAAACAAGAGCTGTGGGCAGCAAGAATGACTCTATTCACTGAAAGTCGTTTAGGTAAGCAAGTGACACAGTAAATGGTTGTACAGAACATCACATTTGCCTAGACAGGTTAGACAGAGAGAGGAGACTGCCATTACTTATCATTAGAGAATTGTAAGACAAATACTACTGAATTGCAGAAATTTGGAGCTTTCCAAAATTGGTAGGGTCTTTCATCCCTCTTTCCAGCTCTAGAAGCAGAAGGCAAAAAGTAAGATAGAAGCAGATTTTTTTGAAGAATAAATATGAGGTTTTACTGATTACATAATCAAGCAAACAATACATAATCAAAAAAGAAAAGATTTATCACCTATAAGAAACCAGTTACATAGAAACGCTTCAAGTTCTGCCTTGCATCACAACTGAAAAGAAGGCATGAATAGTTGTTGCAGCAACTGCACACTTCACATTCTGGAGTGCAGGAAGAGTGTAGGGGTAACCTAAGTTGATACTACTACTAAAAAGAATCTGATGATGCATACCCAGAATTAATCAGTGTAGATGCATACCGAAAAATGGAGTGCTCTCTTGGAAAAAAATGGTCCCTCTTCCCTTTTTATATGTATAACAGTTTGAGTGCAGTGAAGATGTAAGTGGGCTATGGAGGAAAGAGGACAGCTGACATAATTTTCTCTGTGTTCTTTTTCAGTTTAGCTAAGGCCTTACTTCTGCAAATACTTGCAAGGACATTTAACTTTTACCTGAGAAGTTTACTATAGGTTTCAATAGGACAGCTAGTATATTTTAAAAAGTCAAGCGTGTGTGTAGAAAATTGCCAAATCAAGCTCAAAGAGTTACAGGGACAAACTGCATTGGTAAAGAAAAGCACCTCCTGTTTTACTGCTGATGCAAATTTGATGCAAATGCAGCAAGCTCCCATAGCAATGTACAGTATTAGAAAACACGGAATGAATTGCTAAAAACAAGTGACATCAAATGCCATTTATGCATTAAAATTAATGATGTTAAGTCACTTCTGTTACTGATGCTTAGAAATGATGGTTCACTTTTATGAACACTGATACAAAATAACAGTTCTCTTACTTACTTTCAACATGTGCAAATGCACAAAATGGACCACGTGGGCAGTAACCTGTTTGACGCATGTCATTGCACTTTGTAGACTTATATATCTAAACAAAACAGAACGGTGGTTAACCTAAACATATTTGTTACATAACAACAAAATAGTTAGAAAATTCTAAAACCTTTAAATAAAAAATTCTGAATATTTACTAACAATATGTATTACACAGTTTTCTCATAAAATTCAGTTCTTATGATCATTTTTAAAAATCAAATAGAAGAGCAGAATTTTAAGAAAAGTAAACCTGAGACAAGAGATTCTTAACCCTCTTCTGTATAATAATAAATAGTAAATAACAATAATATTTTAGAAAAGCAGTATTTAAACTGCTTTGGTTTTCTATGTTGTACAGAAACAAGTCAAACATTGGGAATGAAAAGTTCAAAGTCATTTACACTACTTTTAAGAAATCTTGCCGGAGAAACGATGTATGTAGTAGAGCAGCCTACACAGCTGAAAAAAATAAAACCAGTATGTTTTTTTCAACACAGTCCCTTCGTTAGGACACGTCTAATATTCAAATCATGCTAACATTCAAATGTTTTTCTGTAACCTGACTGGGGTACATGAGAACTGAAGTAATACTGACTGTTCATAACAGTAATGATTATGTAAGTTGGTAGTAAGATCCAGATTCAGTTTATTGCTCTACCAGAATCTTGATGATCTTTGGATCTCACAAGGCTGGGAGGAGGGGCTGACATACTATCCTATTAGAACAATATTAAGATTCTATTTAAAAGCACATAGATTCTTTAGAAAACTAATTCTGGTGATTTGCAAGTCTGTGGCAAATAGCAGAGGGATCTTTTTGATTCCCCAAACCTTGGTACTGTGGTCTTTGGCTTTGAGTATCAGTTGAGTGATTCATGGCTCGATAAGTAATAATTCTTAGTTCAGAATGCTACTTCTTTGGCACTTTTGCACATGCTGTGTAAAAAAACGTTTACTTTGGACTCCTGCCTTAGAGCAAACATGAAAAATGAAACTATGTATTAAAAAAAATCAACAACTAGTTCCGTAAGCTCTTTATTTTAGAGCTATTTTAAGCATCTTAGATAAATTTCCCTCTCATAAGTGAGTTTGAATTGAGGCTGAAAATTTAGTTGCTACATTCACTATTAGTTCATGCATAACCCAAAGATCATCCAAGAAACTATAGTAAAATGCTAAATCACAAAATTATTACTGATGCTTATCACTCTACAAATAATTTATTCTTCCTTGGACACTGAAAAAGTGACAAAACATCCATGCTGTAGACAAACATTCACTCAAATGACACACTTAACAAACAAAACAGCAGGACTGATCTTTCCACCAATTTCACTGGGAGCTACCACAGACATTGCAAAAAATGAAGGAGACATTTGTGGATACCACACCTCAACTAGGAAATGGAGCTGGGCCCATCTCCTTTCTTTCCTGTTCTCTGTTTATTGGCTAAATATAAAACCCTAATGCTGTATACACGATGCTAATGACGCAGAAGAAAAAAAAAATGAGAAGAGCTGACTTCCAAATGGTTTCAACAAAAGATGTAATTGGAAGTTCGGTCTTAGTTTGAGGTCCTAGCCAAAAAATAGCCTTCCTGATCCCATGAGCTACCCAGATGGTGTGGAGTGCCTTCTGGTAAACACTACAGATAAAAGAAGTGATAATATAGATAATATCAAAATACTATTGGGGCAGAGCTCGCACCTCAAAGACTGATTCTGGAGATGGCCACATCATCTACACATACCGATATTAAAAGACAGATAGCAAACTCAGAGAACTAAATCATTACAGAAGACTAACTTCCCAGCTATAGACAAGACCACGGCTGCTCTCTATTAACAGTAGAATCAAGCTTTTCCTGAATGTGATAACCAAGAGATCGCTTCAAAAAATAGTCTCTGAGACAAGAAACAATGACAATATTCTTTATTTGAACTTGGTAAAGAACAAGTATGTGAAAATATCCAATAAGAGAAGATAATGTTGGATAATGTGAGTATTAATTCAACTAAAAGGACATAGAAAAGTAAGGCTGAACTAATGTTATTGGCATCAAATAAGTAGACGGAGGAACGAAGGCAACTGATTACCACCATAAAATAGACTGAATTTCATTATGAACCAAATAAAATGAGTGCTTTGAATCCCCAAGTCAGAGGTAGAAAAGCTGTATGGCATTTCCATTCTAACCACACAATTGGATGAAAGTCAGAGCTGGAGCAAAGGAAGGAAAGGATCATAGGGTATGATGTTGAATGAAAACTCCTCTCTCAGTGTAGGCAAGTTGCTAGTTTCTGTGAAATTAAATACTAGACCTAAAACTAGGTGAGGTGATAACACTATCGCCACCAAACTGCCTTGATTATCAGCAGGAATTCTGTTCAACACTACGACAAAGGCAGCACAGCTAATGGAAACAAGCAGACAAAGACTGAGGTGACTACAGCTGATGTGGAAGCAAATCACCATCAGCTCAGGAATAGGAAATCAGTTAGGTAATTGTTACATCAGAATTGTTAAAAAACTGGCAAATAAGACAGATGCAGTTAGCAAGTACTTTTAATAAAGCCATCACGTCAGAAGTAGCACATATAACTGAGGTATATTAAGTATAGCTCACATATGTTTGAGAAGAACAAAAATAGCCGATTCAAGCCACTGCATGTCCACTAATTATTCTGTCTGTCACCATTTAGATTAAAGACAGAAAGAAATGGGATAGAATGAAAAGTACATTTGGCAAAGACACATCATGGTAGACTCACCATGTAACTTTGATAAATCAAAGGTCCTTCTCTGAAATGGAAATGTGGTCATTCTAGTAAGGACTTCAATAAAGGATGTGGTAAGATTCATTAATTAAGATGATGAAGAACATGAATCTTACCAATGTTACGCATCTGCTGGTAAATTGACTAATGGAGAGATTACAATCTGGTATGAAAGAAGAAGGCAGCAGACAAAATTAGTAGCAGAACTCAAGGCTTAGCCTTGTGACTTATTTTAGCACTTCATAGCTTTGTCATAAATAAAAGTATGGTAGCAATACTAAGCAGGAAGACACCTTTACTACAGAAAAGGGCTGGAATATGATGCAGAAGAAATTAGATGATCTGAAATAAATCTGGACTGTAAAATCTCTAGTAACCAAGACAGTGAAATTCCAGAGCACCATCTCAAGAGTAGAGATAGCTGACACCTATTTAGTATAAAGACGTAGCTGGTCAACTTATGATAGGGAATGTATGACAGGAAGCTTGCAACAATCCTGGAGTCAGTATTCTAAGAATTCCTCTCCCAGTATGGTCTTGAGATGCCTTCAATAATCTTCATAATTGGAAGAGAAATTAGCAATTGCTTGAATGGCCTTTGCTTATATCTTACTAAGTATTGAACCTTCTAATGCAAAAAATTACATCCAGCTGTCAATTCTTCATGTCCGTTCAAAGGTCCCAAAATGAAACCAGATATCCAGTGTCGTACAGGCAGCTTCTAGCGTAACATGTCTTTTCAGTACCATGTTTTTTTCCATTAACTAGCACATTTAATATGTTCATAGTGTCACATAAGAATTAAATCCCAGCAGATTGCATGGCACCGCTCTCTTCCCTAGCATTTCACTGTTACACTCAAGCATCCAACAAAGTTACAATGACTTTGCCTACAGAGGAATCCAAAATCACCTTGTTTTTCTGGAGTGTCTTACTTCAGCCACTAGGAGAGTTTTCTGCTCTTTCCACCTCCTCCTGACCTATTCAGTTTCTCTTAATTATTTGCAATAAAGCTTTTTTAACTATACTTAACATAGAAATTTGTCCCAAGTTATTGAGTAGCAATTACTACTGTGACTTCATTACCAATCCAATAAGTTAGGTAAAAAAAACCCCACATTTATTTGTGCCCAAATCCAGAGAATATTAATTTTTCATAAGCAGTGCAATAAAAATGCCTACCAGTGAAAACCACAGTAGTACAAATAACTATTTCTTAGCAAATTTTATTTTGCTTAAACAAATACCTCAACGACTGGAAGTGTTGAATGAAATGTCACGTTTTTTCATAAACAATATCTTTAATCGATAATCTAATCCATAATAAATTTGAACTCGCTAAAAATAAGTAGAAACGTAATTCTTACCTCAGGATGGAACTGCTGCTCTGTACGAGAATGACAATATTGACAGCTATCCCCACTTTCACACCTTGAAGGTTCACCCCATTCATCTGCATGTTTTACATTGGGGCAAGGAGTGGACCTAGAAAAAAGTGATGTCCAGAGCATGTTTGTATCCACTTCCTAGCACAAGTCTCAAACAATTTCCCACTAAATCTCAGAATCTTAGATTCTGGGACCTATAAAGTTTCAAATTCTGAGAGACTCTGACTTTTTGGAAATTCTTTGACAGAAAGATCAGCTAATAGGATTCCATCTATCTTCTGTCTAATGACATTTATTCACAGTCCTGAGACTCTCAAGCAAAGCACATCAATTCTAAACCTTGTATCACTGCACAAAAGCCCACCAAAAACAATGAAGAAACCACAGTGTATGAGAATGATGAAAAATGATGTAATGACGAATGATGTAACAATGAAAAGTAAGAGAGGCAATGCATTAAATTTTGGTCCTGAAAATATTGTTCAGAAATGGAAAATTATAGAACAAAACCAGAAAAAAGACATAAATTTTAATTGATCTTTTTATAACACAGAGAGTTTGACCTAGTGATTCCAATTTTTGCTAAGAAGTATAGAAATTGTTTTCATTCTTCACAAGAAAGAAGGATATTTCCATTACAGCTTCATAGTTTTTGTCTTCCGAACTGTCTGCTCATTCTGAATAGATGCTTTTTTTCCCAAAAAATATTTTAGCAAGGCTATGGGGAAAGATGTGGTTTTATTCCATTAGGAATATCCAATTGCATTCTAGAAGAACCCAAACAAATCAGTCCACTAACAACCGTCTGACTGACCAAAAAGTCTATTCTTAATATGTATTTATGTACCTGTATTTGAATTTTCTGGGATTTCGTCTTCTATCTCGACTATTGTGATAGTGTGGACATGCATAACCCTGGCGGCAGAGTCTGGGTGGCTTGGTACATTGTTCTGTCTTGTAGCCAGCTAATACAAAATTTGTGTCTGAAACAGGTCAACAATTAAGAGAAATAAACAACTAATTTTTGCATTCAGAGTGTCTTTAGTAAGCTTAGGTATCACACTGCTTTTTGTAAAAAAATTATGATTCACAGACCGCTCCATTCTTATAAACTTAGACTGACTCCTGCATTTTTTTAAATAAAAGTCTACCACATTTACAGGCAAAGCAATCTTCATTGCTTTTATATTCAACAGCAATATTACAATAAAGTACACAAATAAAGGACTAGCAATCTATCGGCAGAGAAACTACCCGGAAATTCTCATTATATACATTTAACATTTTGAAAATGAATACCTGAAAATACATTATTCATTTTAGTAAGACAAACACTAAAAACTTATGCAATTTTATATCTGGATTTCTCTTAAGTTTAGTGTTGACAGTCGTTATTTCACCAAAACTGCTTTCATGTTAAGGCACGCTCAGGCTGTCCAGTAATATCTCCCTGGACAAATTCTAGAGCCTCTTCTCTACCTTTGCCTCTGTTTCTACATCTTTGCTTCCAGGAAGGAGGAACTAGGAGATGACAAACAAGGTTCTGTCTAGAAACAGAAAAATTCAGAAGACTCCTGTAGGATTTGGGGAAAACTAGCTGAAGAAACATTCTCAAAGAGTCATTAATGATGTACTTTCAAATAGCAAAGATTATTAATCAGAGTATCACACAGAGTCTATTCTTTGTTCAGTCCTTTTCAATAGTTTCATTAAAGACTTAGGAAAACAAGGCTGAAATGACTGGTTGGATGATCTTCAACCCCCAGAAACTATGTGCAGTCTCACTATATTTACAGGGATTGACAGAAGCCATACAACATTATATAACATAGACCTGTCACAATGCAAGGAATGCAATAGAAGTGTTTGTAGTTGGTCAATTTTGCTGTATTTTTACATTGAACATCCAACATTTTTTGATCTAGAGCTGACAATTAAGCTCTACAAATTATTAGTACTTAAAAGGTTGGAACTCACCCTATAGTAGATCTAAAAAATACAGAGGGAACAAGTATCATACAATTATCTCCCCTTGAATTCCTTAGAGACAGCATCTTCATGTGACCTCTTCCTGTGTTACTGTCCCCACATGAATTCTGCGGAAGTAATTGTACCTGGCAGTCTTTTCTAATGTAAAATTTGGGAAGAGCTTTAACATTATCCGACTGGTACTAACATCTTTGGCTACATAATAAGCAAGTCTAAACCACGAACGTGAGAACCAAATTTGAAAGCCTTAAGAAAACTAGGGCAGTTGGATTTACTTTAAGGAATCTAATATAATGCTTTCAAGACATTCTTGTATTTTAATATTCTGCTCCAATTTTTTGTTTAATATTCTACTTCATTCCTGTTAGTCAAGCTCAGCAAAGAATAACAGTCCATTAACTAGTCCATTAATAACAAAAAATGAAGGCTCTAATCATTACTACTACTTAGCACAAGACAGAGCTCCTACTGACTTTTACGAACATTTATCCAATTGACACAGATTAGCAACACTTGTCTCAAGTAAACTGAAAAAGATCTATTAAACATTTTCAAACCAAAACATTTTCAAAATGCAATCTGAATATAAATGTGACAGACAGTACAACTTGTTCACAAATATCTGTATTACTTATATAAAGCAATTGTTTACTCTGTTAAAAAAGGCTTTTGAACTTCTCCCAGATGAAGACCCAGGATCAACAAACTGGATCAAACACCGATAAAGAAACAGAGAAAGGAGACGGGGTAACATTACCCTGCCATCTTGGATCTTCACTAAGGATCTTCTCAATCATTGCCTGGCTTGCTAAAATTCCTGGCTGCAGATCTGGAATGCCTTCACCGCATCCTAGCTGCCCATTCTGTAAGGTTTCCTGTGCTTGAAGTTCTCTGGAATGGGAAAAAGAAAATAACACTGCTAAACTGTATAGCTACAGTAACCCTATCTGTCACAGGTATAATCCTGTCCAAGTCTATCAAAATTCTCTCATTTAATCCAGCTCTTAACAAGTCTAAATTGTAAAAAAAAAAAAAAAAAGAAACTGACTGTATTTCAAACCATTACTTGCACTGAAGCTGGCAAACAATCGTAAGGAATAACCACGTCATTGCAAATCAAAGAGAACACATGAAGGAATGCTGGCATTATGTTCACAGACAATGTTTGTACCAGCAATGCCCATCTGTACCTCTGTATGCTGGTGTGCTGACATTTTGAATATGCTATTGATTTCTGATATTCCACTGCCACATAGGACACGGTAGAACTAAAAAAGATACAGAAAGGGCAATAAGGGTGATCAGAAATACTGAACTCCTCCTCTATGAGGGAGAATTAAATACCATAAGACTCTTTGCCTTGGAAAAGTTATGACTGAAGGAAGGTACAAAATATAGCTATTGAATACTACATCATATAAAAGTAGCCAAAGTGCTTTTGGCTCACTGTAAGATTTTGCAAGAAAAGTTTGTCAAGACATATGGGAGACCTAGTAACAAACAACAATCGTTATAAGGAAATGGAATCTCTTCTGCAAGAAATTACAACTGCTTTGCAAGTAAGCAACCGCAGGCTGGCTGAAAGATCGGAATGACTGCTACCAAACTAAAAGGTATTGTATTAGTAGTATGAAACCTCTTCCAAAAATCTGAGACAATTTTATTACACCATTTTAGTAAAATTCAGCTGTGCAGAGATTCAACAATGGCAAATCAGTACAAAAGATTTCAAATATATATATACACACCATAATTATGGTATATAAACCATATATAAAAAAAACTATACCATAATTATATTAGGCGGACTTTGAAGCAATGGAGAAACAAGGTGAGGAATCAAACACCAGAGGTGGATCTATAGTACTCTATGAGAATCAAAGGCCTCTACCTTCAATTGGCACTGCTTTCTCTAGACACAAATATTCAAGGAGCTTACCTCCTATATCAAAATACTCCTACTCAGGATCTCTGAAGAGGAGTTTGAAAGGTGTGGTGGTTTATAATGTAACTAGTTATGATATCGTTTACATATCATTTCAAGAACTTCCCATACTTCAAGTATCTTCCAAGAAACAAAATCTCAAAGGGAGAGGAAGACAAGACGGACCCAAAGCCAAGTCTAAAACCTTTCAAACAGTCAAAATATTTCTATTACAGATTCAAAAAAGGTACAGGCAATGAGAAGGAAAACAGATAGTTCCTAGAGAGTGCTTTTTCTTTAAGGTGGAAGAACAAGGCTATTGAGGAGAATAAAGTTAACGTCTGCATCAGTGATTCTGGTGTTATTTCTCTGCTCTTTACTTAAAATGAAGAAACCCTAATATCTGTGTCCACTGTAGACCAAAAAGACCACCAAAGAAAAAA
Organism: Phoenicopterus ruber ruber; assembly: GCA_009819775.1. Classification (NCBI taxonomy): domain Eukaryota; kingdom Metazoa; phylum Chordata; class Aves; order Phoenicopteriformes; family Phoenicopteridae; genus Phoenicopterus; species Phoenicopterus ruber. The sequence continues at coordinate 19,868,185 of CM020229.1, read as the reverse complement.
TAAGACCTGAATGTTTGGACTTCCTTATGAATGCTGGATGCCTGAAATCAGGAGAAGCAATGGTACATAACTGTTTTTCAGAAACACCAAAGAAGTTTGAGGCAACCTACTTGTAGGCTCAAGCCATTAAACATAGACTCCTACCACAAATGTCTTCAGCTCCCCCTGATGCTCTATACGTAGCCAATCACCAATAAACAATCATGTAACACATTAAAAGACATTTAGAGAAAGGAGATTGGTTTCAGTCTTGCTATACGTTGGTTCCTCGTTCTAATACAATACAAAAGATTACAAAGATACTAAGCATTCCGTATTCAGACTGACATGGCAACATGCTGCGTACGCTAGATGAGGAAAGCTAAAAAGAAGAAAGAGAAAATGGACAGATGTCTTGCAGAAGCAGCATTGAAGGAAGTCTTCTGGAAAGAAAAGCTGTATATAACTAAACAGTATGTGACCAGGCAACGCAGCAGTGAATTCTGTGCCAAAGTATGAATTTAAATCATTATGAAATTACTGAAAAGGCACTAACTTTACTAAAATTATTGTGAAGGGAGAGCTATCATCTCCCAACATATGGTTGGGAATAAGGGATAACAAAGGTAAGAATGTAAGATAGCAGCCATACCAGCTCAGATCAAAGGTTCATCTAGCCTGGAATCCTGTCTCCAACAGTGGCCAATAGCAGATGCCTAGGGAAGAGTATAAGAATAGGGCAAGCGTATAGTGATACTTCCCCAGAATGCTCTTCCAGTGTCCAGTAAGAGATACTTGTGACCCTCCAAGGCTTCAAAGCTCTCTAGGAATTGGTATCCTTTCCTATTGAGTATATACAGACCACTTTCTGTAGCAAGAGCTCCCCTTCCACCCATTATAATACCTCCCAACAACATGCTTATCTCTCAGCTTTGGCCATAACTCATACCTACCACTACTCTGATTCACAAAGCACCTTCTTTCGACAATAACTTGATTATACATTAAAGAGGCAGAAAATAATACTGGTATCTTATACATGAAAAAATACAACATAATTAAAAAAACGCCATGACAGTAGGCACAATGTCAAACATACAAGCTGAGAATCTGAAAGATGGCTTAACAAAATCATAGATTTGTGAATGTAAAAACCACATGCAAATTTACAAGGCATAAATGACAAAAGGCAGAGTATTTGGTCTTTCATCAGTTTTAAGAATTACATACATGGCTCTTGAAATTGCAAGTTACAAAACCTTAGTATTTGTATTTCGCAGTGTGCTTCTATCTGCTATCGCGATGCACAGCAAATTGTATTCTCATGTTTACAGTTACAGAAGCAAGTATATTTTTCATGCAAAGCATACTGCATTTTCTGGTATGTGGTGATAACAGATGTGCTATTTCCTGCTAATTAGGCTGAAGAATTTGAAACAAGACTACCTTATATCATATACTGGTGGTCTAAGGTCATGTGGACCATGAGCAAAGGCACAGTGAATTCCATTCTTCACACAGTGACCCCGGGCATCTGTTTCATGAATGCATGTTCCAGTCTTGTAATATCTGAGATGATACTTCCTTTCTGTATCTCCTGTTGTTCGATGCAGGTAAGGGCAACTACATAATAGAAAGAGGAAAGTTAGAGCATTGCTTTGAATTTTGTTTTTAATAATTTAATTCTGAATTATGCTATATCTCTTATTAACTCGTAACAAGTAACTTTGCAGGATTTTTCAAACAAAAATTGTCCCAAACAAACCACCATCACAGATCAGCTTCAAAATGAAAAACATTAATATATTTCTTAGTCTCTGCTAAAGTTGTAAGAATTTATAGCAGGCTGGCTCACAAATATATTATTAATAAATCTAGTAAGCACCCCTGTAAGCAACCACATCATCTGAGCTAAGGAACGACATCTTCCATACTGACACAAGCTCAAATCATTTCCACACTAAGAGGTACAAGAATTTTATTTTTTTTTAATGTTATTGTCATCTAAAATCAAGGGGTACTTAAGGCATGGTGATATTTTTTCCTGCCTGCTCTTTATAGACATGGAACTTACTGAACAATCTCAGGGGAAATCTAAAATTACTCTTCTATTACAAGGAAGAGAACAATTTTTACATCAGCAATACATCTTTGTACATGTACTAACCATTTTTGCGACCCAGCTATGTGAGTTATGGTCTGTACTTTAAAATGGCTAGCATCATGTATGGATTATAATTCCAACTACCTATAGCAAACAAATTCAAAAAATACATACACAGGGATGTCTGTTCTCTCCCAGTTTATTTCAGTGTAGTTAATTTTGGTCTCTGATGGTTTTGAAAAAATATTAATCTCCAAAAACTACCTTCCCCCATCCCAAAGTAAAAAGAAACTGCACCAAAAAGCTTAGAGAATGATACAGAACAACAAATGAAAAGTCCCACAGAAATATTTTACTGTGAATGGCGGGAGAATAGTGAAGCACTAAGTAGACTTTAACACTCATAAGAATTTATGCTGGCTTAAGCTTTATTTATTATATTCTAAAAAGGTTATTCAGAAACTAGACTAAACAAATGCAATTGTTTGCAAACATTTACAAGGCTGGTATTTATATATTTATATCAAAATCATACATGTTTCTCCTGCTGTGCTAAACACCTGCCCTTTGTGCTGACTTCCAGGAACTGATACTGTTTATGATTTTTGAGAATCAAGTTGCTTCCTTGTAGGAATTTAAAACCAGCATTCTGTTAAACAAGATAAACGGGACGCAGCTAGTGATTCGTACCTATCTCTTTAAATCCCAACAGAATTAATTAGTGGCAAGACTAGGTATACCAAATTCAGTACTACATCTCATTTTGTCAGTGTAAGGTGGCGCACAGTCCACACTCAAGACCTGAAAGGAGTTCCTTCACACTTCTTGGCTCTACATGGAAAGACAGACAGGATGCAATCTTTGTTGGACCCGTTATAGCGCCTCAGCTGAACTCTGTGAAGAATTCTTTGTGATGTGTGAATAGCACCGACGCAGCCCTCCTGTTCTGCCAGAATTGCTACTGATACGGAAAAATGACAAACCCCACAAGAGTCAATCAGGTACTTTTGCCAGCACTAGTCCTGTACAGAACTCTAGACAAGAGGACATGCAATCTGAGGCTGTATTTTTGTCATTGCTAACTGTCCCACCACTAGCAGAATCTTTGCAGGGGTCAAACGTTTCCATTCTCCCAGCAGACTGTTCATTACAAACTCTAATCTTGCACTCATATATGCACACCTCACAAAGGCAAGAATACTCTGCAATATTCTTATGCATAATGTTCATGCCTCCATTTTCATCTACTTAAGTTTGCTTGTTCCTGTCAGAAACAAGAAGTAAATGTCTTATCTTCCATGCAAGAAGTGTACAGGCGTTTACATCTCATTGCTTGTCTCTAAGTCCATGGTTCCTTATCAGAGGGCAAACATTTTTGCTTAAATATCTGTAGTTTTTCCCTAGCAAAACCGCCTTATCAGTGGAGGTCCCCAAAAAGATTGTTAAAGCCTTCCATTATTTTTAAACTACTGGTTAAATAAAAATAATAATAATAAAAAAAGACAATTCAATGGACTATAGACATAGCTTGTTAGACAAGCTAGGCACAACTTGCCTACTTGCCTACTTGCACAACTAGCAAGGTGAGAGAAGGAGAAATACTCAGGTCACAATTTTTCCCACATGGGTTCCAAAACCAAGCTGGGAAAGAAATATAAGCTGTGTCACAAGACTCTTACTTCTGCTAAATTAAACCTAGGTTTGTTTGCCCTAAGACTCAATACTTGTGCCATCGATAGCTAATGAAATCTGAATTTTATTGAAAACACAGCTTTCCTACTGCACATTTCGCTAGCTGCCTGAAGAGTCCCATAACAGATGAAGTCCTCCAGAAACTAACAGAATGCTTTAATGAGGCTATCCAGTGTGACTGGGACAGTTCGTTATCTGAATTTTGTCTAAGACTTGTAAAGAACTAGACAAGAGCTAGTTCTAAAGGTGACTCAGGGGGACTAAACAGCATGCAAACCTCAAAGACCAAAAACAATGGCATCAATTTTGCATGTGTATGTTTTACATAAAAATGTGTTACTCATACAATAGCACAATAATACATATGCTATTAACCACATACATCTTGATCATCAGTTCACTGTAGGACCGTAAGTCAGAAAGGCAAAAACCCCTAATAAAAGCAGCTTTTAGATGCCAGATAGTGTTTCATAGAATCAGAGAATGGTTTGGGTTGGAAGGGACCTTAAAGATCATCTAGTTCCAACCCCCCTGCCATGGGCAGGGACACCTCCCGCTAGACCACGTTGCTCAAAGCCCCGTCCAACCTGGCTTTGACCACTTCCAGGGATGGGGCATCCACAACTTCTCTGGGCAACCAGTTCTGGTGCCTCACCACCCTCACAGTGAAAAATTTCTTCCTTATTATCTAATCTAAATCTACCCTGTTTCAGTTTAAAGCCATTACCCCTTGTCCTATCACTCCATGCCCTTGTCCAAAGCCCCTCTCCAGCTTTCTTGTAGCCCCCTTTAGGCACTGGAAGGCTGCTAGAAGGTCTCCCCCGAGCCTTCTCTTCTCCAGGCTGAACAACCCCAACTCTCTCAGCCTGTCTTCATAGGAGAGGGGCTCCAGCCCTTGGATCATCTTCGTGGCCCTTCTCTGGACTCGCTCCAACAGATCCACATCCTTCTTGTGTTGGGGGACCCAGAGCTGGACACAGTACACCAGGAGGGGTCTCACCGGAATGGAGTAGAGAGGGAGAATCCCCTCCCTCAGCCTGCTGGCCACGCTTCTTCTGATGCAGCCCAGGATACGGATGGCTTTCTGGGCTGCGAGCGCACGCTGCCGTGCACAGTAAGTGCGCTCGCACATTGCAAGCACACTTACTCACACATGGTATCAAACTAAGCCAAGGCACTGAAACATGCACAGGACAGATGTTCTACTCAACCTTTGATGCACTAGAGGGATGTTGTATCTCACCTTCACTTTATTAATGAAATATTTCAATGGAGCATAAACCATTGCAATACATAGCTTTAAACAAGAGTACTATTTTGATTTGAAATGCCTGATTTTAATTATCATCGGATTACATGGCTGCAAACTGACAAACCTGTTCTTATGTACCATAGTTTGGTACTAAGGTTGTTCAGACATCACTTATCCCTTAGGAACAAAGTTTTTATTAAAAAAAAAAAAAAAATTGCTCCCAGGCAGAATAACAAATCTATTTCATGGACCATATTTCTACAGCCATCTCCCAGCTTAAAATAACTGTGCTGAATCCTAACTTAGTAATTGTGAATCCGTAAAGAACATTACTCTGTATTTTTAAGTTCTATTGGAGTCTACACACAACATTGAACTATTGAAATCAGCTTTGTTTTCTGCATCCTGATCTCACAAATTAAAACTGTAATTACATTATTCAAAGTAGATGTATATACCATGAAATAGAACATGCGTTCACAAAAACTTAAAAGGTTAACTGATTACTGAAATGTGTGTTTCCTTTTCACACTCTTCTTAATTCACATCATAAACATTCCAAAGATATCCTTTAAGAATAAAGCAGTTCCAGTTTAAAGGGTAATGCTAGATGTTCTTACGTGTGTGAAAACAACTACATAGTTCTGCTCCTGTTCAACCTAGAGGCATTGACATATTTTTTTCCTCTGATTACTTGAAGTGCTCCTCTGTAGTAGGCTTCTGTAATTCATTCACTCTTAGAGCAGTCTTACGTTACAGATACTAACATATCCAAAATAATCTTCTCTTTTAGAATCTGACATCAGTTGACTACAATGGTTGAAAAACACATCAGATAGATAGATAAAAAAAAGAGTATCACTTCTATCCTCACTTATGAAACTGGGAGGAACACTATTCACTGCTCAAAATATATGCCTTCTCACAGGCCCTTCCTTAGAACAGATTGTTTTAATTTGCTACCATTAGAAAAGGCCTTTTCTAAATAGCATTAAAATTTTGGGCTCCCGTTCATTGCAAGTTGAACTTTAGACAGAAATATCACAGTCAAGCCTAGGTGAACCCAACAATTTCTACTTTAACTCTCTTGAAAGTATGTTCCTGAGAACAATTATGGGTGTCATCACTCTACCTTTCTCGCTAGTTCTCTATCAACTCACAAACTGCATTAACCTAACCGTGTATTCAGATGAGTAGAAGAGAGAGACAGAGACATAGACAAAGGCCAAAAAAGTACCAGTATGTTGTCACAGATAGCTTAAAACAAAGGTGTCCTGGCACTACTGTTTATAACCCATTTCTACAAGAATTTGAAGTTGCTCCAAATAAAAGGCTAAATTTTAGGCAGAAGACAAAACCGGGTCAAAAAAATATTCTTTTGCTGAGTTCTGAAACAGGAATGCTGCCACACTGTAAGCATGTCCTCAGAAATGCTGGTGTTTTCCTCCATTTTTTTCTCCTGCCACTACAGACATGCTCTGGCATCTTCTATCTTTAAGAAAGTTACCTTTGACTTCTCTTGCCTTTCCCAACTATTTGCCCTGTATGTCTTTTCTCTTCCACCTTAACTTCAATCAGCTATCAACTTAAAATAGCTGCCTGCCATTTCTAGCCACCAGTTCTCAGGATCAGATCTAAAATAAGGCCTCCACAGTTCAGCTGAAACTTCTCTCACAAATGTCTCCAATAACCTCACCTTATAACTGAGTCAAAGAAAACAGACTCTATTTTCTCTATTCACATCTATCTTAATTTTATTTTACTGTCTGCTTTACTCAATTTTTCTCCCCTTGAAACATTGTTCTCCTTTGTTTATGGAAATTCAGTTACATTCCCATTTTCCTCTCAATCCCTCCTGCAGCATATCTTCCAACTTCAACATTCTCTTATGCCTCTGGTGAGGGGTCTCACAGGACTCCAGCCTTGGTCCCTGCTCTTATCCTTCTACATCTGGGCAATTTCACTGCAAAACACAAACTTGAAAACCACCACCTCTTTGCTGATAACTCCTAAACCTATCCATTTAATTCAAACTGTAAGCACAACATGCTAAAACAGAGGTATGAATCTCACTACTGGTCTTATTTCTGGCAAGTCCTCTGCACTTCCATTATGCCAGACAATATAATCACCCTGTTTGCCATTCAGGCTTGCAACCAGGGAGTAATCTTCAGCAACTGTAGGGCACAACCTTTCCAATCCAACTGCAGCAAAAAGGTTTCCATCTCACATCTCAGTTATTGAAACATCTCCTGTTATTTGCTTCTAACAATTCAATCTTGCCCAGCTAATACCCTTTTAAAACATTGCTTCCTTTTTCCTCCTTTAGAATCAGTATCTATCACTCAATAATGAAAGGTCAATTTTTGTCCCCAACCAATCCATGACAGGAGCATCCATTATCCTCATTTGTTGATTTTCAAAGAACTGCCCATGCTGCCCTGAGACTGGCAGCAGTGCTTTGCAAACACCTGAAAAGGTAATTACTTGCTCTCTTTTAAATCATCCCTCAGAGACATTTTTTGCTGTTCATATTGCTTAGGCATGGTACTCAATATTGTCACGCTACCTAGTGCAATTTTGTTGTTTACCTTCTCTTATCTCTGTTATTTAGTTTGTAAAGCCTCTGGGAAAAATCCACCTTTTTCTTCTGTGCCTACAGCCTATAATACAAAAGACACCTGATCCATGACAAGTGCTGCTATACACTACAGTAACCAAGATAATTAATCTTCAATTTTTAAAACAGATGAGCAGCATAACTACATATTTCCTGGCTGTTTTCCTGATTTTTTTTTTTTGTCAGAAGTCCTTCTTTGCTTCCATCACTGCAGATGAAGGTAGGTCCTCTGACATACGATCACAATATACCCAGCTCCTCTACATATGCCTGCCTGCCATACTGTACCATTTGCTCATTCTCATCTCCACAAAGCTTCTACCCCTCTCCAAGTTCACTGAAGACCCTCTGTAGCCTTTATCCAGAAGAGACACACGTCCATGGAAATGCAAACACTAGCAGGCTAGCCAGACAACTAACTGTGAACTCCTTCCTTTGCTTTTTCTCACTGGAAGCATTACGAAACAGTCATTCTCCTCTACTACCCATCAATCTTCACAAAACTTACATAAGTTTAAAATCTTGAAGCCACCTCTATACAGTACGGTTTTCACCTACAAGGCAATTTCAAAGCTGTCAGGAGAAAAAGGAAGCAAAACTGGAAAAAAAAAAAAAGGTGCAGCAACAATACTAGCACAAACGTGCAGGAACAATACTAGCAGAAAACTAGCAGTTTCTTATGTCATGCTTTAAAGATAGTCACAATGCAAAGTCATAGTTCTAACTTTGTGACAGCCTAAAGAATACATGCTTATATAAAAGTAAATGTGCCAAAAATTGTCAAATCACTTATAGAAATCTGTTTTCAAATAAACTGCAGCAGGATTCTATCGATCATTTTTGCTAAGGAGAAAGTAGCATCTTTCCTTAATGTCATTGATAATACTATAAACACCTAGGACTGAAAGAAATCACTTACTCATCTCCATCTGGGCAGATTCCTGTAGTCTCATCATATTTTGTACAATAAACATCTGGACTGTAGTTAAAAGTCCCATCACGCCTTCGTATAGGTCTACGACGACGCTGATTTAGGAAATGCCAATGAAAACAGGTAAATGGTCTGTGCTGGGTACACTTGTGCTGCAAAAATAGGGGGCACTGCTCTGTCCTAAATTCCTTTAGATACCTAAAAAGATTAAACTGTGTTACAAGTTTATCTTATTGGAGGCACATTTTTACAGTATTAACAGGGCACTTGACAATTCAGTGCACATAGCCCGTGAAAAATTGTACAAATGTACCTGCATACAGTTTTAGTTCCTATGCGCAACTTACTGTTTAGCTGTTGAATACAAGTGACTTCATTTTTTATGACAGATGCATTACTAATAAAATACAGTGGAATACCTGGCAAATTATACTATGTTTTGTAACTAAACTAAAATCAAATAAATACATTAATTTAAAAAGCACAGTATTTAGAATATTGTCCTAAGTAACCACCAAACAGAGATTACAAATCCAACAAGTTACTTGAATGAGCATTCATATTGCTTGCTACCATACAAAACAGTCCTACAAAGGCCATTTTAGCTAAATACCACATCTAATTTAAACATTAGTCCTTAATCACAATATTCCCAGAAATCAGACACACTATATAGAAAGCCAGAGGGTTAAAAGAGGTTTATGAAGGTTATCAGGGGCTATGAGAGGACTTCAGCAAACTTATTTTAGCGACTGTTATATTTGTGTTGAGACAGTCTGGGGTCTTTGAAGGCTGCTTAGGTGTTAGTAAGACAGTCCTTCATTAGCATGCAGGGCACAGAAGCTAATTAGGAAGCCTGATACTTCTTTCCACAGGATATCAAGATCATGCCAGCCTGGGCACTACTGTGGCATTCGTTAAAGGATGTAAGACAGCACTTCTTCCTGTCTCAGTTTATTTATCTATTAGCCAATATTAGCCAATTACGTCACTAAAGTTACGGAGTATTTGCAGAGGAAGGGGTATAGGGGGCTTTGCAGAAGAACCTTAGAGTTCCCACAGGTCTCTCAAAGGGTGCAGGATGTGTAATAGGCTACAAGGGAACTGAAGATATAGGGAAAGGAAAGGATTAGAAAGAGGAGTAAAGGGCATCATTTCATTCTCAGTTGCTTAAATTGGCACACGGGGGATGCAATGACGGAGACAGAGTTATGAAGCATGTCTTTAAGTTTAGAGAAGAATCTCTAAACTATCCAGGATTATGGGGAGGGGAAAAAAAAAAAAAAAAAAAAAAAGGAATTGAATTTTTGGACATTAAGGGCTTTAGGATGGGCTGTAGCAGTATCTAGGCAAGGGGCTACATTCTTGTGGTCTTTCTGAGAGTGCTGGAAACGTGACATTATAGAAGTGATGATACAGGCGATGGGAGTGAAAGAATGCCACAATCAAGTAATAAATTATTCTGCATTTGCGGGGAGCACATGGTCCTACATGAGATGGGCTGTCAGTAGTGCTACAAGGTTGCAGGGACTTTACAGACCATATCAGAAGAAAATGGGTAAGCTTGCAGAGACGATGGTACATGGGAGCTGTCTTTCAGTACGGTAAGGTCTGCAAAAATTGTCACGGAAACGTCCCAAGGACTCGAGCCGCGGCTGGCTACGCAACGCTCAGGAGAAGTGGAAGGACTGCTGTCATAGCTCGGAGAGGGCGGCCTCGGAGGGCGAGAGGGTGCTGCGGGGCTCGGGATGCCGGAGGATGCCAGCGGGTCACACTGCGGACCAGACAGGCCCGACCGCGGGAGCGGACGCAAGGCGCGGAAAACCGCCGCGGAGGCTCTGCAGCCAGCCGTGCCCAGGCCGCCTCTATCTGGCCGGCACAGAACGCGGCCTCCTCCCCGCGGCGCCGAGCCGGAAAAGGCGCACGGCGGAGGCCAGCCAGGGCCGGGCAGTCTCCTCACAGACCTGCCGCCAGCGCGGGAGGCCGCGCGGAGCAGGCCTGGCACACGGCCGGGCCCTCCGCTTCGGGTCCTGAGGCCCTCCCCGCGCGGCGCTGGGGCCCAGGGAGCGGGGCGCCTCCAGGACGCGGTACCTACGTATAATGCGTCGGCTGCTCGGTCTGCGGGGACCCCCCGGACCCGCCGCCCCGCGACACCGCTTTCGAAACCGACGGCATCTTCCCCGGCGGCCAACAGAGCGCAAGCGCAGCCCGGTCCTGCCAGCCCCGCCCCCCAACCTCCCCCCACCACCCCCCCGCAACGCGACCCCGCTGGCCCCGCCCCACGGGCGCGCGCCCCGGGCGCCCGCCCGCTGCCCCGCGCAGCAGCCGCGGCGGCGCCGCCTCCGCAGCGCGCGCGAGCCGGCCCTGGGCGCGCGGGGAGGGGCCGTCTGGCGCCCGGGCCCCGGCGCGGTCGCGGTGCAGCCGCAAGATGTCCGACCCCCCGGGTTGCGTCCTCCGGCGCCGCGGAGGGGGGTCCGAGGGAGCAGAGCCGCTGCAGCGAGCTTCAGCTGAGAGCCTCGCGCTCCGTGCTCCGAACGGCAAAGCGCCGCAGACGAGCAGCGCGCGAGTTTTCCAGCACCTTAAAAGCAAGAGACCGTGGGCACAGTTTTACAGGCAGAGGTTCTTTATTGAACACCTATCACAGCACCCCAAAATAAGGCACACAGGAAGGGGCAGCTCTTTATTTCCTCAAACAAAGCAGCACGTTGCTAGTTGCATTAACAGAACAGGGAGAAAGCAAGCTAGTCGGCAAAACGGGCTTTACACCTTAGGTCAATGCAAGTAAAATCCGGGATCAATCTGTTATTCGCCAGGACGCCCCCGTGCGTGCGTCGCACTTGCAACATTCTACTGCGGTAAAAGTTGAATCCCAAGACAAATTAAACCAAAAAATTGACAGTACCAAAGCAACTGCACCCCTGTGTAGGCATCATCCGGTTAAACTACAGGGGCTCCACAGCCACATCAAGAGCCGCGGCGGTGCGTGTTGTCCGGAGACTCAGCAGCAGTACCAGACAAACATGACGCTAAGTCAGTTTTCTCTGTAGCTCCAGCCTGTCTTACCAGCTGCTGCCACGTTTGGGTTTTTAGTTTGTTTGGGAGGTTTGGTTTGGTTTTTTGGTTTGGTTTAATTAGGAATTTTAATGGCACAAAACCAATTTTGCATTTTTACATTTGAAAGGTTAAAAAAATGCCTCTAACTTTGAAGGGAACTAAATCATATTAGTAGCTTAGATTCTTCCTCTCCAAGAAAAGTCTTTAGTGTGCAAATTTGAATATCTATGAATCTGTAGGGAAAACTAGCCACTACATCATTCAGTGAAACTAGGGGTTTCCTCCCCAATATAATGCAAGCCAGTCACTTCGATTCCCTGCAAAAACCTCTCCTACCAGTAATGATCACCTAAATTAGGCATGCCTAAAAAGTTCTAGTCCAGAAAGCAAGCACCGACTATGCATTAAGGGTTGAAAAAGGTAATTTCTACATTATTTAGTAGAATTACAAAAGAAAATCAGAGAAGAGTCACGTATTAATGAATCATACACTTACAGTTGTCTTCAATATAAGTTGAACATACTCTGTGACTAGCAAAATGTCAAATGAAGGTCACCTTCAGCAGCAATTTTACAGACTTACAGCTTTGATACCTTAATATACCGTGCATCTAAGAAAAATAATCCATGGGAAAGAGATGGGTTGTACAAAACGTATCTTCAAATGCAAGTTGATTTGCAATACCTCCTGTCCATCCCTGCTGTGCACTGCAGGAAGAAACTACTTCTTGCGCTACCAGTGTAAATTACTAAGCTAAGACCAGCACGACACATGACGGAATCAAGCTTGCAAGATAAGGCTGCCGATAGGCTGGAAAAACAAGTTTTCCCATTACAGCGTCAGTACAGCTTTTAACCAGGTGAACGCCAGCACACTTTGGGTAGCTCCTTCACTGCAGCCGCACTCCCGTCCTCATTTCTCCTCCCGCGGCTGCAAGAGCGCGTTGCTTTTTTGGGCCACATCTAAAGAGTCCACGACCTGACCGGAGAAAACCGCTTCCAGCCGCTCATCGATCTCCGTTTTCTCCCTGAACGCGCACCAGAGCAGCAGCCCGGCGCACAGCAGACTCAGGGGCAGCACCGTCCCCCACGGCCTCTCGTGGTCGCTCCCCATAGACCGGCTGACGCTCCACACCCGCGGACTGGCCTTGCTGGCGGAGAAGGGGATGGCGCCCCCGCCCTCCGGATCCGCGCCCGCCGCGCCCTCGGGGCCCCGCGGCCGCGCCAGCCACCGCCGGGGGCCGGGCCCGCGCAGGCAGCGCCGCGCCCTGCAAAGACACACGCGTCAGCGGCGCGGAGCGCGCGCCCAGGCACCCGCGCCCCGCGCCCGCCGCCTCACCGCCAGCGGCCCAGCGCCCAGCTCATCCCGGCGCGCGCCGCCCGGCTCCTCCCCGCGCCGCCCGGAAGCGGAAGCGGCCCGCAGCCTCGCGGGCGGCCTGCGCGCGCCATGGGGCGGGCGGGCGCTCGGCTGTGGTGAGGAGAGGGCGGCCGCGCGCTGGCGGTAACGTCCCACAGCCGGCGTCGGAAGAGTCCGGTTTATTCCACATCGCGTACAGAGAATCGCCATGCGGTCCCGTAACTGTGTTATGGGAAAAAACCCTCTTCTTTTATAACAATTCGGCGTTGCCATAGCGCCTTTCTATCGGGCCCTGAACAGCTTTCATGTTGTCCACCTGCGGGTGGGCGGGTGGTGCATCACGCGCTGCTGCAGCAGAAAACAGTTCTTTTTCTGCTGAAGTCCACATAGAAAACATTTTAGCATACAGGTGAAATAACGTGTTCTTAATATTGTACTTACTACCTTTCATACGACATCTTACAGCACTGGTCTTGAACTATTTTGTGTTTACACCACACTTGATCAAAGAAAATAACAGAGCTGGGACTGGAGACAGAATCTAAACCTATGCCCAATACTGGCCTTGGCAAAGAAGTTCTACAAATCACCTCAGAAACCAGCCAGCCGTTCTCAGTAATGCCGAGCCCTTGCTCCATGATGTTCCCTTTGCTTCAGGGCAGAAATTCAGAAAGTCAAGAATACTCGCAGAAGTTAAATCATCGTAGTGCCACCATACACGCTCGACTTGCTTGACATTCCGTATGAACGTGTGTTCGCTACCCGAGTGTCTTCATACAGTGTCATTCCACACTCCTGTATCGCCATGCAGGTGCTCATCATCCTTCGACCCGTTAAGAGCAGTTGCCAGTTTGTGACTTACATGTTCAACACTGGCATTTTCAGCTGTAATATTTAGTTTAAGACATCAGTTATTTCTGCTTTTAAACACCAAAACATTTTTGTCACAGAATCCACTAAGCAGTTTTGAAATAAGTCATCTACAGTAAGCTGTGAATTCTGCTTTCGATTATACAGTTCTAATCTGCAATAATTAAATGAACTACCAAACAGGCAGAAGTACTGTGCAACTCACATAGTTAATAGTTTAAACATGCAGATAAAATGTTTTACAAAAATTTTAATATGATGAGTTTTCCCTAGAAAAGAAAGTCAATTTAAAAAAAAAAGAGAAGAAAGTTTCTCAAAACAAAAAGAGGATAAAATTAAGCATGTCACTAATTTTAAGCTAATTTAATTAGCTCAAAGGTTCATCGTTTCCTTGAGGTGCCAATTCTGAACATAAAAGGTGTAAATATATATTCAGGGAAATTAAATCCTCCTTAGACAAATACTTCATGTAAGAATGGGCATGAGAGACTGGGGGGGGGGGGGGGGGGGGGGGGGGAAGGACACAAAATCCCCCCAACAACAAAACCGAAAAACAACTTGTCTGGAATTAATCCAGATAAGCCTTGCTTCTTCATAGCCAGCACCAAACAGTCTTTCCTTCTAAAAACTGCATGTGATACAGTACTTACCCAACAGAACTCAGAGAGAGGAAAAAAACGTGACTAAGAAAGGATAAAAACCAATTCAAACAGATACAGAGAACATTTCAAGTGTTCTTGAGGAAGCCAGGCCTTGTGGTTGACTGCGCAGAAAGTGGAGTTACTTAAAAGATGCTTATGTGCTACAAATGCTGTAACACCAATTTCTATTTTTCTTTGGCACCTTAAGTACTGGAGACAAACTTCAATTACAACAGCAGTCAAAATTTTTCTATAAAGCTAAAATTTCAAGTCATCAACAGATTTTTGGGGGGCAAAATAAGTCACCTTGCGCAGGAATCAAGACGTAAGTACTTATTAAAAACATTGTCTACTGAATTTTACCTCCATATATGACGTATTATTTAATCCTTGCTCTAACCGAAAACAACATTTGGGTATTCACATTCTGAACAGACAATAATGAAAAAGAAAGATACCAAAAAACTCACCAGAATTTCCTTTGTATGCAATACCATGCTGACTTAATAAATCTTTAAGTTTGTTTATTTCTTTAGAAAGTTGCTTGTATTCCTAAGAAAGAAAATAGATTTAAAATGGCTCTCCCACTCTCCAAATGCATACATAAAATGGGAGTTTATAAAAAATAATGGGTCTGTGCTCAGCTGTTACAGCTTTTGATCTTAAAGATAAACTGCTTATTCCAAGAACAAGGTGCAAATTTTATAAAAAGATGTATTTCTATGTTGCCAGAACAGGAGCCAGCTTTTTCCAAGCCTGAGAGTAAAAATTAGGAGGGCTTTCTGTACCTATTTCGGATCTATCCTCCAACTAGCATCTTACTGTAGCACAAAATCGCATTCCTAAGTTTGCTACAGGACCAGCCTTATTTTGTATCATAATGCTACAGTCTGGAAATTTGTCACCTCCTCAGCTCTTGACCTAGTAACTTCATGTTCTTGCTTTCAGCAGTTTCTGTTAACTTACAGAGCCAGGGATTCCTTAGTACTTTTGAGACTCAAACCACATATCTGAAATCTCAAAGAAGCCCCAATTTTTTATTGTCTTTTGTTTTTTTACACAGAATCAAGAAAGAGCAAAAGATTAACTATTTAAGATTCTGTGGTTACCCAAACAGCCAACTTAATGTCAATTAAGCTATGATGAAGCCAGAAAAAGAAGTAAAAAATATTAAATATTGTTGACTATTGACAAAAAAATAGGTGAATATTCCAGCTCCTAACAGTACGACATCAAAAGGGTGATCTTTATATAAGTACCCCCAGCTTAACCACAGTTTATTTGGTTATATTCAGGAATTACTGCGTGGTGTTTTGTCTTTGCTACATTTTCAAATAAAATGACAACAGCAGCTTCTTCTCTGCATTATAACGAATTAATTCCCTTCCATGCTCTTTTTTTGGTGTTCAGCTTCCACTCTTTTAGGCTGAGCACACCTTCTACCTCTATCTTCCCCATTTCAGTTCCGTTGCAGAAGGACTGTTCACACACACGAAAGCCATTCAGAAATGGACACAGCACAGATCGTTCTGCCTTTTGCTTGCGTGACAGCCAACGCGTTCTGACACAAGTCTGGGTAATTATCCAGGGAGAGAAGCGTCAACATTCCCAAGGCTGGTTACACATTTATTTTCACTAGTAATTCCTTCCGGTTTCCAGACTGATATTCCCCAGAAAGAGTACTCACAAGGTGTTCATAACCCAAGCGCCTACATTAATTCCTACGTACACCCCCACCCCCTTCTTACTGGGCATTCAGTTGTGCTGGTTTGTTTTTGACTGAAGGGCTAGAATAAAGGTATCAAATCACTCTGTATGCAGACTGTTACATATTGAAACCAGAAAAGATAATCCCATGAACAGATTTCAACTGAATCCAAAGAGTATTTACATAATGCTGTCACACTACTACTGTCATACAGTAAAAAAAGTGGCAATTTAACTCCACATTGTAAATATTACACTCTATACCTTACTGCACTTCTCCACTGTTTCAAATTCCAGACTTGTTTTCTTATTCTGTTTCTCAACTTCCTTTTTTTCTGTTGCTTTTAGAAGTCCTGCTTCCTCAAAAATCTCTTTCAGTATTTTTTTGTATCCCTAAAAAAGAAAGTTTCCAAAAGACAATAGATTAATCCACTCAGCTTTCATCTCTGCTTGTACTTTGCACTGGCCATTCCAATTCCTCAAGCTTCACTGTAGAAAACATTACAATTACCAGTTGATACAGCAGTTACAGAGCACAAAAATTACTATTTGCCACCTGCAGAACAAATGTATCCATTCCAAAGGGAGAAACTGCAGAAACTGGGTTTGGGTATTTGACAGTAATTACTCTTTACCAAATAGAGTTGGAAGAAATTCACAAACCTGCTCAGTTATTAGTTCGTCATACAGAAGCTGCTCTGCTTCATCCCACTTCCTTTGTAGTGCCTCAGTCAGAGTCGGATACACTGAAGAATGGAAGCCAAGCCACGTAAAAACCAACAGCACTGTCCTGCATTAGTTAAATGCTCCTCCAGTAGCACGCAAGCGTACTTGTTTTAAGAATTCAATGTTTCTATACAGTACATGGACTCTACTGCTTTCAAGAGGTGGGGTTAAACTTGAATTCCGCTTCACGCATTTAAAGTTTCTGGAGAATGCCACTCACCAAAAATTCTTCCCTTCTTTCCAGCTAGTAGGCCTCGTATTTCTTTGTTGAATGTAATTCTAACCGAGCTCTCCCTTTTTATAATGGAAGTAAATGAGCAGATACTACAGGGCTGATTCCTACAACCAGCCCAAGAAAAAAGCTAAGAATCACTCACTGGGTCTATACTAGCAATGACAATTTATTGGAGAAATACCTATGTGTTATAATGATTGGGATTGAAAATACACCTTCTATTATATGTTACATTTAATACTCATTTATATCAAGTTACAAACTCAACCTAAAAATTTACACTCTGAGGTTGGCATAATATGCCAGCTGCTCCACACACAAATGATTTTCTAAATCTTACCTAAAAGAGAGTGGGGATGGCATACGAGAGGAGTCTCAAACGTCAGAGAGTAAACACAAGTGCTCGGCTCAGACACGTAAGCCAATTTATTGCTCTTTCCACAAACAAGATGAACCTAAACATCAGTAAAAACAAAGATGAATGAAACACCTCCACACGAAACAGGACCAGCATTGATGATCAATTTGCTGTCTTCCAGTGCTAGCAGGTGCATTTCTGTACGTACTGTCAGGTCAAAGCTTCCAGTGCTGTCACCCACAGAAGAAGAATCATAGCAAGCACATCTCTAAATTATTTTATCAAATGTGAAAACTGCTTCCTCTAATGGGAAATGATCCCCCCACCTATCACTGTTCCTTGGACTCCCAAGGACCGTATTTCCAGCACGAACGAGAATAAAAAGAAGGGTGAATAGGACACCCTTTAGAACCTCATCTGACATAAGCATAATTCCCTTAACAAATGTTAGTTCTGACCAATGTGCTAAATAAAGAGACCAATACACATCTAGCCTGTAGAAATTTGTCTTCATCTTTAAACTCGCAGCACCAGTGTTTTCTGTCTGTTCAAAACTAAACGCCAGTGAAAGATTTGAATCACAGTATCAAAGGTCATACAAGAACATTAATTCTTTCTGCAGCCCCTACAGGAGATAAAGACGTTAACAAGGCACCTCCATTACAGTAGAGAGTATTCTCCCCTTGGCCAAGAAAGAAGTTTTTCACACTGAGGGTGGTGAAGCCCTGGCACAGGTTGCCCAGAGAGGTGGGAGATGCCCCATCCCTGGGAACATTCCAGGTCAGGCTGGACGGGGCTCTGGGCAACCTGATCTAGTTGAGGATGTCCCTGCTCATGGTAGGGGGTTGGACTGGATGGCCTTGAAAGGTCCCTTCCAACCCAAACCCTTCTATGATATTTTGTCCCTTATCCCATCTTCACATTAGTTATTATTCCAACTATATATCCCTCTCTCTTAAGTATTGTATTGTCACCCATCATTGTAAAAGCTAAGCATCTTCTACACAAAAAGCAGCCTGTGGTGAACTCTACGGTATCTTCATGATAGCGATCATGATAG
Source organism: Phoenicopterus ruber ruber (assembly GCA_009819775.1). Classification (NCBI taxonomy): domain Eukaryota; kingdom Metazoa; phylum Chordata; class Aves; order Phoenicopteriformes; family Phoenicopteridae; genus Phoenicopterus; species Phoenicopterus ruber. The sequence goes on along the minus strand of CM020229.1, from coordinate 19,849,599 downwards.
CGGTAACTCTTCTTCATGATAGCGATCTGCGTCACCAGGGAATGTGAGGTTTAATTCATTATATCTGTAAAACTGTAACACACTGAAGTGGGAGGTGGAAAAAAGAAAAACGTTAATGAATAAAAGGATAAAGGACGTGTGCAAATCATGTGCCACACATTGGGCAAGTCTCAGAGACCCTTCCTTACCCTTCCAGTCGAATAGTTTCTTGGCACAGAGACCATCTGAATGTGAAAAGGAACATTTTAACCACTCCACAAAATAAGAATTTTTACTTTTTCTTTAAAATGTACTCACACCAGGATCTGTTTCTCTTGACTTGGTTCCTCTGCCTCTCCCATATATTTGATTCCTTCCTTAATTCTCCTTGCATGCCCTCTGTTCTTGTTTTAACACCTTACTTAGCTTCTCAGCATGCTGTTAATTGCCTAATTCTTTTCCCTCCTTTTTCCTGGATGTTCTTAGCACAACAGGCTGGCATCTTGAATTCAACAAATAGCTCTTTTTCTTTATTTTTCCTGACACAAATTACAAAGCACTGTGTTTCTACAGTAGTGATAATACCAGAATATTCCACTCTATCAAGGAAAAAATGTTAGAAGTAACCAATGAGAATACATAAGTAAACCTCTTCAAAATTTTTCCCCGATTTTAGCTTCCCTCCTCCATCCACTCACCTAGATCCTACATGAATTAATCTTTATGTTTTATATCACATCTTAAATGCTGACTTCTTCAAGGTAGGAACGTTTCAGTCTGTAGAGTGTCATGAGTGTGTGTAGAGAGTCATGCTGGCTGAATTAGCATAGTCTAGGTTATTGTACCTTTGTCTGTCTGCTCTTAGTTTCACATGAGTCTCCTTCCCTCATCCACATTCCAACAAATGTGTTGTTGTCAATTTCCCATTCATGCCAGATTCTGGGAAAACAGGACATCATTTCATTTTAAGTTACTGGAAAGCAAAAGGTGAACACTCAGGAAGAAAAACACGAATACCCTTACACCATGCTCAATTTAATTGTATATGCTTCATTTTTGTTGTCTTCGTATTTCCATTTCTTACAGCCAAGACCTTATAAACAGTGTAGTTTGTTGTCCAGGCTGCTACATATGGCACATCAAAGTAATGGGATCAGCTTTCAGTCTGCAAACCATTTGCACTTACAAATCTGTGTTTAAATCCAAAAAAACACAGCTTATAGATCAATCCCACAATAAATGCCATGATGCTAAGTACTCTGTGCAACTCCAGTTCTTTGCAGGATTTTTAGTGGTGGTGGGAGCACCCACAAAAACTAGCCTCTACTTCTGCTAGTCCTAAAGCCCGTGATACTCTCAGCATCTTGACATACCCTTTTCCTCTCATATTGGCTCACTAATTAATAAAACATTTAGAAAGGCAGTAATTTTAAAACAGTGCTCTGGTTTACAATTAAATTTATTTTAGGTCTTATGATTTGGATACTGTGGGGTCTTTGAATACTTTGGGATACTTTTTTGGCTCTACATTGAGTCTTTTATTACCTTGTATTAAATATGTTTAATACAACCACTAGGCATAAAGCACTCATTTCATTTTGTAAGGTTATATTCAACTCAAAGTGAAAATAGTTAACAGATATGAAATCTTTGTTAATATAAGCTGTGGTTACACATTATTAAATTTCTCACATGAACATATCACATCTGCAGTTCGCACTGGTTATTAATCAGCCTCCAGCTAAAATAGGAGGTTAGTATTTATCAACAAGAAAATCTGAATTTTTCAAGATGGGGTATTTTTATGCATAGCGCCTTAGGAACTACAATGACCTAAGCTGACCAATAAAAGAGTCTTAATTTTAAAACTGCCTCCTTTTTGACAATCTATGAAATGGTCTGCTAACAACATAGGTAAAACTTAAAGGTCTAAAAGCCTCACCCTAAAATCCCACTATAGGCATTCCATCGAAAAGTCTGCTCGTGTTGAGTGACATTATGGAAAGGACAAAACTCATACTTGTACCTTAAAAGAAAAAAAAAAAGAAAGTAAGAAATGTTTCAGACTGAAATAAAATCCTAATTGGTTCCTAATAAATATATAGAATCAAATATCCAAATCCATTACTCACGTGGATTCCACAAAACTGAAACACTTGCCAGCAAGCCTAAAGAGATGTGCAGGGCCTAAAAACACCACAAAATGACATTAAGGAAGAATAATGTTTTTGTTAAATTTAAGCAAGTTACTGTGGTGACAAAACTGCAAGGAGTATGTGACAAATTTAGTTTTCCGCCGTACATAAGGAAATTTGTATCTTCCGTACGGATTACTGTAAGTTCCCACTAGTGCTACGTTGGTTTGCATCACGATCTTTAACATTTTTCATCTTCAATACTCAGTGAAACAGTAAGTCTCTTTCTAGGACAGAAATAAGAAACCTGTACACAAACAAATATTTGGAGGCCAGATGCATAAAAGGAATCATCAGTGCAGATCTTGCCAAAATCTAACACTGAAATCACCGGAACTCTTGCTTGGCAGCTGCCTGTCCCCAGCGTCATCCAAACCCCTCAAGTAAAGCCCATTTGCTCAGAATGTCACCGGCGATGCGTATTTAAGTTTCACTGAGATTCTCAAACTAGATATTCCTTTTCACAGTTTGCCTTCACAGTCTAGGCCAGTTAGTATTCAACAAGATAGACCTTTTACTGTCAGACAGGTCAGCAGCTACAATTCTGCTGCTGTAGAGTCGACCATTCCAGCCTTGCTGTCAAAGGAATACAAGACAGGTAACTCATTGTTCAAAAAAGGGCCAAAAGTTCTGAACTATGTGCCACAGGGGTATGTCAGCATCCCTTGGTTAAGGTAATGTTGCATGGACTGATTAAAGATTTGTGAGGAAGGAAGAGGAAAAGAGATTACAAAGCAAGTAAAATAAAACCCTGTCCTGGATTCCAATTCCCCGCTGCCAGGACTGCCTACGTACTTTTTGCAAAGATCTAGACAAGCAATCCTAGAAACAAACGTCAGACCATGACTCTCATGCCGTCCGGAATGCCCTGCCCACTGGGATACAGGCAGGTTTCTCTTTCCCGTGGGATTCTCCTAACTGTATGATCTTGCATTTCATTCTACAGATTATCACAGGCTTGGCCAAAGGGTATGCCCCTCTACTCCACGCAATCTGTGCCTTGGTGATTAGGATGCGCTCCCCCCAGAGGAAGAAAAGCCAATCTGAATGTCCCTGAGGAATGCACTAAACTCATGCCTCCATTTCCTGGGCAGATGCTCTAAAAGAGAAATTACAGGAACTATTAACCCAACTGTTTTGTAAAAGAAAAGAATGAGTAAGGTTTCCATGCTAAAGAAATAAGTGTGCAAGCTAGAGTTCCATGCCCTGGATTCCAGTTTCACAGACACTCCCAATTTTTGGCTACATGTAAGTTCCCACATCCAGGGAAGAAGGATTTCTAGCGTACTGTCCTTTTAACTTTTTTCCTGCTATTTTTGACATCTTTCCATTCAGCATTCTAACTATTACTAATCCCATTTCTAACTATTTGACTTTTCACATGGAGTACATGCAGAATTTATACATTTGATTTGGGTTTACAGAACATGACAGAAGACATTAAGCATAATCGCATTCAATGTCACCACACCAAAATGCCTCTATTGACCCTGAACAAGGTTTAAGTCTGTGCCCAAGGTTAGCAGAGAGACAAGAGGTATTTCCTTTTGCTTACTTTTTGCATTCAGTGTTTATTTTATCTACTCTCCTCCGTATATGGTCTAGAATTTTTCAGATTGCTGTTTATCTTGCTGAAGTAGTGAATTTATATCGCAGCACCCAGGCTTTGTGTGTGAAACTGAGCCTCTGTGATTTGTTCCAAGACTACTCTTAGGACTTTGTTTAAAACAATTTTTGAGTATGAAGTACTATTAAACAATGGGATGATTTTTATTTGACAATCTCAATGGTGTCAGGGATTATTTCAAGAAGAAAAAAAAGTTTTTAGCAAGGATCAGAAGGATCTGTGACTGGCTCAGAAAACACAGAGGAAAACGTATGGATAGCACTGTGACAAAAGCAGTCCAAGCAGCACTGGGACATGGAACGCCAGAGGTTAATCTAGGCTGGAACCCTTCAGAAGCACAGCAAAATGTATTTGCCCGTGCTTATTTTCCATTATGTTCGTAACATGAGAAGTAAAATTAGTCTTTGTCTGCATAAATTCAAGGTAGACTATTCTGCAAACGACTGTCACTAAAGGATGAAAACCGCACGAAAATGGTAACGCTTGCACATACCTGACGTTGCGGACGGGGACACCTTCGGCTGCAGCCTATTTGTCTGAGGCAAGAACGGGTTATTCAGCCTTTCAAAGGAAGGAAAGTCAAACGTTTAAGACCGAGTTACGCAGCTGGCGACGGCTCTGTCCTCCCCCGCCCGGGCGTCCCAGCGCCTGCAGCCACGCACGACGCGCGGGGAGCGCCGACCCCCGCCCGCCGGCCCCACAGCGCAGTCGGCCGAGGCGCCGCGGCCCGGCCGCGCCCGCCCGGGGCCGGGAGGGATCGGCTGGAGCGGGCGGAGCGGCAGCCGAACCCGAGCCCGCCGAGCCCGGGTGGGTCGCGGGACACGGCGAGCGGGCGGCCACGTACCCGAACGTGTTCGGCTCCTCCACGATCTTCATCTTCCCCGCCGCGGCGAAGACACCTGCGGAGTAGAGAGCAGTTGGCTGCGGCGGCGGGGCCGGCCGACCCGCCCGCTCGCCCCCCGCCCGCCCCCGCGCTCACCCAGCGTCGCGCCCAGCGCTGCCAGCAGCAGCCGAGCGGCCGCCATCGCCTCTTCCGCTGGAAACGGAAGGGCGCGGGGACACGGCGCGGCCGCTCCGCCCCGGCGCGGGGCCATGGAGCGCGGCCGGCGCGCTGCTCCGCGGAGGGGCGGCCGGCGCGGCGCTCGCAGCCTCGACACCTTTGCGGCGGAAGCGGAGGCCGCGCTTAAAGGTGCGGGAGCGTGCGGCGGCCTCTGGGCCGAGCGGCGGCGCGGCCTGGCCTGGCCTGGGCTGGCCTGGGCCGGGCGGGACGGCGGGTCCTGCCCTGGGTCCTGCCGGGGCGCCGGGCCGCCGGGCCGGGGTGGGCGCTAACGCGCGGCTGCTGTTTTCAGCTTGCCTGGAGAGCGAGGGGGCCGCGGCGGGGGCCGGCCCGGCGGCACAGTTCCCCTGCCCTCTTGCCATGTGGGAGCTGGGACACTGCGATCCGAAGAAATGCACCGGGAGGAAACTGGCCCGGAAAGGGTTGCTCCGAACCCTGCGCCTCCGCCAGAGGTTCCCGGGCCTCGTCCTCAGTCCTCTGGCTACCGAATACGTCTCCCCGGCTGACAGGTAGGTCCGTGGGGCGGCCCATGCCGGGGGACCCCGCTGCCCGGGCGCAGAGCCCGCGGAGGCGCAGGCTGTGAGGAGCGGCGCCGGGTTCGCCTCCCGTGGGGATGGTGTATTCGGGAGGACGTTTTAACCGCTGATTCGTGGCCAGAATTGTGCTGCAGAATAAATTTGACCTTCCTGTTACGTTACATCAATGCATAAACGTGAGAAATCGAGCCATTTTATTAAATCAGGTCAACGTTTTTACACAGCTGGTATCAGGTGAGAAAAGCATCCGTAGATCCCAATGAGAAATTAAAGTATGTGGTTTGCAGGTTAATTTGTTCATTATCACAGGCTGTAGCTACTGTATCTCGATTCCATATGCAGGTTCTTCGCCTAGGCAACACACCGCGTTAACTGGAAAACTTGTTTGGGAGAAACGTTGAGAATTTTCTTCAAATGTGCCTGCAGAATTTTTATAAAGATGTATTTACTCAGAGAAAAGATTAGTCTTTAGAAGCTAGCGGAGAACCTAAATCTGAACTTTGGTGTACTTCTAAGAATGTGGACGCTTCTATTAACCGCACTCTTCGGTCACGTTTTTAAACCTAGAGTTTTTCAGTTTGAAACGTACAGATAAACCTTTTTTGCCACATACACGTTTGGAGGAAAAGTGTGTTATTATTCTTTCTCATTGCATCTGTATTTTAGATCATTGCAAAACATACGCTTTTTGATTGACAAAAGGAGGGGTTGTATGCAAATTTTCCGCCAGTATAAAGTAGCAATTGTAATTCTCACTTTAACTTATCAATACAATGATAACAATTCTTCAAATACAGTGATGTTTCTTTTTTCAGGCATGTCATCGCTCAGAGCGGAATCGCAGTCATAGATTGCTCGTGGGCCAAACTAGAAGAAACCCCCTTTAAGAGAATGAGAGGAGGACATCTACGGCTGCTGCCGTACTTGGTGGCTGCAAATCCTGTAAACTACGGTCGGCCCTGCAAGCTGTCCTGCGTGGAAGCTTTCGCTGCAGCTTTTTGCATTGTTGGTAGGCTGTAACGTGTCTGATGTGAAATATGTTACCAGCAATTCTTGCATCCTTTATAAATCAGAAGAGACAATACGCAATAGAATAAACTGCAGCGCTGTCCCGCTGGCCATCACTATGTTGAGTTTGGAATCGGACTGTCTAGCTTTCTTCCAAGTACTTGTATCTGGTAGCATGGAGGTATCTGTGGGGTGTTCGTGTCAGCTACTGAACAGGACACGTAAACTGGAGATCCTGGTTTTGTCGGGATGGCACGTAATGTTAGAAAAAAAACATTAAAAAAAAGCCAGAGGAGACAGAGCGTAAGTCCTTAGGCACCTCTGTCTTAATGAGAGGCATCAGCTGCCTGTTAGTAGGGTGGGTTCTGGTTAAGAACAAAAGAAATTGCCCCTCTTGTGATGTTTTGCAAGCTCATCACAGAACTTTCTTGACAACTGAAGAGACGTGCTGTACTATACTGCAGACAAATCTTACCTTCTGAAAATACTGTATGTACAACTGCTTTCTTACTGAAGGACTGTGGGAGCTAGAGCTTGAATCATTCATTACCTGTACAAAATATATTTATATAACACTCACTAAAAAGACTATGAACTTTTCTTGGATTGCTAGGTATTTCAAGTTAAACTGAAATTTGAAAAGATGTTTAATCTTTTTAAAAGTCTGAATCGCTGAACACTGAAAAAGTGCTGGCAAACACGTCACTATTGTAGTGATACATAGGTATGTACTGAACTTAGAAACCTGTAAGCTGAGTGAAATCTCCCACTGAAAAAGAAAACTGATCATTTATTTTCTGTTTTAGGATTCCCAGACCTAGCCACCATTCTTCTAAGGAAATTTAAATGGGGTAAGGCATTTATTGACTTGAACAAAAATCTCCTGGAAAAATATGCAGCCTGTCATTGCCAGGAGGAAGTGCTGACTGTTGAAAAGGACTTTTTAGCCAGTGTCCAAGAAACAAAAGACGAAGAAATAGGTAAGAAAAAACACCTACAGACCACCACCCCCCTTTTCCTACCTGGTTTCCTTACAATTCTTTCCTTTAATCTCATGAAAATATTGGCAAGGTAGAAGATAAGAGCTTTGTTGAGATCCGTTGTTCTGTCTTTATCCTGGGTGTTCTTCTTATAAGCAAGTTTGCCTATTTTTTTCAACTCAAAAAGATGAAAACAACTAAAGCAATTCAATGCATGCAGTAGTGTATTCACAGCTGAACTGTGGAGCAGCTGCTCTGATTAAATTAAGGATATTGGAGAACTAAGGAGTAAAAAGAAAATATGATGCTTCCTCATTTTATCTACAAATGTTAAAAGCAGAGTATGAGTAAAAAGACTAGTAATTCAGGAGGACTCTAAGAAATATAGGCATATAGTCTGACAGCAAGTTAGTTATACATAAACCTGAGAAAGACCTTTAATGGATATGTTTATATAATCACTGATCAAGATGTTTAAAATCAGACCTATAATTAAAATAGTTTATAAGTAGTACAGTAATTTATTCCCAAATTCTTCCAGTAACTTACTGGTTTTCCAGTATTTCAGGCTATTCACAGGTGAGTGCTTGGTCTCGTTCAAGACAGCACAAAAAAAAGCCAAATCAAATGATCAAGAACATACGAAGAGAGATGCTCCTAACTAGTGTTTTCCTTTCACAGTGGTTAAATCCCATAAAGGCAGGCCAGGGGATCGCACTGTAAGGAGGCGTTAGACAGCCTCTAGTTTCTCTGAGCTTTGATCTCTTTGCCGCGACATGCTAGGCTGAATGAAATCATCCTGTTGTCTGGTGGAAGCCTAACTACTGTTCCATTAAACTGAAGACAGTTCTTAATGGGCAATGCTACTGCGGCCAATAAAGCCCACTTCCACCCGCAATCCTCCGTATCTTCTGGATGGGCTGTAGTACCAAAGCCATCAAGCCTTGTCGGACTTCTCCGAGGTAACAGTTCTCCCCAGCTGTGGAGGCTGAAGTAAATCCAGCCCTACCCCTGCTCAGCCAGAGCTAAACCTGGAGAGCGGTACTTCACTTCTCAGTAGCCATGAACTCACTAGGTGGCCCTTTGAGAACTAAACCCTTCTGAGAACATCCATGTTTTCTTACCAAAAGCCTTACAAACCTGTATGTACAGTCCAACCACCCCTAAAGAGCTGCCCCCCCCTCGGGGGGGTGCACAAAGGGCATGGAAAAGAGTGAAAACACTAGAATGGGGGGGGCAGGATGCAGCAGTTGTTCCTCACCTCCCCCGGTTTCTGACCAAACAACAATGGTAAACTGAAGGCTGAACCAGACTTCCCCTACCTTCCCCTCCCTGCCAATAATCTTCTCTCAAAATGAAAACGAAGGCAGAGCATTAAAATATGCCACCCTCATCAACGTGTGCATTTTTTCCCTTCTTTTTCCAGATCCATTTGATGTTGACTCAGGAAAAGAATTTTCTAATCCCAACAGAACAATCAATTCCCCAGGGTAATGAAATTTAATTTAAATACTATTTTTCTTATTGTAAGTTGTTTTGCTTCTATAATCCTGAAAAATGTTTCCAGACTAGCACAAAGTAATGACGAATCTGAGGAGGACAGCGTGAGCACTCCAGATGACGCCACTGAAAGCAGTGATGAGAGCAGTCCAGAAGATGATGGTACTGTAAAGTTGCTGCAGTAACAGCCAATAAATCAACTATTTGAAAAGTAGGGAGAAAAAAACCCCCAGAAACCCCAACAAACAAACAGAGCAACCCCCAACAATTCCAAAGAATTGTAACATCTTGTATAAAGAAATTTTCTTGAAGTTAACATTGTGGCTTGTCCGCCTGTAACTTGGTGCTTAGCAAATGCCTTCCTTTAGGTGAACCTCAGGCTGTATGTGGGTTTATAAGTCTATTTATGCACATAAAGGCTTTAGGTAATTTAATTTTTATATAATAATTAGCATTCAATAAATAATTATGTAAAGAGCCTAAAGCTTAATTACATGTTAAAAAAAACCCTGTATTCTAATCAATCTGTCTGGAAAGTGGTTTATAGGGATTATTTTTACCTAATGGTACACTAAGTAAGCCCTTCTAACTTCTGGGCTATATTTCAGCTGGAAAACACGACTAAGTTACTGCCCTGTTCAGAGTACCTACCACATAAGCGGCCTCTGACTTTTTGCAGGCTTAAACCTGCTGTATGTATTTCAGCTACTTCTAGTTTAGGGTAAACTGACTACCTAAGCTTAAAAAGGAAAAAAACGCTTCCTGGAATGGTTTTAACATCTCAGTATGTCTTTTCAGTAGCTTTACATGCCATTTTTTTTATTTACTGTGATAGACAGTCCTAAGCAACATACAATGTTTTGACACTTTATATTCCGAACTGTACCATAAAATTTCAGACAAGTTCAGCAATGCTACCTGCCTGCGTTCTCGTGACTTGAAGCGGCACACTGCCCAGTCAGAAATACAGTCTGGCCCTTAGAGATTTGAGTCAGAGACTCTCATCAGCACTGGTATCTTAGTTCGCTCTTCTGTACGCCTGCCAGTTTGTCTAGTGGAAGTGCAGCTGTTTGCTAGCAGTTCTTTTCTGTACACTTAAACAGAATGCTCTTTTGAGTTTCCAGCACCCAACTGGAACTTTTTTAAACCTAAACCTTCAACAACCCGTCAGTAGAATTGGAGATACCGAGGACAATTCAGTGTTACCTTCATATACACAAGTTCTTCAAGTTACATTAAGATTTTCAACTCTTAATCCTCTTCTACGAGAGAGATTAAATGCTAGCCCTACTGCAGCTAGACTTGGGAGTCATACCAGCAGTTCTAGTGGTCCAAATATTCCATTTCCCTTTAAAAAGAAAGAAAGAAGCCCAAGTAAATGAATTTGGCAGGGAATCTTCAACTCAGTTTCTCACTTTCCCGCTCCAAGCCTATAAAGTCTTTCCCAAATCAGCTGTTATACAAGGATTTCTAGATAGTGACAAGGAAGCAATCCTACACAAACAGTTTTTAAAGGACTGAGAATAATTTGAGGGTGTTAGCTATTTTAATTTGGGGGAATGCTTTTGTTACAAAGCTACCATAATCAAACGCCGACAAGCAGAACAGATCTGAGAACAGAGCTGTAACACCCTTAAGTTATTCTGTCTCTAGCAGGAGCCTTTTTTTAGTAACAAAAGCACTGAAGAAGCTACAGCTCAGATGGAGTAAAGCTTTCCATACTTCATTTGTTTTGCAGAATGATTTTGACTAAAAAATACAATTAAAAAAGCAGTGAAAGTTTAATAGAGGGCATATCAGCTTGACATACATGAAAATAACTTACATAATTTAACTGATTTCCTTTACAGAAGGAAACTGTAATTGCATAGAGCACGTCCTTTTCCTAAAAGCTATATACATTGACATATGGAAGAAGGCACAGAAGTATTTGTGATAAACAAGTACCGTTTAAAATCCCCAGTTGCTGTAGGTCCCCTTGCATTCCTTGGACAGCTTCTACTATTGTTCATATCAGTCTAACACGTGTGTTATTTCACAGTAACCTGGTCACACCAGTATGTTGATCCCGTTACGCACAGTGAGCAATTGGAACCCAAAGTTGAATAGCTGCAATGACCACTTGGGGCCCAAAGAAGGGCTGGTTCACGTTGGGGTGGGGACAGGGAAAAGAGAGAGGCAACGTCTAAACAAAAGGTAAGTGCAGCATCACAGGCCTTAAAAACAGGACGTGCACTGAGTTGTGTTCAGAGCCATTTAAATGGCAGTCTTGTTTAATAATTTTAATGAAGATAAATGAAACAAAGCCCTTTATATAAACAGTTTATTTACTCTAAACAGCAACACAGACAGAACGCCATATAAACACAAAGGAAGTGATGCAGAGTAAGGATGCTGGCTGACTTTGGATCTCAGAGGCTCTTAAGCAATAACAACCTAGTTTCTGAAAGATAGAAAAACAAATTCAGGGAGGGAAGGGGGTGGAGGGCATGATTTTTTTTTTTCATACAGCCAGCTAGAGGCTAATTATAGTTCTAACATTTTAAAGCATGCCTGCATCAGATAGCAAAGTAACTAGAGATACTAGTGAATTTATAGAAGTATAAAAGTTTATAATTTTACAGCAGTTGAAATACTGACATCAATATTAAAATAAAAGCAAGTTTTACATAACAATCAAAAATACAAAAGACTGAAGGAAGAGACCCTGTATGAAAAAACTGGGGGCAATTCAGCAAATTTAGAACTGTATACAAGTGGCGAATATGGAAAATGGCACACATACAACCCCCTCCCCTAAATGGATATTAATTGTACATAGCAACATTAGATTTTGCAAAAGTTTTGTAAACAAGTTCTTGCCAAACCAATTCCTTCCTTTTGAAGATGCTGCATGACAGATGCTTATGATGGTGCAAACTTCTTGGCTTGTGCTCGAACCCTCTTTTCGTATTCCACTCTGTTTTGGCTGAATAGAAGAGAGAGAAAGGGTAATTACAGCTTGAGAAATCGGAGGCCATATTATAGAGTTATTGTTCTTCTAGTTTCATATTGAAGAGAAATAAGTCATTGCTGAAGGCAAAACCATTAGATAGGAATTCACTGAACACTACAATATATTAAAGGCTTTTCTGGACCATTACTCTGATAATTTCCTTTGGAGGGAAGTAAGGTACTGTTTAACTAGTTACGTCCCAAACTTCGTCTGTTGTCAAATAATTGTACTATCTGACTTCGTACCATACCAGTCTCTACAAACAGGTTTTGCACCTGCTCTTTCTCAAGGCCAGCTGTACCTTACATGCAAGCATTCTTACTCATCTGAACTACGTTTTCCACTCCCCATGCTAAGACCTGAGGTCATTAACAGTAAATTCCAGTATCCTCACTGCACAAAGTGGTTGATGAGCTCAGTTCTCTAACAGTTGGTGGATTTCGTATGATTTTAAAGTATCATCTTTACTGCTTTGGGGAGAAAGGGGAAGGGCTGTTTAAGAAACGGGAAAACAACAACAGTATGGTAGTTTCAGCCTTTCTCTCCACAGGCCCTGACTCACAGCGTTAGGTTTATCCTAACCTTCAGTTGGAAAAAAGAAAGCTCAACATTTTGAAAAAACACTATAGTTCAGTAAGTCTGGCATACTTGCTACAGATTGATTAAACAAGCAAGTACTACTTCAAGGAACGATGACCGGTCATTAAGCCTCAGACTCAACACGTAAAAGGGCAAGTTCTTTGTTTTCTATTCTTGGGCCAACAAGGGATGGTAGTAGCTTAGTAGAGCATCTATTTAGATTCAACACCATATTTTATATTAGCTGTCAGAAGTGTCAGTCAGGAGCTAAACAAAAATTTGTTACCATTACTCTTGTGCCAAAGGTAGTTTACAGTGACTAGATTTTGCAGACAGCTTTGCAGTAAACTTAACTTACTTTCAGATATGAAGGCTTGCTGCAGTAAAAAAAAAGAGGCAGCAAATTATATCCTCAGAAGTTGACAGTTGGGGGGGGTAGTTAAGCCAATTTTGGTCACATCCAATGAACAATTACCAGCAAACAGACTGAAAATACTGTAGTTTCTTCTCATAAACAAGTTTATAAACTTTATTCTAGAATTTTTCTTTAAGTTATATTGCATTGTCACGTGAGAACACAACCTAGCTGTTAAGTCTCACACCCTCAGAATCCACACAAAAGAACGCCTGCCGTAGCAGACTCTACATGCCTGCAGCAGAGAGGAGGAAGTAGATTAGCACATTAGGAGTGCTAAAGTTACAGAGCGACAGCACCAAAGCAATCCTGAGAATGAGGACAAGTATTCTTACTTGGAATACAAAAGTTTATTCTTGAAGTTTAACAACTTGACTAAGAGACATCTATTTAAACAACGTGTTTATCAACTATGCCAGATTACAGATGCATACACAATCCTGCTCTGTTGAGCAACTTCTACCAGTTACTCATTACGTAAAAAGAGAGACACACTCAGACTGCAGAAATACAGTAACCCATCTGAAACACTACGCATGTCCAGAAGACATGAAGATGATAAACGGGAGACTATATATATTTGAAGTAACAAGAAACGTGTAATAGTTTATTCTCAGTAGATTTTTTTTCCTAGAAGCACTCACAATAAAGCAGAAACAAGACTAGCAAAGACTGGTTTTGTACATACATGTGTGTGGAAGGTGATAAAAAAAATAAACCACACAGACTATTTATATATGTATAAAAGTATATTATTCCTGCCCCATATTCCCTCAGAGTAGCTTTTTTTTTTTTTAAAAAAAAAAAAGGCGGGGGGAAAGGCCTGCCTAATCATTACTGGCTCCCAAAGGTGCTGCCTACAACTGTGGCCATCTAACTGTCCTCCACATGCACTCAGTCCCATCCAGTCTTCAGTAGATACTTAAAAAAATAACGTTGAGTGAAGCCTTTAATTAAATCCAAGACACACTACCCATCCCTATGTTTCCTTTTCACTAGGATCCTATAACAGACGCTTCTGACAGAGCTTGCATGTGAAGTCTCGTAACATGCCACTTTTCAAACTTGGCACTATCCTGGAGACTTGTTCTTCTGTCCAGAATGGTAATTCCACATTTCCATCTTGGTCATTATTTCAGTAGCTGTCAGTGCCAAAAGCACTTGTTTAAAGCATTTTGCTCCCCTAAAGATTATAGATCAGCCATCCATTTTTAATGATGGGAAAATTTTAAAGATTAAGCCTTTAAAAAAAAAAAAAAAAAAAAGAGTACTCTCTAGCTCACAAATTATCACCTCTCCTAACTAATGCAAACTTCACTCTGCTAAAGCTACAAGCCTTCTGTACTTTTTAACCTATTCTTTTGGAAGTTTTCCACAAAACGTTGCGTTTTTCCTACAGCACTCACAGCAGCTCTCCTTTATCCTTCAGGCACAACTGCTTATAGGCACCCACTACTAGACAGAAGTAAGTTACTCTTACACTGATGAATGGGACTTGTCACCTAAGTCAGTCTCCTCTATTACTGGTCTCATGAAATCGTTACGCCTCATCACTACTACTCCGTTAGCCTTTAGAGGAAAGGATTCTATGTTGGGCTAGAACCAGGATAAGAATCACAGTCTAACTGAAGCAGTTTTCACACTTTATTGCTGTTGCAATGCTATTAAAAGCTCCACTAGCCGATTGAACAAAACAGTAACTTCATGGTTAAGTTTAGCACGAGCTAGGCGTACAGCGATGAAGGATATGCAAAGATACTTACCAGTAAATTGTGTAAGCCTCTGCTTGAGCTGGGTCTTGAATATTTGGTTCATTTAGAAGTTCTTGTATTCCTAACAAGATCTGTGGAAGAAGGAGTAGAAGTAACATAAGCGTGGATATTACTAAGACATTCAATTAAAAAACCCTTAGAAACCCACTGTAGAAACACACAGTGAACATCTTACATTCACATAAGATAAGCAAGCAAAGCAAATAAAAGGGCTAAGAATACGTCAAAGTACAACTAATGACCTGTTTAATTGTGATTGCTGGCCTCCAGTCCTTATCCTCCTCTAAGATGGAGAGACACACTGTGCCTGAAGGATACACGTTTGGGTGGAATAATGGTGGTTCAAATTTACCTGATGAAGAAGAGAGAATTACTTGCATGCAGTGCTAAGACTAAGATCAGAGAGTGGAGGGGGGGGGAAAAGTGGGCAAAGACATCCCCCCACCCCCCCAAACCCCACACAGGTTTCTGGAGCTATTAATACTGTTTTTCTTCTTGGCTCAGCCTGCACCTAAAGCAGGAATTCCATCCCATCTGTGGTATCAACCCAGGCAGTGTAACACTACCATTGTGACCAGTAATCTTTTGGTTTGGGAATGGAAACTGACAAAAATAGTTTGTAGTAGCTTTGTGATAAAGAGCTTTTTAAACCAATCCTGTCTTTACAGCCTCACATACTACTATATAAAGATACTGCCCTTCACTCATCTCTTCTCTCCTCACTTTAAAATACTGAAAGCTCCATACAAAGAAGACTAAGTTTCTAGCATTTTTTCCAGTTTCACTTTTCCTTTATGTATAATCAAGATGCACTGAACAAGAGGAACTAAGTTTAAGTTGCCAGACTGACTAAAGGAGGCGGCTTGTGCAGCTCTCCTCCTGCCACTCAATCTATATTCTAGCATTTCTTTAATCTTTACAGGACTTAAATGCAACAGCCACCATCTTGAGTAATGGAATGAACAATTGTTTAGCAATATATGAAATAGCTACCTGTTAGTGCAGTTTTCTAATCCATCTGACAACACAAGTAAGTCTTGCTTATGAGCTGCTCAATGAAGTTCAGTAGGAACTCGGAAGTTGCATTGGTAAGAGGCCTTACCAGTCACATATACATCTTATTTTAAGGCACAACAGTTCATTTAACACTTGCAGGATGTGCTCGTTGGTATTTCTCAAGATATTAATGTTAAATATTTTCTAGTTAAAAGATACGTTTCCTCTTGTGTCACATGTATTTAGGTGGTAACAAACAAAAGGAGTAGCCAAGACAACCGATACCACTGAAATACTAAAATGAAATGAGAAATGAACCACTGTCCAAAGAGCCATTTGTAATCACTGTCAATGATTTGAGTCTGTAGCCAATGCAAGAATCAAGAAACTAGGCAAGGCAATAGACGTTTTCAGATTTCTAAAGTAGCTAAGTTTGAGATGGGATGCAGAAAATTCTAAAACTTAACAAGGAAACTAGGTATCTGAAGATATCTGTTGTACATAGCCTCAGAAAAAGAACAGATCTATGTTGCAGAGCAAGTCGATGAAAAGGTTAAAGTTGATGGAACTTTTTTTTATTATTTTTTTCTAAGTTCTTGCCTTCCGAGTTCTTCTCTTAGAAGATCAACTTAACAGTAAGAACACGCAAAGGGATTTGGTCTAACCATGCCTACGTATTTGTTTCCAAAGAGCGCTGATCAAGTAGCAAACACTTCAAGTGGTGCTTTTGTCAAACTTTGAGGAAACCCACACAGCAATCCCCCTCCCCTCTCAATTTTGTTACATTGAGCACTTAACTTCTTTCATCACAACTTTCTAAATGCAAAGTGGCAGGTGGGGAAAAAAAAGAAAAAAGCAAACTTTCCTTAAAAAAAAAAAACCTGTAAGAAAGTAATAACCATTCATAGAACCTCATGGGCTAGGTTAACGTTGTTCTAATAAACCCGTGGTTTTTAGTCATTTTACTTACATTTGGGGGGTGAAGAAGGGTAGTCATCCTTGAAAAGCATCCGTAGTTTAAATAAGCCTCCTTCCCATGGTGTCTATAAAAAGTTATGGTAGAGTTTAGATTACAGCAAGGAAAAGTCAAACTTGTGGAAAAAAGCTTATCAAGAATACAGTTTCTCGGGCAAAGCAAGAGACATCCTTCTGCTGCACAGCAGAAAATAGCTGTTTTACACTATAGCACACTGTCTAGACAGACACAAGTTATCCTACGTATATAAGGAGTTGAAGAAAGAAAACCCTGCTTTTCCACTTCATTACAGCTAATAAGTGTTGCTGAGTCATTGAGAGAGATCACCACCAGTAATTCCATACACAAGTAAAATTTTCATAGTACACAGAAGAACAGAATACTTCTGAAGTTTTACATGATACACATGCAATGAGGAAGGGGCCATTATACCCCCACTTAACATTAAGTCTGAGAAGACAGGATATGGATACACCCCTTAAGCACATGGATGTAAACGGCTTCTATTTTGCCTCACAAGAATGTGGCTAAGAAAACCACTAACGAACAAAAAACTTGGACAGCACTGTAGTATTGATATAGTTAATATGAGGTTCACTAGTCTAAACTAACCCTGTCTGCATTTGGTAGCAAGTGGTCTCACAAATTCCATCTTCTTCTGTAACAGAAATTCTAAGAAGCTTTTTATCCCCATCAGAAACTGGGAAAAGCACCGATAATAGCAGTTCCCACGTTACAGAGCAGGCCAAGTAAGACAGCACTACTCAAAAGGGTCATATAAACAAGGAAAACTATCTAGCAAATGACAAAAAGCCTGTCTCAAAATATATACTTCCTTGTCATCTTACTTGCAAATAAGGAAAAAAGCTCATCTTCTGACAAACTGAGTTCTGGTAAGAAGTGCAGAAATACAGAAATGTTTATTATATATGTAAAATTCAGACCACTTCTCTGTAACTTGCCCTAGCTACGGAAACACTGCAGTGAAAGTAAGCGTTGGGTTCCTTCTTTAAAACAAACTGGAGTAAAGATGGTCTCACATCTTATCAGCGTGAATGATCAAGACATCCTCAGGGACAAACAGGTATGTTTGAAGACCACCTTAGGAGGAAATCCCTAATTCTTTCCTACCTGAATTATGTGATTTTTAGCAGAAGGAAAAAGAAAAAAGGAAAACACCACCACCAAAAAAACCTCACCCCTAAAAAGAAAAAGCACTCCATTGTCATTGGTATTTATTGTGCAAAGCCTCAAGCTAGAATAGGAAAAAAAACACGCTACGGAATACTAAGATAACCGTGTTTCAAAAAGCCAATGAGTGATTACATTTGCTATAGTGTATTTAAAGAACTTGTTCTGAACAGCTGTAGTCAGTTGTCAACAACTAGAAATATCGATTCTCCATACCTTCTCAGAGGAGACAAACTTGTCCATTTTTAGAAGAGAGGAGCCTTTTGACAGAACAAACTTTTCCTATTTTGTTTGCTTTCAGTCATAGGGGAAGACAAATAGCTTTTAATAATTTCCTCAACACCAGAACAGTCAACAAAAAGTTTTTACTGTCTTTCTGACAGAGCAACGCACCTTATGGATGAAAGATAACAGACACTCAAAAGCCTTACTAAGACAACAGTAGGACAGCAGTATCATCAAGATCGTATTGCGTTACTGGATGGGTCACAGATGCTCTTTGAGTCAAATTCTAGGTAGTTAACAAGTGATTTGCTGTCAAAAAAGTGAATGGAGATATCCAACCCAGGACTAACACCACTTTACTTCAATTTTTGATCTGGCTGACAAGAAAGCATTTTGGTGGTTTCAACTACTCATCTGTCCCAGGGGAAGCAGCTGCAGTACAGCGTGCCTCCAAACACAAAGGCAACAGAGAGCAACTGGTTGGTCTGGTAGAGATGAGCAAGGCATGCTGCTTCTTGTTAACAAGACGGCATTTTTACTCGAGTAAAAACCCCGATTTTTTAAATAAATCTCTACCCGGAATCACGTGAGCATAAAGGATCTTTTTCCTGGTGTGATTGCCTTTTCTAGGAGGCAAGAAGTTGGCTTTAAGGGTCTTGTTCACCTCCATTTTGTGGTTTACAAAACTTTAAAGCAGTAGCATGAAGATGTTACCTAAGTATTAAAGGTGAACATCTTGATAAGTTACGTAACTGGCTGTTATGAGGGATAATCTTGTTTTGGCAGAACACAGGGGATGAGTTTTTTCTTACCCTGTTAAATTATTTTAGGTGCTTCTTTAAGAACTAACTTGAGCTGTACAGACAACTACCCAAGTATTGAGCTCAGTGATAACCCTAACAGCAATGCCATGTTCAGCATTAAACTGAGGCAGTAGTACAGAATCTGCAGGTTTTGCCTACACACTTTCTCTTCTCAGAATCGAAGAAACGAGATCTTAAGGGGGACTTAAGCAAGTTGGCAGAGGCAGCTGAACAGGCAAAGCAACAAAAGAAGTCCAATGCAAAACACTTAAGACCCAAAGGAACGAAAGCCACCAGTAATTAATAGTATTTTTCAGAAGAAAACAACTGTATCCAATGAGTTTCAAGAATAATCTCTACATGCCAAGTAACATCTTGAAAAACAGAACCAAGATTCTGCTCAGAATGAGATGTTATAATGGCAGTGTACAAAACCAAAGACGTTTCATGCATTAATGATTATTTCCACTTGAAAGTTTGCATGTGTCCTATCCCCTGAACCCAGATCAAGCTGATAAAAACAAACAATTCTGATCTCTACAGACTTTTTCCTTTCCCTTGTTATTTTAAGGAAAGGGATACAGAAGCACAAGCGAAATCAGATAAAAAGAAACAATGTTAGAGAGTTCTATTCTTCTTTCCCTAATACAAAAAGAGAAAATTCCATAAAGTGGAAGGCAATGAGATTCCATGTTGACAATGCAAAATTATTTTCCATGAAATCCAAAAAAGTTAAAAACAGTGCTACAGCACTTCTCTAGGACTGAAGGGTCTCACTATTTTGTGGACAAAAAGGTACCATCAGTTAACCAGCAGAGGCAACATTTTGGTAGTATTGATTTTCAAGCTTTAAGGCTTAAACCAGCATTCAGTAAGAACAGAAGTCACACTAAACCCTGGCATGAAGCAGAAGACAATCTCAAGTTTGTCCAATGCAGGATTTTTACACACTCCTTTGAAACTTTTATTCTTAAGGTGGTCAGTGCCAACAGTTGAACAGGCTCATGGTGTATTTTGTCCAACATCGTTCTTTGCCCGCTCCACCTGGATACTAAACTAGCAGCAGGATCCAAGCATTTCTATTAAACTACATGTAAGTTATACTCCCAGTTGCCGCTGTAATGCATGAGCAGGCTTATGTTACTTTTCACCGTAAGCGAGATGTTAGGACAACAGTAAGTCTTACCCCTTTCTTTCCTGGAATAGCACACTCCCAGTTCATTAGATTCATTGTGCCATCTGGATTTTTTGTAGGTACTGCTACAAATCCCTGAATTAAGGCAAAAAGCCAAAGGGTGAGAATTTCAGAAGATGTACTTGGAATACTTCATGACATATCTTATCTTTACACAGAGTTACTTCTTTTTGCACTACATCATTTTAAGCAGCTTTTTTTTATTTTAAAAATTAATTTTAAAAAAATCACATTAGGGTAAAGAAAAAAATCAGAACACCAAAATAACTGCAGAGTCAGAAATTTGACAGTTCTCATACTTACAAATGGATGATCTTTTCTCCAGGCTTTTCTCTCCTGTGCAAGTCTGCTAAGAGCTATGCCAGACATATTCAGAGTCCCTCTAAAACAAAAAAAAAAAAGAATTGCTTTTAATATAAACTTTTACTTATAGTGTACCAACACATTATATTATCTGTTTATAAGCCCTGCTCACTCAGGAAATATTCTGGCCTCCAATTTTTACTACTATAGCCAAGACACACACTTTTTTTGCACACCCTGCAGAAGTTAACATCAGGAATAACATCAAGTTTCCCCACGTCAACCACCTCTTAGTTACCGGACTTGACCTACAAAATACTACCCCCATTTTCTGTTTTATATTTGAACCACATCTTAGAAAGAACTTTGACAGTAGCTTGACAACAGCAACACTATTAGTAATGGGAAAAGTGCTCAGACTTCCTACCTGTGCGACTGAAACACCTAGCTATCTCCTTACCACACCACAAAAGGTATGGCTTTCTTCTGTGAGCCAACACCTGTACTGCTCCTGTTTCTGGCAAACGGGGAGTAAGAAATGTTATTTTTAGACTGTAAATTCCCCTCGAAAGCCAGTATTCTACTGAAAAGCAACAAGTGCACAGAACTTAAAGTCACCTCAGTTTTGCAGTGATGCCACTGTACAACTTCTAGACAGCAGCAGGAACAGACAGCAATACAGAACTGAGCTAAGGAAGGCCAGTGGCTCACTCTTTCCACAAGGCAGGTTTGCAACTCCAGTATAAACTGAATGATCTTTCTGCACCTTCACTGCCTTAGTAAAAGCCAAGCATGGTGACTGAGACTGCAGAAGAAACACGCAGAGCACTGGTCACTACTGCATATGTCGCAAGAACAATTCTAGACACAATGGTTGCAACAGAGCGGTGCGTTCAAATTCAGCGGAGGATTCTCCATTCACCCAGAACAGTAGTCAAAGCAAGAGTTTATTTTTCATTGTCAAACTGTATCTAAACTCAGGGTTTCATTAGCCACATGGTCAAAACAAACTCCAACGAAGGTTTTTAATCCTCCTCCCTACTGCACTTCTACCCATTTTAAATAAGAGCCGATACTTGGTAGCTGGAGAAGTGAGGCCAATTTGTTCTCAACTCCACACATAGCTAACAACCCCTTACGACAGTCGGGAAAGTGGAATTCTTCCACTAAACAAGCTCACAGAATTAGTGAAAGGAGTGCTACCACCTACTAAAACAAGCATTTAAACACTGTTTTAAGAAGTTCAATGCAAATTCACGTTCTATTAATACGCAGATTACTTGTAGAGTATTGCAGTCTACTACTATAACATAGGAATTGTAGCTCATAAAGATCCTTGCTTTAGAAATCTCACATTCATGATACGCCCTTTAGCATGATGTTCATACTGAAAAGATTCACCAGGCATTGACCTATTCCATGTAAGATATGTAGGTATGTTCATCTCATGTTCATCTGCTACACCCTTTAAATATTAAATTGGAAGCGTGCTGTCTTCTAAGTATTTACACATCATCAGAAGTGGCTTAGCAGTGCAGACACCTTAACTAAAAGCCTTTAAAAGCACCAGATTAAGAGTTTTACGCAGTTCCTAGGACAGCTGGTATTTCAAATCCTTCCTTCTAGCTTTTTTCCAAAGTTAGTTTTCCATGGATGGCCACAATCCGTAATTTCAACTTCAAACTAGCAATTAAATTCATGTCAGATAAAGCTTTTTTAAAAGGGACCATTAACACCAGTAAACACGCACCACACAAAAAATCCTACATTCAGTCCAATATCCTCTAGTATTCCCAAACAATGCATCTTATCTGGTATGTCAGAAAATTGCAAGACTTCGTCAACACAAACCATACATACCACTTCAGCTTTCAGTCTGTTCACACGCAGGAGATGCAGAGCCACTAAACAGATACCGTGAAAACAAAACCACCCCCCTTAACCAATTATACAGGGAGTAATTTTAAGTATTTTGCAAGGCCATGCCCTTGCAACAGATGTAAATGAACTACTGAATATACGGCAGAATTTCAGTTGTGCTGTTAATACCTGGTGGCCCACTGTAATAATACTAACTTTCCCATAATCGTTTGAGAAAATTATTTGTGCTTATAAACCATTCAAATATTCTTAGATAGTTTAGTAACTCAGCTGCCTTTTCTGCCAAGAAACATATTACAGGATGCTTTCAAATACATGAATTGTATTTCCTGTGGCTAACAGCCAATTAATTACATGCACCTCAAGGGAAATGCCAGCTTCTCAGAGGGCACACAAACGACGTCCTACAGAACATCGCCGATCAAGTAACTTTTCAACAGAAAAAAAAGTTTTCAGGCTCTGTATCCTGCCTGCTTTTGCAACTGGTTATGCACTATACTGTGCCCTAGTAAACTAAAGATTTTCTTATGTTGTATAAATACCTTTTCAAATCTTGAGGCGTTTAACTTAGTTAAGCACTGACAGACGACATCTAAAATTTCAGTGTATATGAGAGACCACAGGCTTCATGTATATGGTCTCCACAGGCTCCAGTTACCCTGAGAAGGGCAGACAAGCATCTAAAACCTCATCACAAACTAGTACCAAGTAGAGATTAGAGACAAAGAAGACTGAAATCCCACTTCAAAAATTAAGATCCCGTTAGGTAAGCATCCCCTTAAAGGCAAATCAATCTATTAACAAACTGCCAATATATACTCTCTAGCAGCTCTTCAGTAAAAGAATTTAACTTTAGTTCCACTGGAGTTTGAGATAGGACAGAGATTGATCATCTCGGTATATAGCATGGTCTCAGAAGTTACGGAGTAGCAGGAAGGAGTGAGATACTAAGTGGATATTAAAACTGCAAATATGATATTCTCACTGCTACTTTTATCTTCTTCAATAATTTATGTGCATGGTTTGTTTGGTTGGGTTTTTTCCTCTCTCTCTCTCCTTTGGAATAGTAGTTTGCCCAAGTATCTGTATGTTAAGTTTAGCTCTTGTAAGCTTTTGAAAAACCTGGCAAATGCAAGACATCTCTATTAACCTGAAACAGTTAAAATTAAAAACAAAACCACAAAACACCACACACACCACCAAAGCCACGCAAACAAAAAAATCCCAAACACCCTAGTTCTTACGGGTTTGATTTTTTTTTTTTTTTAAATATCACATCCAATTCATTTTCTTCACCTGAGAAATCTACTGCTAATGAACAGAATTGAATCCCAACATATTTACGCACTACATAACTGGAAAGAACACACACTTTTGCACTGGAGGAAGCACTTCAACCCTACCTTGCAGGGGCCACACAAGCCTAAGAGGCCAGTCTTCACGTTTTGTTTGGTTTTAATCCCCCCAAACACATCCCGTCATTAAGAGGTAGCAATGTCCCTTTTATTGCCATCAACTCATTAGAAAATTAACAGAAACTTCCAAATTTACTCAGTAGCTTGCCTCTGCTGCTGCTACTACTACCTATTTTGGAAAAAACAACAAAACAAAACGAACAAGCTCATCATAGGCACAAACTTTGTGTTCCGTTACAGATCATCTTACCCATCTGTACCCTCTGATGGGGGAGAGGAGGGAACCTACTTCCAAACACAAAAAGCAGGTCTTGCAAAGAAGTGTTCCCGTGCCACAGGAACGGCAATCGTACCCACAATTCTGACCCACGACAAGTCTCTAAATACAACAACAACAACATGTTTTTTAAGTCTCAAGAACTTTCAATAGCTCTTATTAATTCCAAACAAGAAAGAAAAAAAAAAATCGCTAAGATTGCTAGCCTCACATTTTTACTTTGCAGGTTAAATACCGACACAGGAAGAAATTATCAGTTGGAGCGGTTTGCCCCCGAACTACACAAACTTTACTTTTTCACAAGGGCAGAGAAAGTCGAGGGCCGAGGTTTGAATCGGAGCACGCTAACTCTAGGCTGGAACAGAAGTCTGCTCCTTCCTGCAGCACGAAGAAAGGTAGAAGAGGCGGCACCAGCCGAGCGGCTGCCGGAGTCGCAAGGAGAACAACAAAAGGAGCCGCACGGCGATAGGTCTCGGCGCCCGACCGGCCAAGTAACTTCGCCCGGAGCCGCCGCGGCAGGGCCGAGCACCGCCTGCCTCCGCCGGAGGCCGCTGGTCTCGCGGGCCCCGCAGAGCGGCCGGGGCCAGCGCCCGAGGCCTGCACGGGGCACCCCGGCGCCCGCCCGCTGGCTCCCGGGCGGGTACTCGTCGGGGCGGGGACCGCTTCGCGCAGGCCTGGTGGTACCCAGACCTCCTCGGCGAACTCGGCCCGTGGCGACCGAGACCTCCGGGGGCGGGCCGCGGGAGGCGCAGACCCGCCTCAGGCGGGCAGCGATGCGCTGGCGGGCCCAGCCGCGCGGCCGCAGCAGGAGCCGCCAGGCCCGCATGCCCCGCGGCTCCCGTCCCCTCGCGCCGCAGGCGGCGAGCGCCATCTCGGGCCCCCCTCTCCCAGGGCCCGGGGCCGCCTGCGCACCGCGCCAGGCCCCGCCGTCCCAGGCCCCTCGCCCGGCCAGGCCTCACCGTGAGCGGCCGCAGCACCCGCGCGTGTCCCGGATTGAAGCGGCAGCGAATGACCCGGATGTTCCCGGCTCGACTCCCCCCCTTTGTCTCTGGTCCGGAGTTTCCCTCCCTCTTTCCTCGGTGCGGAGCGCGGCAGTGTTGTGTGTCCCTCAGCCCGACCCGTCCGTGCCGCTGCGCCGGCGCGGTGTGACCCTGAGCGCGATCCGTCCGCCACGCTTTACGCATCCTCGGCACACAGGACCCAGAGGTGCCCAGAACGGTGCCTGAGCACGGAGCGCAGGAAGGAATCCCAGCAGCGCTCTCCCAAGCCCCATCACTTCCTCGTGCCCCTCAGCTCCCACAAACCCCCGTCGAGAAACTGAGTGAGCTTCTACCTCGGGCGCTGAGAGAGCCGCCTGCGCCCTGAAAAGGCCCGGTCCCTGGAAGGGCGCTAGCACGGATCTGCCCAGCCGCGCCTGCCCCAGGACGCGCTCGAGCCCCACCGACTGTGCCCGACCTCGCCTCTGATTGGAGAACGGGGGCTCTGCCCCTGGCCAGGCTTTCGCAGGTGATGGGCAGGCGGCAGAGCCTGTCAGAGGGAGCGGGGGGCGGGATGGGGCGGGGCCGCCGCCACTCTGTTCCCGCCGCTGCGGGGCGGCCGGGACCGGCTGAGGGGCCGCGGCCCCTGGCCTAGGGCTGCCGCCGGTGCGTGGGGGCTGGAAAGCGCGGGACTGACCGGGACTTCCCCCGGCGCGGCCTCCGGCTGGGCGCGGGGCCCGAGGCGGCCTCGCCCGGGCGTTGGGAGGCCGCAAACTTCGTGCCCGGGGTTGGTTCCCACCGGGTTTGGTTGTTGTTGGTTGGGGGGGGGTGTCTAATAATGCATTTTTAGTGGCGTGTAGGGCATGAGTCACGTTCAGTTCTCGTCTCTGACTGATTTTTCTAATTTCAAGGGAACGTAAGAAATTTCAGTCCTGAAACCTCCGCGTAGCCGTGCCTTTGCTCTGGGCTCCGTTCATGTTTCTTGGACTATGTTCTGTGTAGCATTAAAGTTCAAAATGGTTTCTCGGGAACTCTAGAATTAACTATTTCAATAAATAATCACTTAGATTTGAATCAGCCCTAACCGAAATCGTGCTGACGTTGGGAACCTCGTTGCCAATGTCCCACCTCGTGAGCAGGCGCCTGCAAGAGCGATTCATCGCAGGCACATTAGAACTCCTGCACATTAGAACTCCTGCTGGGGGAACTCCGTTTCTTCATACCCCCAGGCAACTGGGATTCAGTTACAGCTGGCCCCTAAAGCTGGCTGAATCAATCTGGGCATTGCTGGACATTTTTGTTTATACTTTGTTCCATTTGGCTTTTAAAATTCCCACTAAATTTTATTTTTCTCTTTGTATCACTTCAAATGTGATGTACACAATATGGAGCTTTAAACCGTCTTTGAGAAAATGAAATGCTGTTGCACGGAGTAAGTCAATAATCTACGATTCATGCCCATAACAGAGGGGACAAGATGTCATTGAACTGCAGTAAGAAAAATGGAGGTGAGGTATTAAAAAAAATGCTTCTACTGGCAAAGATACTACAACAGTAGGCTCCGTAATGGGGGGAGCATGGGTGTGGAGTCTTCCGTCACTTGGGGCTTTAAGGGTTAAACAACACGTGTTTTAATTGTAGCCACTCCTGCTTTTAGCCAAGGGGATGAGCCGAGTGCTCTGTTACAGCTCTTTTCAGGCTTTTTTTTCCCCTGAACAGTTCATATTCTCATTTAAATTTATTTTGGTTTTGACTCCTATAGAGAAGGATGGAGAAGGTGAGTATTCTTTCTGGTTTTTACCTCTCTAGGCTGCTCTCAAGAAAACCATTGAGCTGTCAAAGCAATGGGTATTGCCTGACATAGCAAGGTCTTTGTTTTAAATCTCAAAAGTGTCAACTAGCTCATGTTTTTAAGAGACCTCTTTGCCAGCAGAGCTGGAAAAGGATGAACTGCTTCCAAAGCTTCCACAGATGTATTTGCAACAGCTACACATCATCAAAGAAACTTCTTATTCCAGTATGGGTCTGAGTTTGTGCTTGGAATCGCACATCTCACAAGTGTAGGGAAAGAGTTGAAATTGCCTTTTCAGTCTTTGGATTCACCTCCGCTGGTGAAGGCTGGCCTGGGGCTCGGATTCCTCCCGCGCTGGCGGGCAGTTTCAACATGTTCGTATTGCAGTGAGAAATACGGAAAGTGACATATCACAGAAATGTTTAAGAATGCAAAATAATGATTGCACCTTCATATAAACGAATCAAATTCTTGGCCCACTTGCCCTATTCTCGTCAAGCCCTCATTTAGCTTCTCTCCGTAAATGAGTTATTTAACAGTAATTATGTTCTCTTGGAATGAACGGTTCCTGTTCACGTTTGTGCTTTAGCCAATTACATATCACAAGGATGGAAAATAGGATATTTGCCTTCCTGTGGGCCCTTGGTCCTGCCCAGCTCTCTCTTTTCCTAATGCATGGATACCTATGGCAGCATCTGCCTTAACTTCTTCTTTATTCCTTTTAACTAGTAAGTGCTGGAGAAGAGGTGGAGGACAGTTAGCAGCTGTGTGTACAGAAAACATCCCAACAGTTGCAAGTGACTCGAGGAAAGAGGGGAGTTTCAAAGATCTTAACGAAAACACCAGCTGCAGGCTGATTCACGTTACTGGATGCCATCTCAGTAGCATGTTACTCGGTGAAAATGTGTTTGGAATGTCTGGTGTTGTCTTTGCACTGATTTGGAACAGAGACTTTCAGCAGGGCTGCTGAAGTGCAATAGTGGCTATGCCAAATCAGACTAAAGATCGCTCTAGCTAAGAAATCTTTCGCCAGTAGCAAACGCCCACAGCAGAACCAGGACAAGCGTGTACTCCCCTGTATACCTTTCCCAGTGATTCCACTGACATTACCAAAAGCAGTGGGTTTTGGGGGAAACTTAACACACCGCTCACAGGATTTATCTCATGAAATCGTGCAGACTGCAGTCTCGGAGAATGTCACATAAATATGGACTATGTGTTTATGACTGCCAGACAAGGCTTCAGCATGCTGAAAGATGAATTTGCAGGGTCATTTTCATCTTTCTACAGTGAAACTTCCCACTGAAAAGAAAGCTAGCTCCAAATAAACTCCAAATGTTATAAAAGATCCAAACAGGATGTCAATGATTTATTTGTGCCCCCTTTATTTCTGGTTTCTGGTTCAGGGTACGCAGTTGTCCCTTTTATGCTCTCACTTTTGCTAACTGGTGAAGACACCTGAAGCTACAGACACGTATAGTAGGAATTTGGGTTGAAAGTAGCGCTGGTTGACTGTAAAGTGCAAATTCTTTTAGTAAGACAGTGATAAAAACATAGATGCACAGATTGCTTAGTTAATTTCTGGTAGAGCAATGTTTGTACTTAGGACTTGTTTTAGTAAAATTCAAATGCAATTAAAATTCAGGAAATCAGTTCAGTAAAGTGACACTATTTTACTAAAGTTGCTGGATATATAAGGAAAGATTAGAATGTGCTTTGCCTTTAAAACTGATTAAACTGTTAACATGAAATTCACCTCATACATCACTGTACAGCCTCTAAGATTTTGGAGCTCACAGGTCTTGGCTTCTCATACATAATTCTTACAAGCAGTTTGGAAAACACCAGCAGTCCAGTGGTTGTCTCAATACTAATACTGAATTATGAACTGTTCTATACTTGTAGAGGGCACAGCTGTCAAACTGCCTAAATAATTTCAGCAACCTGTACTTGGTACTTAATCATTTACTTCCTTCAGCCATTTCTATCTTCAAAACTTTTGCAGCAAACATGTACTAAGTGGCTTCTTATTTCCATTTCTTGTACTATATGTTGGCCTTATTATGAAGTGTCAATTTCAGTTAGCTTGATTTTTCAGACAAAAGAAGAATTTATATTAAAAAGCAAAGCACTGGACTCTAAATCTGTGATGTTAGGCAGGGTGATTTGAGAGTTGCGTGAAAGAAAACGTATGCAAAGTGATTAGTTAAAACTTGGTACGTGGGGTTTTTGTGTGATTATATATCCGTATCAGAGGGGACTATTTCCTACTATAACGATCAGCAACAGTCATAGTAAATGCAAAGGAAAATACCTTAATTTCCCAACGGATATATATCTGAATAAACATGACTTTTTTGTGACGAAGTCTTTCAGGCAGCAGAAAAGGATATGTCTTCTTTACAAAGGAAAAAGTATTACTGCTTTGAATTGCTGCACAAAAATGCAACTACATTTTATATCTGAAGTGCTAAACTAGGAATATGGGTGATACTACACTGTTAATGTCCACATTAACGGATTTAGAAAAGAAAGATTTAAGACATCAGACTTTAAAAGGGAAAAAACAGGTTTATTTCATGCAGTTTACAATACGCTAGTGTTATGAAAAGGAGGTTAAAAAAATACCCACACATTTTAATTGTATTTTTGTTTTAAAAATGATGGTTAGCTGTAACCATCTTCAAGTGATTTGGGAAGCCCTAGCAGATTTTTATCCAGGGAAATTCCCTGGATTCAGTTTCTTGTCTATGTCTGTGCCAAGAGTTTTGGCTAATGCAAAAGCATGAAAACTGGATCAAAACTCAAACTTTGCTGCAGTAAGAACACTTCAGAGATAATGAATTGGCACAAAATAAAGCATTATTGCTAACCCATTACCCAGGAAATAACGTGTTGCACGTATGGCCGCTTGGGTATCAACACAAACAGCTGATGCACAACTCATTTTGAGACCAGTGATTCGGGGGGGAAAGGAAGAAGAAAAGAACATCTGTTGAATGGGGTAGGTGGCCCTAGAGAGTCTGGAGGAAGCAGATTTTTCATAGAAAAATGAAAAGATGAGGCTCAGGCCAGAAGCAGGTGGAAACAGCTGCCATTTGATACTCCTTCAGTTTAGTGATCTTGTCTCAGTTCTAAGTAGACAGGTTGGCAACAGTTCCCTTGCAGCGCCTCGGCGCTTGCTTCATCCTAGCCAAGTACACGAGCCATGTTAAGTTTGAGTAAAGTTGTGCATAAGCTTTTGGAAAATCTTCAAAAGGAGCAAGAATCAGGTACATAAAGACATCAACTCTTACATTTCAGATGACCAGGCCTGGAAATCTCAACAGGTGTTCAGTCAGGTCAAAGTTTAGGCTCAGCTTTCTAAGGCAAGAAGAGCACTGACACAGAACCTCCTCCCCTTCCATCCACCCCCGAAGTAGCAAAATACCATTCTAAAAAGTTTCTCTCATTATAGTAGCTATTAACACACATCATCCGACAGAGAACCCTCTGATGGGCCCAGACAGCTATGTTTGCAGCAGCACCTATTCACTGAACTTTTGAGAAGTTTATGCCTTGGTAGCTAGACCTTGCTAAAGTAAAAGACAGCTAAGTTGCAATGAAATATTCAGCGACAATTTCCTGGGGCAGAATCTTCCTCCAAGTCTCTCTATTGCCAGTGCTGTCAGAACAGTTGTTAGATTTCGGCACTGGCAATAATGAAGCAGTGGGCAAGTGTATGGTCTCATCTGGCGCATTCCTTACCAAGGTGGATACTGAAATTCCGAGCCACATACGAACATTTATCTCTACAATTGGTTCATCCATTTGTAAAAATTATTTGAGAGTCCGTGAGTTGAAAGAAAAACAGATGAGCTGCTTTTTCAACGTTATGTGTCTCTGGAACTTCAAATTAGCCCTGGAAAGGATTTTAGCCCTTAGCATTTCTGCACTGAAAATGGAAAGAGTTCCTTCTGTCTGACACTTGTTTAGGCAAACTGAACAGTAAGATCTATTTAGCCCTTTAAAGCCTCAGTTCAGTAAGAAGCCTTTAAAGACAGCTCCTGATTGTAGTGAGCCAGAAGAAAGAAAAGTTATATGACACTGAGTTCAGAGCGCCTTCCACATTTTTTTTAAACTCAGTATTTATACTATTTTAAGAATCAATAATTCTACACACAAACCCAGGTAAGATCCTGAGATCGTCCTTAAAGCTGGAGGTAACTGCAGTCCAAACTACGGTGATGTAACAGGCAGCGTCCTCAGACCGTGTGTATTTCAAAATGGTTACGTGACACTTCTCCAATGATCACTGGAAGTTTTAATCCTACCGTCCTGAGCTAACAGGGACTGTTAAAGGCATAACAAAATCTCATCTCTTTTCAAGGGCCCCACCTTTCAAGGCTGATTGAAGAAATTAATTTGAAAAACTTGAAAGATGCTTCTGATGTGGTGAGAGAATAAAACAGGCGAATGACACCTTCACATCTCAAGTGAACAAAAATTCAGGCTTCATCTCCAGACTGTCTTTCACTTGACTTTGCTCTCCATGAAAAGCCCAGTACTTCACTCCTCTCTCAGTACTTCTCAAGGAATGTATTCCAGTAGACCTGAATGACTGGACAGTACACATTACAATCCAGTTTCTAGGTCATATCACTCAATCAGATACTATCGCATTTCTGCGTTCCAAGTTCATTTTTGTAATACTAACAAAAAGAGTAATTTCTAATTAATGTGTGTTAATTTGCTGGTGGTGGCGCTCTCCTGCTCAAAAAGAGACTGACAACTCTCAGCAACCTCAACAGATGTTCCCAGAATACAGAGTGTTCCGTTCTGAGCAGCAGTTTTCTGAAAACACCATCATCCTGCTCTACAGATCCCTTCCCTAAGCATGCCTGCAATCAAGTTTTGTTTATTCTGCTAGAAGTTTTCATTTTTCTCCTGAAAAAAACCACCTCTCGGAGAAAGAGGAGATTGATGCAATTTCGGTATCTTCAGGAAACAGTCCTGTTTCTAATCAATCATACCTGTGCCGTCACGTTGCTAGAAATGGAGCTACAATAGCTATTGTCTAAAGAAAACCTGAAGACAAAAAACTTGGATGGGTACATCGAGCTCAATTTCTTAAGAAATATCTTTTACTAATGCTACAATGAAAGATGAAAGGAACTTTTATCATTACAAGAAACCTAGCTGAGTTTGAAAGAAACACAGTACGTTTTCCAAATTTTCCGAGTATATGATTCTGAGGACAGAAAGTTTAGTAGAGAATCAATATAAGCTTCTAAATACAATCACGCCTTTGACACACAATTAAATTACTGTGGGATAACAAACTGCAATTAGCCCTAATCCATGGAGACCCCACAGTAAATGGAAGAAAATTCCAGGTAACCTTTTGTCTTTTGTTAAAACAACAACAACAAAATGTATTTCACATTTCCTGTGGGAGCTGCTGAGTCAGACTGTACTTTTGGACAGTTATTATGGACTGGGTGACATTCCTGTCCTAGAGGCCTCCGAATGACTTGTTCATTGCAGATAAACTCCGATTTAATTGCTGCTTGAAGAAGTCAAAAACATTTAATATAAAAACGTCATCTCCAACACAGAAAATCAGCCTCCGACAAAACTTAAGGCCAACACTATGCTATCTGTTTCCTAACTCCAAGTAAGAAATCGCTGTGGTAAATTTGCAATTCTCAGGTTTTAAACAAGTTTTGCAAGAAGTTTGTCATGTAAAAGCCTTTAAAGAATTTCACTGAAAATCCACTGATCTGCTGCTGAAGTAACCTCCTGTTCCATGGACAACATGCCAAACACCTTCACTGAGTATCCCCATAGCAAAAGGGTAGAAAGTTGAATTGTTCATAGGATTTACATCTCCACGAGAGGTCACCTTGATTGACTGTTATGTTTTGGTATCTCTCCCTTCCTGCTTTATTTCCTTCTGCTCCGATCTCTTCGTGCTCAGGATCTGACATTCTAACCTGGCATACTGTTTCAATTTAAGAATAGAGGAGCTGTGTAAATCCAGTGTTCAGGCAAAGGCTTTTGCAGCACAGCTTTTCAACTCAGCCCCCCAGCAAACCATCAGCCTCACGCAGTCGTAGGCAGTTCTCTTGTGGTAAATACTCCCCAAGTGGCAGAAGAGAAACAAAGGACTCCAGTTTAAACTCTGTCGGTGCATTACCTCATCCTGCAAGACCTGAACAGGCGAAGCAACGTTTGCAAAACCTGGTGATGTAGATTGGACTCTAATGCAATTATCTTGTTACTGTAGCTAACTTTATTTGAAATCACAAGAGTCAAATAAAAAGAAACCAAGCTTATTTAGGGATCAATTCTTAATGCCTTGAAAAAGGCATACGGTAGCACTTCCATCTCTGTGAAAGCCTCACATTTCACAAAAATTAAAGCAATAATGACATTAGCAAGAACAGGAAAGTGGTTAGTTCAGGTGGTGTCAAACAACAGCATATTTAAAATAATGTACAAGGTACCTGCCTATTAAAGTTCTCCCTCTTTTTTTTTTTTTTCTTTCTTTCTTAAAATCTTTGTGAGGTATTGGAAACAAAGTGCAAAATGATTAACAACTCACTTCCCCAAAACTTGCTACAACAGGGATACGATGTAAACTAGATTGCAGGTAATATCACCATAAAAGCATGTTTTTAAACTGGAAATACTACAGTGAAAAAAACATACTTCAAAAAACCCACTCTTTTACATATTCTAAATTTGTTCAGTTCGCTCAGTTTGTTACTCATGCTTTGCTGCTGTCATTCTTGAAAATTTTACTTTATGAAATAAAATATTCTGTCTTTTTTGGGTTAAATAAGAGAGACAACAGAAACACTGATTCAGAAGGATCATTGTAAAATAGAGATTTTAGGCATTAAAATCCACTTAGGCCAATGCTGAATTACTCTGTAGAGCACATCAAGAAAACAACGAGAAACATGGTTGGCTGCAATTCCATGAGCCGGGGAGCTCAGAGAGTTTGGTGGAGTCATACTGGTTAAAAACACAGTGACTACTGCAGCAGAGGAAATGTTTTAATATGCAGTTAACACAGACAGCTGTTACGCTTATTTTCAGATACACAAGATAATCTGTTACTATTTAGGGGAAATTTGGGTGCTAAATTTAAGCTGATAAAATATGGGTGCCTAAAAAAGTATAAAAGTATAAACATTTCCCCCTACACAATTACATTTTTAGTTAATTCAATTCAGTTTTAACATCTTAAAAAAAGACAAACATTTTGTGTGTTGTCGTGGAGAGGCCAGCAGCTTCCCGCGCAGACCACATCCAAGTCGCAAAATGCATTACAAACCCTTTCAAGCATTAGATGCATGGACAAAATATTTAGCCCACTGCTTAACCTGCTTAGTAGAAATGTTTTTTACAAATTGTTTCTGCCAAACTTTTATCAATATATAAGAAGTCCTTTTTTTTAAAAAAAAAAAAAAAAAAAAAAGTAGACCCTGGGTGTTTGAAAATCAGGCTTTTGTGTAAAGGATTTCCTAGAGTATACGCATCAATTCTGCAGTTACTGAGAATGAAAACTGTCATGTCTTTAGAATTCAAAACAATCTTGTAGCTTTTTGAAACTCCCTTCCACTGCTTTCGTAAGTCAATGAAGCTGAGTTTTATACTGTCAATTTCTTTAAGTGTTTTAAAGATGTGCTAAAGACTTTGCTCAAAACATAGTGTATTAAAAAGCTCCAGTCTTGTGTTTTAGCCTTCATCAAGGACAAACTCATAAAGCTGCACCAGATGTTTTCAAACAGTGTTCTTTAACTGCATAGTTGAAACGGTATAGAAAGAGAAAGATCGATTACAGGTATCCCGAATGTCTGAAGTAATTAAGTTTTTCAATTGGATGAGCTTGCGTTCACACTCTATGTTGATTTTCATCCCAGTCAGAGATAGGGATCTGGGAGTAGCCAGCTGTATTTCTGTACAACCTCCAGCTCTTGAAAAATCTCTACCGTAACCCACAGAGTTCAATGCTTATAGGCATTTTATAAAAGCACAAACACACATATGAATACAAACATCTCAAAAGAAACAGAATGTTTAGTTGTTCATTTTAAATGAATTTTGACTCCCCTTCCAAACATCTGGCTAAGACTGGAGCATAACTTTTGCAGGAGGCGACTGTTTTAACAGAAGGAACATCAAGAATAACTCAGACGAAGGCCATTTTCTCCGAGTTTAGTCTTCCCTTTGGGTATTAAAATATGCTATAAATCCAGTCAATATATACACCCTTCCTTCAGAGAAACCTTTTGTCTGTTGTGTAACTTTTTACGTGCTAGTTTCAGTTGATCTCCTAGGCTGTAATTACATAATAGAGTATGTCACAGAGCCATAAGGAATGTGCAGTATAACACAGTCAGCTGGGGCTGCCGCTGATTCGGAAACAATGTAGGCCCAAATATTTGCTTTTGTGGGCTGTAATGTGTGTGTGTGTGTGTGTAGCACCAATTACATTGTCCTTTAAATGTTTACAATGATTAGTAGGAAAAGGTCTCCAAACCGATCAACATGGGGTCATCCAGCACCAGACATTAAGTGCTACATGTCTCAGAGGAAAATGTGAGTGCATGGTCATTTCTTTTCAAATGACCAGTGTCAGTCAGCCCACGAGAGAGTACAACCATGCACTACAGCCAAAACTTAACACACACTCCCACACCACCTATTCCCATTAGGTAATCTTGCAATGCTTTCAGCCAGTTGACACCAGCTTATAGGCAAAAACGGTTGAACCCAGATCAACAGAAAATTGTCTAAATCAGATTTTTTCTTTTGCAGCCGAGCCTCTTCAGTGTGACAATTCACTGCGTCTTGGAACAAAAGAGGAAAAATTGTCACCGTTCAATACTGTCTTCACATCCTGGAACCTCGTTCTTGCAAAATCTGAAACAGACCAACAGAAGTTCTATAAATGAAAATTCGTTCAATGTCATTCCTAAAGCATGGAGGTCAGAGAGCAACATAGTGACTATTTCAAATAACTGATAAAGTGTCAGGGAGCTGGTTCAAGGACATTGCTGAACTTTCTGTGCTTTAAGGCTGAAAAAAGACAGATTGATACATACAATGTCTACTATCAAACATCATGAAAAGAGATGTAAATCACCGCTAGGAATTGAGTATGATTAATATAACCAAAGCTTAAGGGTTGGTAGATGTAGAAAGTAAGCCATTTCACCTCATCCTAGTTCTGAAGATACTTAGGTCCCGTGTGGTAAATGAACTCGGGTACTTCATTAGAAATTGAATTTAATCTTCGTTT
Organism: Phoenicopterus ruber ruber; assembly: GCA_009819775.1. Taxonomy (NCBI): domain Eukaryota; kingdom Metazoa; phylum Chordata; class Aves; order Phoenicopteriformes; family Phoenicopteridae; genus Phoenicopterus; species Phoenicopterus ruber. The sequence continues at coordinate 19,813,630 of CM020229.1, read as the reverse complement.
TCCCTGTTCCAGTAGAACGTCCTTAACTCTCTGAAGTTTCAGCTGCAAATTGTGTCCCATAAATTAGTACTAAAAACACAAACTAGCAACTCAAAATGTGCACAAATGGCACGCTGGGTGAGATGATGCAGGAAGTTTTCAAAGGCCAAGAGTATGAGCTGGCAAGATTTAAATCAACAGACTGATTTAAAATCTGAAATAGATGCCCAGGCTTGGCCTTTTGCATGAACTAAAGTCAATCAAGTACATTTCTTCACAGATTTTTACTAGGCTGTTCAGACACACAAAGCTTATCAGCTGGACTGACCAGCTTTATGAAAATAAGTACTACTCTGACAGCAGTTTTACAATATTTTTACATTAATATTACTCGCTCATGCAAGATCTCGGAAGTTTTTTAAGCATCCTTGTCCACAAGAAAATTGTTTCTGTGGACACAGGACACAGCACGTTGAACTTTTTATGTATTACCTCGTCCATCATTATCCTTTGAAACGCCCAAGCCAGGCAGCTGAGAGGCAACGCAGGCTCTGACTTCATGCAGAGGAATAGATTTCTCAAAAATTCTGTCTAAGGAGTTTGATTCTCCCACTGTTACCAAGGAACTGAGATTCCCATTACAGTGAGCAAAAGGATTTTTTTTTTCCTAAAAGCAGTTGGTTTGTTTAATATTCACTTTAAAAGGCATATATTAAACATAGGGACTGAAGTCTAACGGAAACAAAATATCTGCCCCTGAAAAACCTAGGAATCCTTGTCTATAGGATCGTACAACACGAAGACCGCCTATTCTACTTCCAATTTGACTATTCTTTTCCTTTTCTGTTTCAATTCTCTTTGGCTCCTCCAGTGAGGAAAGGAGTCTTAGGACTAACTGTCCAAGCAGCAACGTTTCTCGTGTTGCTACTCTAGGCTGAAGGGGCACCAGCAGTAACGAGGTCAGCTCTCAGGCTGTGTCGTACTGCAGGGAAGCCTGGAAGCAAACCGCAGAACCAGTCGTGACAGCAGCCAAATAAAGCGCTAAGCAAAGCTTCGAATGTCCTGAGCACAAGTACTTAACAATGTTAATCTGTAAGTAAAAGTACCTCTAATGATACTTCATTTTCTTTTGCTTCTTGACAGTTTTCCTAGTACTGGGAAGGGCTATTGATTTCAAAAGCTGAAAGAAAGCCAAGTCACAACCCCTGGACAATGGCATAGCTGTCTTCAATGCAGAATTTCCTTCTGTGATGACTTCAGTGTAGTCTGATATTAAGACAAACTCCTGATGCTAGTGCTCAGCAGCACATTCCATCCCAGAGGATCCACAGAATCTGACAGCACACACCAAGACTTCAATCTTTGTGCTTGTAGGGTAACGGTTGGCAACCACTTAACACAGCACAGCAGTTTTGGGTATGGTTTTAAATTTAAAAAGTCTAGGTATTTGGTTTGTTTTTAATATTGTTACAATGTTGATAATTTAACCCATCAGCCTCTATCAGTCGTCAAGCCTAATGTCTCTCATAGTGACTGTAGCCAAGTAGAGTCTCACCTGCTTTGCACAACTCCACGGGACTTTTTAAAGGCTGGAGTTCATAAAGAACCCGTCACCATTTGTGTGCCTCAGGGACAGTTCAGAGAGTTCAGTGTTAGCTTAAAAAAAAAAAAAAAAAATCCAGTTTATCACTTGCTCACTGCACTTCCTGCAGTACCTGGATCTCGCTTTGTGCGTACAAAGTTCCTTCTCATTTCAAATTCAGTATTATTATTTTGACGTTATGAAGCCACATGTCCCTGCAGCTACTTTGACAAATTTCCAAAACATAGAAAGATGTTTCCCAGGGGCCATGACATGCTTTAGGGTGTATTTTAGATGCAAGCATTGTTTATTTCATGAAGATAATTTACTATGTGTACTAAGCAAAAAGTATTTTGTATGAAACTGTAGGAAAGATACAAATGAGTTCTGTGAGGAAAAGCTAGGCCCTGAAAATTGCTCGGTAACTGCTAGTATAATATATTCCAAAGGGATTAGACAAACTTAGAGAAGACAGTGCCATTGATACCTACTCATGGTATCACAGTGTCATTGTAGCTTCCATACAATGATCTGGATGCAGGCTTGAAGCCAAAATTCCTAAACTAATGCTTACTGGAAGGTGGGGAAATATATCAGGAGTTAATTTGATAAATGCTTCATATTTAAACTCTTTCCTCGAGTATTTGCTGTTGGTCACAGCTGAGAACAAAGTACTGGAGTAGATGTCCACGTAGCGGATAGCAGTCTGACCCAGCAAACGTGAAACGGTCTCCACCAGAGACAAAACCACGGCGGAAACAAGCACCTGTGCAGTTAGAAAATAATATTGGCTCTATTCATTTTATGAATCTTTCCAATTTAAAATGAAACATTTGAGTTTATTCTTTCCTAGAAGATAAAAAATACTTCTAATAGAACTATTTTCTGTAGCTTCAGGAACACATACAATAAGATAAAGCTAAGCTAGGTCTAGATGCTGAACTTTGCACACTTTACTGAGCCAGTAAAACCAACGTAAAGCAGAAAAGTCTATCAGATCAGCCAATACTTGAACACACTTTGCTTGGTACTTCTTCTGCAACCCCTACCTTTACTAAAGGGGAAATGATTTCTGATCAGCAAGCTCTCATGAGAGGTGTTCCATCCACCTCTGTTCAGAAACTGTGCGAAAGAGGATCTTTTGTAGTCCCGGGCAGTGACTTTGTCCAAAGAGGGAACTGAATTTCAATTATGAGGAATTCTACCAAAATTGTACTTACTTACTAAGTACTGAAATGGTGACTGACTCTGTTCTGCAATTCAAAATTCCTCCTTTTTTCCCTGAAAAAGCCTTTAATAAGACTATTCCTAAAAATTTTAGTGGCTTACTGGGCAAAAATGCCAAGAGAAGATGTCTCAACACTAAGAGAGGTCAGTAAAATTTGAAAACAGTTATGGGAGGTCTTCTTCCCAAAATGCTAACAGCTGGGATTGAGGAGTATGTCTGGAGTAGAACCAGGCATGGGAGTTTTCATTTGAGGACATGCTCCACTAGCTAGACAGATAACTTCACTGATAATGCTCCTCTGTCCGCACACTTTAGATCACAGAATCACCGAATGGTTTGGGTTAGAAGCAACCTTTAAAGATCACCTAGTCCAACCCCTCTGCCATGGGCAGGGACATCTTTCACTAGATGAAATGCTTGAAATGATGCTCACAGCCCCACCCAACCCAACCTTGAACATTTCCAGGGATGGGGCATCCACAACTTCGCTGGGCAACCTGTTCCCGTGTCACACCATCCTCATAGTAAAGAATTTCACCATTATATCCAATCTAAATCTACCCTCTTTCAGTTTAAACACATTGCCCCTTGTCCTGTCACTACGGGCCCTGGTAAAAAGTCTGTCTCCGTCTTTCTTACAAGCCCCTTTTAAGTACTGGAAGGCTGCAGTAACATCTCCCTGGACCCTTCTCTTATCCAGGTCGAACAACCCCAACTCTCTCAGCCTTTCTTCACAGCAGAGGTGTTCCAGCCCTCAAACCATTTTCGTGTGCCTCCTCTGGACCCGCTCTAACAGCTCCATGTCTGTCTTGTACTAGGAACCCCAGAGCTGGATGCAGTGCTCCAACTGGGGTCTCATGAGAGCGGAGTAGAGGGGGAGAATCACCTCCCTTGACCTGCTGGCCGCGCTTCTGTTGATTGCGGCCCCAGATAATTGGCTTTCTGGGCTGCAAGTGTACGTTGCTGGCTCGTATCCAATTTTTCACCGACCAGTATCCCCAGGTCCTTCGCTGCAGCGCTGCTCTCAATCCATTCATCACCCAGTCTGTACTGATACCGGGGACTGTCCCGACCCTGGTGCAGATCCGCTGTGTTCAGAATTTTCTTTTTTTTTTTTTTTCATGTTTCTGTTCCGTTTTTCCTCCAGGTGCACTAGATCCAAAGTTGACTCATAAACTCTGAACAATGCTGAACGAACTCTCATGTCCTAGGGTCCCGAGTGTGATTGCTTCTTAGGGAAGCAGAACGTGAGAACTATTTCCTCCCACTCAAAATAAATCTGCTGCAGATAGAATAGCATTTTAAGGACTGTTCGTCTCTCAGGCAGCTTAAGAATCTTGCATTCAATTCCAGCACAGCGCCAGTTTATTTTTTTCAATAAAGCTTCAGATTTGATCCATTCCTTGCAGCCATTCCCGAAGACTTGGCAAAAGACCTTATTCTACTTCAGCAGTAGCTTCCGTTAGCATCAGTTAAGAAAATAATGTAGGTTCTTCAGCCATGCAGAAGCAAGACTTCAGAGATAAGTATAAGGCTGCTTTACAGCTAAAAAGTTCAGGTGTATAGGTGAGAAGCTGGAATTCAATCTCATGCAATGGTAAATATCTTCACTTTATACAGTCTCAAGTGACTACCCACACACTGTATCGCTGAACATTCAATGGTAAGTTATCTTCTAGAAACTGGATAGCAGAATAAATATGAGCAGTGCTTGCAGACACGTTAGGACAAGGTTGCCAAAGTTGTTCTTTCTGATGCAAGTTTTGTGTTCTTCCACTTGTGACTTTTAAAGTACCTTGATCTTCAATAAGATGTCAAACTACAGGGGAAAGGACCTGATCCCTCCCCGGAGAGAGTTGTTTCCTGTGACAAATGTAACTGTAGCACCAAGATCACACTATTTACTTATATTTGCCAGGTCTTGATTAAAAAATTATTAGTTTCAAAATTATCAGATAAGACCATATTTTGACGACGTTGCACTTCAGTCAAGTTTGCTATTTATTGCCAAATCAGACATTTACTGAAAATGTATACTCTAAGTTTGTATCAGATGCCTCTACACATAAAAAAACATTTGACAGAAAAGCTGGTGCATAGAAAATAAAAATGAAAAGCAATTCTGACCCTAGAATCTACATGAAGAACTTTTCTTCTCAGCAAAGCTTTAAAGGAACCAGTCACAATACAGGTTGTAACAGCAATGCTAATTATCGTGTCAAAGCAGCAATATTCAGAACAGGAATTCTGTCTTTGCTAACGATGCCACAGCTATAATCACAAACACGCACGCCACCAGGACTAGCCGAAGGACAGCACTAGTAGGGGTGGGAATTGGATGGGGCAGAAAAGCGTCTGGGTAAAATCCTAGGGCAGCTAGTGCTCACCATGACATTTACACTTAATCTGAGTCATTCATATCGTAATCCGTTTCTTCATCCTCACTCTGAGTGGCATGCAGCATGCAGTGAGTATAGAGAAAGGAAGGGAAAAGAAGAGATTGCAAGTGAGTCAGAGCTGCAACAAAGTACAGTCCACTTACGCTTGAAGCATCTGGGAATGACATTTATTTACTTTTATCTGAGGCCCGCGCTCTTTGTAAGGAAGTATGACAGCAGACAATTCAAGGAGGAATGTTACCAATTTCATGAAAACTTCTTTTTTCAAATAGCCTAAAGTCATCAGATAGAAGCCAATAGCACCATGCAACAAAATAATAGGGATCATAAGTATAGAGCAAATTTAAATAAACCTGTAAAGCTGGTACCTTAACTCTGTGTACTCTTTGCCACGGATGGGAAAGGATAGCACTTGAGAATCTAACTCGAGATGCAGACACTATGAACAAGCTTTGGTCATTTGTCCCAAGAGTGACAGGTCAACAAAGTGGCATGAAAGAGAAGAATACTCATAGGAACACAGGTTATCTTTCAGGAGTGCCACAGCTACCAGTAAAAGCCACTGGAACCATTTAAGTCAATGTCCCAAATGCCGTTAATTTCCTTTGCTTAGGTGTATTAGAAAGTCACACAGAAGTCAACTACTAACTTACTATGCAAACTGTTTTCCAAAAAAAGAAAACACAAGAAAAGAAGTCTCTAAGAAGGAATGAAGGTGAGACTTGATTAGACAGGCTATCAGAAAATGCTTTTTCCTATTCTGAAAGTCCAGCACTATTAATTAAAATTGAAGTGCTTGTCAATAACTTCTGAAGTTCCCTGAAGATGTACTAGCATTCCTTATCAAGATATTTATTGGGTTTTAGAATTCTATGTTTTATTTCAGGTACATATCTCAGCCCTAAATTATTACCACACACCTCTTTAACTTGTCAACTTTTCCAGTTTCCCTGAAGCATCCTGGCAAAAGCGGACCGTGACTAGGGTTTTGGAGAGAGCGAGCCGTGGCTTACCCAGGTGCACTGTTCACCCTTGACTACATTAATCCCTTACAACTCTTTGGAAGTTTTATCTCAACAGTGACAAAAGAGCATAAATTAATCATTTCACTAAGAATCCAATATAAAGCTTGGAGTATTTTTATAGTGCAATTTACAAAAGTGTCCACATATGTGTAGCTGCATAACCAAGTTACAAGGCACAGAAAGTAGTGAAGTTTTCTCTATTTGAGGCCGCAGTGCCAAGACCCAGATCAATTCTTAGCATTATTTCAAAATTAGTTTGAAAGTGACTCTTGAAAACGCAACCTTTGATGTTTTATCAATTGCTTCCCATCTACATGTACTAAGTGAAAAACTTTTAAGCCAACTACAGAAGTATCCAGTTTGTCTGTAGTCATCTCCTCATACAAACCACCACCACAATGATAAAAGCTGTACAGTATGCATGGAAGAGAAGAACACACTTATATACATAACTGGTCTGCCTTATTACTATTCAGTTGTGGTTTTACATTTTCCCTTGTACAAACTCTGAAAGACAACTGAGTAAAATGCTAAGATATTGTTCCCATTACAATCTTTTTGTAAAGCTGGTTACAGAAAGTAAAGAGAACTAGGTAGAAACTTGAAAATAATAAGCTAACAAATACCTTCATTTTATAACATATTGCAAATGACTGTTTTTCTCCATTCTTGACAGTAAGATTTCTTCAGTTGAACTCAAGCAAGAAAAACAGTTTTCAACTGAACCAGTGGCAGAATAAGGAAGCATTCAAATGTGTAAGAAACAAAACCTAGATTCCCAACTGTAAACAGCAAATATCTGCCAATACCCAAAACAACTGGACAGGTATCAGGAACAGTACAGAGTATTGCATTTAAAGAACCCATTTGGTGTAACAAACACATGCTGACTGTACCATTTACCGTCTCTCATGCAATGGACAGGGAACCATTATTAGTCACAAGTGAGGGGAAAAAAGGCGATTAAATAATAGTCCAGAACAGAGGCAGGCCTAGCACGACTTAGTGAAGCCGACCCAATTTAACACCATTTCTTTAGTCCAATGTTTAGTAACTTACCTTTGCTTTTTCACTGGGTTCACTGGTTGTGCCGTAGGGAGTGTTATGCAATTCCTTTGAGACAACACAGAGAAATTCAGCCTGATCTTCATTGCCATAGTTATAGGAAGAACCAATACTGACCAGCTGAAAGATGGGGAAGAAAGTCAATTGTGTTTCACATAAAACAAATTCCATAAATTCTCATCATTAGTACAAACACTCCTCACTCTTCAGACTGTTGGTTGTGCCTGAAACATGATTCTCCACTTCAACGCAAAGACGTTTTGATGTTGACAAATACACTGACACTCTGATGGTAAGATAAACATAGCTTTTCTTTTTAAACATTTACAGAATTAATTATTTACGGCTATGATTATACTGTGAAAGAAAAGGCTACAGAGGCAGGCCAGTGGAGAAGTAGCCTGTTCCCTGTTTCTGTTATTTACTGGAAACCTTCCCATCCTCCAAAGTTAATTTTTAAAAAGTTTGAATGTGGTATCTTAACGTGGCATGATTTAACATGTAAATGGCTGCATGCAGGAAGCACTTTAGCCTGAAGGGATACCCACCACTTTATTTACAGAATAACAGTACCTCTATTAAAACATATTTTGAGTGGACAAAGTAAAAATTTGCATTTGATTGGAAAACAGCAAGACACAGCATGGTGGGACACCAAGATTAACATCGGAAATTCATATGTACTGCTACAAGGAAGTTAATTAAGGGAGCGCTACAAGCGGAAGCCATGTATAATGAAATGTGATGCATTTACAAGCTTCTACAAGTCTCAGTATTGAATGATAAATGACAATTTACTGAGAAAGAAGGATCTACTCAACATCAGTACTACCTCACATGCAGCATGTTTATCAAATGGCATAAATTTCATGTAACTTGCCTTACCGTACACACAGTACACTCACGTAATGCTAGAAGCTTTACATAGCCTGCCTTTCCAAGCCAGAATCAATTCAGATGTAGCTGGTTCATTTATTTTAAAGGTTTATTTCAAAAGAATGACAATATAATGTATGGTGCTATTACTACTGACACAGATCTAAGTTCTAAAAATCAACCTGTTGCACAGATACACCGTATCTACATGTCATTACCAAAACTATATTAAATCTACCTACCAAATCACCACACTCATGGGATAAGGCTGTCGTATTCCCCAATCTCTACTATATCATTAAAGTGCCCTCGTAACGGCCCCACAGGAAAGGCTTGACTTGTTTTTTAGGGCAACAGCACTTGAAACACTGTAGTTACCTGCCTAAAACCAAGCTGCGTACTGCCATTAGTCTAGCAGAGCACCACAGAGAGTAAAGGCCTTGTTAAAGCAGGGAAGATGCAGCCAAGATGAAATCTTAGGCCAGAACCTGTGCGTGAGGGATAAGATTACTCCCCCAACAAAAGCGGAAGGTAGACCAAGGTTAAAAGCAGCTTCCATATAGCGCTGTCAGGAACAAATAAAACCTGATTGTACTTTTCAGGAGAGAGAGGAAAGAGGGGCTCGGATGTTCCAGCGCTGTGGTGAGACAGCACGCAAGCACCTCCACAGACAGACGGAGCCAACGCCTACGAAGAGCAGCAGGCGTATGTCTGCACAACGCCCCAGCTCACCGCCGGTCCCGGCGATGTGACGCCCGACGGCGTTACAGCGTACACGGCTCAGCCGCCAGCCAACGGTGCTGGCAACCAAAACTCAGCACTCCCGAACTACCTGCTTTAACTGCGCTGTCTGGGCGCCATCGCCAGAAACCTTGCCCTCCCTCCTCCACTCCTAACATCACTCTGGCTCTGCAAAATACATAGCTAGTCAGTCGTGAACAGAGGCCGATCAAAAATGAATGCACTTTTTCCACCAAAACCATGTAACAAAGTTACGAAACCCCAGGTTTTTTAGAAGCACCGATACATCCTCATTGGAACACAAAGGTACCAATTATCTTGAGACATTAAGTCAGACACTCTTTCTTGATGGCTCCTCTGCAGTCTGCACCGTAACATATCTGTGTAATATAGAATCACAAAACCCATAAAGTAACTGGTTGCTTAGTTGTACAAAATGGACTAAGAAAGTCCACTGAAAAGCTGGAAAATCAACCCAGACTTACTTCATATATAGAGATGATTTGTTGATTCTCTTCCCTATCAGCAAAAAACATCATCCACAAATTTTCAGGAAAAAAAGCAGTTAAGTTGGCTCTAAGTCTGTTGAAGTGGTATAAAGTTTATCCTATATATTATATAGCAATTACAAACCCTATAATACAAATCCAGTAACTGCTTCAATTATTGAGGTAAAATGTAGGAGTATTTTAAACAGTATTTTTAACTCTCTTAAAGGCTACAAAACATTCAAAAAGTTGGATATATGTTTAAGTAAAGCCACACATATTTCACCTTCTCTGAAGAGAAATTTGAAGAATAAAATTCAAATGTATGATTTGATTTAGTATACAGTCAACTCTTCTTCTTGCAAAATGGCAAGAATTTGATATCAGATAAGCTATGATAACAACTACCAGAAGGAAAAATACTTCTTTACTCACTGACACTCAAAAGAAATAGATGACCTGTCTGAAAGCAGGTATGACACAAGATCCAAACATCAGCCAAATCATCAATCCTGGTTCAACAAGGTTGGTAAGTCCTCAGCTGATAGCTACTTACACGCCCCACTAATGCTCCGTAATCCCAATAAATTGACCTTTTGCACATAAGTCTTTTCAGGAGCCGTGGCAGACTGACTACTTATTAGCTAGTTGGACAGGACTATTGATTTAGCTGACTGCAAAACATCTAGACGACTTTTTGCCATTATTAATCAGCTGTTGCATTTCAAGATAAAGTCACTTTTGCAACATTTAAACACGAGTTCTTCAAAACTGCAGCACATGATACTCTTGTGAGCAGTTCCATATGTGTGCAGCTAAGAATGTATTATTTGCATAGCATCAATAGCATGCTAGAAACTTCATCACAGCTTTTTGAGATGCATCAGCAGCAATAGGGGTGATGGCAGAAAAAGAAACAATGGAAAATGATTGCAGATTAGAACTGAACTGTTGTCAGAAAGTATGATCAGAAATAAAGCAGTATTTTAGCACTTGTATTCCAAAGGTCACCCCATTGTTCCCAGTGTTGGCGGCAACACTTTAAGAAGGATGCTGATAAACTGGAAGGGATTGTTAAACTCCCCCACACCATGTCTGTCCATCCCCGCACTCCTCCCCCCAAAAAAGAACCCGCAACAAATCTGAGGTCTGCAAAACATGTGTTACAATGCATAGGAAAAGGATTTCAGATTATCCAGCCTACTGTTTCTCAGACCTTCTGAAAGGACAAACTCTTTTTGGCTCGTGGGGCTTAAACAGTAGAGAGAGTTTTAATGACCATGAACTTAAGGAAGGAAAAAAAGAACATTTTGAAACTCTGAATTTCATAGATTTGTATTATAGATACATATGTATACATGTGTGTATGTATTTTTCCTCATTGGTTTTTTCCTTCCATGACTTGTTACATTACACTCCTTACTAAAGCAGTGTGATCCTGCTTGAGCATCCCCGTGAGCCCCAACAGTGTCATAACTAAGCACAGGAAAAATGTCAATGTTACTTATCACAGAAAATTCATTAGATCATGATCCATTCACTGTTTGCATGGAATAAGGGTGCTGACACTAGTAGGCTGTCAGCTGTAACTAAAAAAGGCAGGAATGGAAAGCATTATTATTATTATTATTAATATAATAATAATAATAAAAAAATCAACAGAAATATAGTTATTTGCATTATATTGCTTGATGTGCCAATATAGGTCAGGATTTTCCTGAAAATACAAAGAAATGACAACAGGGAAGGTCCTGTTTCATAAAGCCTGAACTTTTAAGTAAGATAAAAGATGACAATCAGAAAGGGCAAAGTTAAAACAAACAGTTTGGCATAAGTAAAGGTGGACAAGAGCTACTTGATGCCTACCTATGGTCAGGCTTGTTTTCAAAGAGGAAAGATTTAAGAGCGATTTCAGGGACAATAATGAAGTAACTTTCTGAAGCACTTTTCCTAGGTCTGCAGCTCTGTGAGAGGATAACTGTGTCTTTCAAAAAAAGACTATTTAAGAAAAACAGATGATAAAAGTGGTACAGCTGAGAGAACAGGTCAAATGATTCCTGCATGAAGTTACTCAGCGGCAGCAAAACATATGAATCTCTTCCTGTCTTAAATCAACGACTGTAAAAATACCCCTACGAATAGGCAAAATGAAGTGAGCAAATCTCACGCCTGACTGAATTGAGACAGTTCTCAAAACCAGCCACATTTCAATAACTTGCCTATACGGATTTGCTGTACTGGTTTAACAATATTGATTCAGAATCTATACAGTAAATTTACAGGACAAATTAGCAACAGTATTACCATCACAGATAACCACTCCAACTTGCACAAACAGCGTCCCTGTCTTTCTCTGCTTCCCACTGGAGTTACTGATATTAATTAACTCTTCTACTTCATGACTACGAATTTCCTTCTCTTTCTGTGACGGTCTGATTCTCATAATTGAGTAAGTTTTGTAACAATTACTCTCAAATTCTATTTTAAGTATTCTTATCCTTTGAATATTACTGCTTCTATTTCAGATGTGGTGAACTCCTTGTACACTAGAAAGCTTGTCTTTTTTTTTTTTTTTTTTTAATTATACTAACTAACAGTTGATAGAATAAAAGAAAGTCCTCCCCTCAATTTTTTTTACAGAATCAGCTTGTATGAATGTAAGAAAGAATGGCCTCTACACTTTTTAGAGTTACAATGCATTCATTCTACTGCCTTCTCAAAGGATTTGCAAAAGGCTCTAAAGATACATCCACAGCAGCCGTTAAACTCAGCACTGATGACTGACACCAGGACTGCAAGCATTTTATTTCAGGTCTCTTAATGCAATTGTCAGACTCCAAATCCAGGAGGAAGGAAAATTCATTCCCTTCCAGACTTTTTTTTTTTTTTTTAATTTTATACCTGCCTTCATTTCTTCACTGCCTTCCCCTATCTCCCATTTTATTATGCTGAATTTTACTTCGAGCTATCTAGGATGTGAACTCATGAATAACATCATGCTGCCTGTACCCTACACATCCTTAACAACAGGCTGCATCTCCTACTCAGTTCCAGAAAGCCTGCAAACCCCGCGCATTAATTCCACATTCCAAATGTGACCTGTACAACTGCAAGAAACAGACAGTGCTTGGTACACTGAAAGCAGGTTCTGGAATATAGCTAGGCACCAGTCTGGGTTTAAAATCCAGAATTGCACGGCTAAGTGTCCATGTAAACTCATAGGCAAGGTTCTGCTCATATCAAATCACTTTACTGTCAGTTATCTTCACGATGTTATACTGATCTTTCAGACTGAATAACCATATATGTAGCACGGAAAAGAACAAGTACTCTGAGTATTTTATTGATGAAAAATACTACAGAACACCAGGTTCCCAAATCAATTCACATAAGACGCTTCAAAATGGAGCACAGCTATGTAAAGAACTGGAAACGGCCTCCAAGGATACTGGTTAGCAAAAAATCCTTCCCAAACTCTTGAACGCTGGGAAGTAACACAGCAATTAAAAAAGCAGCGACCTGAGGGCAAGGGGAGCAGGAAGGATGAGACAGCCTAAAAAGCCAATGAGTGAAGCTGTGATTCTTCATTTGGGTTTCAAGAAAATTTCCCAATGGGGGAAAAACCCAAAACAACAACAACAAAAAAAGCCAAAAAACCCAAGGATGTTCTTTCCACTTGAGACAAGATTTAAAACCACTGTTTTTGTTCTCCCCTCACTCCTCCATATTTTATTTCTGAAAAAATCCGTTATTCGTTCTTCCAGTTGGAATGTATTTCATCCACCTAAGAAAACAGTTAAGTTCTGAGTTACCAGAAATAAAGGGTTCAAACTCAGAACTTAACTGCCTATTAGGTGGATGAAATACACTCAAACTGGAACAACGATTAACACAGAGATGTCCCTTTCTGAACCCAGTGAACTCAAAGCTTTATGTGCAGGGCTCCTAATGTTTAAATTGTACCACTTTTACTTAAAAAGTACGGATCAAAGGCTGTTAACTTTGGAGGAAGATTTAAGGAAAAGAAGTTACCTATTGAGAAGGTAAGAACTCTTCTTAAGAGAAACCTTTAACTAAATAACTAGGGGGGGTTGTTTGGTTGTTTTTTTATTATTTTTACAATATGAACATTCATAATGTATAATGAAATATCGTGAATATAAATAAAAGCCAGTCACAAATACACACAAATTACTATGTGCTATACATCCAGGAATAAAGTGGAATGATTGGAAAGCAGCAGAAACGCAAGAAGGCCAAGCATATCAGTGTGAGGGCAAAAAGAACGGTGTGACACACCTCACTGCAGCATTTCTGGAAGCATCTCTCTTCCCCTTTCACCTCCCGTGACACTATCAGCAGATACTCTGACTGCTGGGCCCGGCCACAGCTGTACTGGGAACCTATACTGACAAGCTGGAATAACCAATCAAAGCAAAACACAAAAAGAAACCTTCGTAAAGCTGAAGCACATACCGTTATCCAAATCGTACAAACAACAGATGAGCTCAAACGTTCAGGTAACATTTACTTGCCACTAAAACAGGTTGTTATCAAGCTACAGCTTTCATTTCAACATACTTAAAATTCACAGAGGCAGTTGCAAAGCCCTTTGTAATTGCAAGGGAAGTTAAGAGTTACTGACAGTAAGCCAGAAACCTCCCCGTATCACTGTGATGTAGCCAACTACTCTGAAAAACATAAAGTTTGGTGCATTATGAAAGTGAGCGTTATTTTCCTGTCATACTTGCCAAGTGCAGAAGGTAACGTGGATATAAGACTGGAAGGTGTTATGTATAGCAATGTAGCAAGCCTGGGTATGAAAGAGTCTTGTTCCAGATATTGATAAACAAAATACAGCTACGGAAACATACGAAGTCAACTAGAGGAAAAAAAGTTGAGTGTTCTAAATTGGTTTTAGAAGGGGTAATTTACAGAAGATCTAAGAAAATAACTGGAGTGGAAAAAATTGTCTGTCTTGTTCCCATAAAAATCAGTACCAAGAACTCTATTCAAACTTGCCAAACATCTAATAAGTCAGAAGTTCAGAACAACCTCAGCTAAACTTCTCAACTTGTCATTACAAAAAATATTTTACCTTAATAATACATGGCAATTCCTAGCCCACGTAAATTAAAGCATAGCCTGTCGGTGCACTTGAGAAAGATTAGAGCTTTAAATTAAGTGTGAAGAACTAGACAACCACTGCCTATTCTCAGTAAACTGGAGATTACTACTGATGAGAAGGCTCATGAACAGTAAATTTATTTTTATCCTGCTATTGTTATGTGAATAATTTTGAAGGCAGCAACTAAATACCGTCCTCCTCATATAGTGAACATATTTAAGACAGCATTACGGAGACAGACTCAGGTTACATTAATCATTAAAATTTACATGACTGACACCCCACTGCTGTTTAAAGCCTTTGTGTGTAGCAATTTTGTACAGCCCAAAGTTTCTCATTATGCAGTATTGCCAAAATATTGGTTTTTTTCTGATTGCCTGAAGAGGTAACAATTGAAGCTAAAAATCATCTACAAAATAACCCACTGAAATCACAAAAGGGGGGCAGCACAACTATTGGCAGTAGTTTTTGGGCTGGGACCGATACATTATTGCAGTATTCTAGCAGCGCTTTCACTCGTGTTCTTTGGAAAAGCGCATCAATAGGTCCGCATAAGTGCGCCAGCAGTTTCACACCTTCCACTCCTATTTAATCACCGCATCCAGTTGTATTTCACAAGCAATTTTTGAAATGTTAAGGGGAAAGAAATATTTTTGATCAAAACCAACCACTTAAAGAAGTTATGTGGGGCACAGAGCACAAGGACTCTCACCCCAGAGGAACAGGACTCCTCTGAAGAAGCCGATGATTTCTGTCCCACCAATGGCAACACGGACAAAGCGTGGTAGGTGCCACCCCACAGTCTGCTTCTGAAGGAAGCACGCTGCTGAGCCACGCAGGCTTAGAAAAGATAAAAAATTACAGAAATGCTACAGTGTTCTCAAATCTTAACAATAAAACTGTTTAGATTGTAAAGAATATTCTAATCATGTTTCAGGTGAATGACGTCTGCCAAAAGCAAGTCTGCAATACAACCAAAGGAGAGGATGGCCTAGTCTGAGGTGATGAGAAGCTGAGTATTACGAGACCACACAGCTGTTGTGTTTATCTGCTTCAAACTATGTGTCCGAGAGAGCGCGACACGGAGGGGGGAGGAAGTAGGGAGAAAGCTGGATGAAACAAGAATGTAACCTTCAAGAAAACCACTGGAATTTTCCAGTTCTAAAAGAGATTCTAAGTTCTAAAAGAGATTGTAATAGTTCTTTCAGCAGTTGCACTGTCAAAGCAGTATTACTCCCAAAACCAATATCCCCAAAGAATACAAGGCTTTAGGACAGGTAAAAGCCATAGTATCATTTAATCTGTTAAAAAGTAAAGAATGTCTATTTGTAATGAAAGCTAGTTTCTCATGACAAAGAAGAATGTCAAAAAAACTTTGCAAATGCACTGGTCAAAAAACAGTCACGTGCATTAAGCAAGAGCTTTTTTCAGGGACTTAACCAACGCTCAGCTTCTGGCATGCCAAACAGACCTGGTAATACTTGAGCCGGAGAACCGAAGCATAAGAAGCTTTCTGTGCTGGTTTAGTTTATTTGATCATGGCTGTCTCCATGACACCAGCACCTTACACATTTCATTGAATATAAACAAAACATTCTCTTTTACCTTTGTGTGCTGCACTTTCTAAAAACGTTGCTTTGTTGTGTTATTAGAGTGAGACTGCACAGGATAAGAGGCTTGTGCTTACTCCAATCTCTCCTACAGTTGGCACCAGACACTGAAAAAGATGCTGGCAGCTGAGCACTTGTGTCTCACTCCAGGGTTAACAGATTCATTGCTCCAATGCAGTTTAAATATTCTGGTAGGTTAGGAACACGAAGGCTGAAGAGGCCAAGTAGTTAGCTTCTTATTTACAGAGATTAGCAAAGATAACAGAAAGATCTTCTTGCATTTTTACAATATATTCTTGAATGTATACACAAAGCTATTTTTATGCAGTGCAAAGAACAAAAACATTCACGTAGCTCACACCTATCCAGCGTCACATCCACGCTGGTTAAGTGCACCCTCCTATGTGTATCAGTCCTCTATCCGAATAACCACTGTTTGGGCCTGACAAACATTTATCTCCCAAGCTCACCTCTTTTACCCAGAGCTCGCTCTATCTGACCTACCGTTTGTATAAACTTGTATTAGTTAATTTTGGTTCATTCACCCTTCAAACGCTCATGTGTAGACACAGAAGAATTACATTTCAAACATGATGTAGATGTTTTTATAGAAAGTCAGCACAATTTACCCCCTGGAAAGCTACAGATTTTTTGTTCTCTGACAAATAAGAATACAAATATCAAACTTTAACTTAACCATGTATCTTCACCTATCCAATTTCTGAAAATGACTGCACTTAAAAAGATGCATAGAATTGACTTTATACTCCTCTTTCACATAACTGAATTTTTAGAAGACTCTGTAATTATATCCCGTACGGTTTTTTTACCTGTTCAAATTTCCAGCCATCAGACATTGTGGAAACCATTTGAGTGAGTTCCTCTTCCTGGCACTGCAGCACCCTGTACACATGTTTGACTGGCACCTTGAAGAAGAAATACAAGATGCTCAATACAGCACGGAATTCACTGCGTTTGCGACTTATCTAAGGTTGCCCTTATTCTTTAGAAATGGTAAGCAACACCACCTTGAACACCTTGGGTTTGTTTTGGGTTTTTTTTAAAGAAATCTCATCTGTTCAGAATCACCTTGCAGAAGACTCAAGTGCTTCATCAATGTTTCAGGGACTAAAAATGCTACTTAACAGTCACAACAAAATAATCTTAAGACTTACCTATCATTCCCTGGGGTAGTAAACCACATGATTCAAAATCAAGGTTAAGGTTCTGCAGAGGACTGCCTAACTTTAAAAAACGTCTGACTATATTCAAAAATGTCTTTATTTCCCCGTCAACGTTTCCCATCCAGAGCAATGAATAACTAGGACCATTTCCGCTGAAACCCTTTAGAAAATGCAATAAGAGCAACTCTGCTATCCCACAACCTGGCTTCAAGAGAAATTTGGCAACATGAGTTTGTAATACCTTCATGAAGACTCAGTTATTAGGGAAGGCCAGAGTAGCAGACTTAAAGAACAAACTTGAATACTTTCTTTACTTATCAGTTTCTCTATCATATTCTGAGACCCCCCTGCAGTGCTGCCTCCAGCTCTGGGCCCCAACACAAGAAGGACATGGACCTGCTGGAGCGGGGCCAGAGGAGGCCACAAAAATGATCTGAGGGCTGGAGCACCTCTCCTATGGAGACAGGCTGAGAGGTGGGCTTGTTCAGCCTGGAGAAGAGAAGGCTCCGGGGACACCTTGGCCTTCCAGTACCTAAAGGGGCTTATGGGAAAGCTGGGGACAGACTTTTTAGCAGGGCCTGTTGTGATAGAACAAGGGGTGATGGTTTTAAACTAAAGGAGGGGAGATTTAGACTAGACATAAGGAAGAAGTTTTTCACAGTGAGGGTGGTGAGGCTCTGGCACAGGTTGCCCAGAGAGGTGGGAGATGCCCCATCCCTGGAAACATTCCAGGTCAGGCTGGACGGGGCTCTGAGCAACCTGGTCTAGTTGAGGATGTCGCTGCTCATGGCAGGGGGTTGGACTAGATGGCCTTGAAAGGTCCCTTCCCATCCAAACCCTTCTTTGATTCTACGATTCACTTTCATGAAGAAATATTCATGAGATGCCATGAGAAGAGGCAGAGTCTTCTCAACTACAGAGCACTACAAATAAAGAAACTAACTTTGCTACAAAAGCGTATGACAGGAGCTAAACAGCATCTGTACGTACACTGTATAAACATACTGTATAAACAGCAGTTACACCGTAGTTAGGCAATCTCATCATATTCAAAGTATTTAAATGTATATGAGAAAAACATATTCTACAAAAGCTGTTTTTTAAAATAACTATTTCCAGAAATGATATTATGACAAATTCTACTATTACCAGACATTTTTGAACAATTCTTTAGAATGTTTTCAGTTTTTTAACAAGAACTGGACCATGTGCCTGTGCCCTTTGTAAGCAGACTGGCAGGTACTGGCGGTTAAGAACATTAATCTTTGCATACTAATGGTTCCAGCTCAGCCAGTGATGGAGGCATCCATCCAGTATCTTACTGGGGAAATGAGCAGTTAAGGAAAAAAAATGGAACCCATCCACTACTTGCCATAGAACAAATAATCAAAAACACACTAGAAAATAGCCTCACCTGTGAGATTTTGCTGTCTCTTTCTCTTATTTTGTCCTTTACCAGTTTTATTAGTGATGTGATATTGTAGAATTCAGCCTCTTCCAGTACACCTAATATGAGAACATTTTTTGGAAAGAGAGTGTAACCAAAGATTCCAGGCCAAAGCCACCAACCAGTTCCTAAGATTATCTTCTCAACAGCTATAGAAAATGATTTATTTTGCCCTAGGAAAAGTTCATTTACCAACGTAACGATTCTGGCTTCCTTCAGGGACATGTAGTTCAAAGTTTAGCTCATTCTGAAAAACTGTCCTAAAAAACCCCGAAGAAAACTGATGCCATTTCACATACGGAATGAGAGGCAGGAAACAAAAACAAAAGGAGCACAAATGCCATTCCACAGCAGACCCACGGACCACCATAGCTCAGGCCCTGCCTCAGGCTGGAACATGAAAGAGAAATTCAAATAGTCCTACTGAAAAGCTCTGCAGCTGCTCGTGTGCAGAAAATTTTTCTTCCTGTCATTTGACATCTTAGACCCTGAAACAAAAGCTTAAAGATACATGAGTGGGAGCAGTCTGTAGTATATGTTCAAGCCTTACCTGTTCTCCACACATACTATGTGTTTAACGATGCACGTGGAAATTATATTTCACATTATTTCCTGCTAATATTGTTAGACTGTATTTCTCTTTGATCAATTTCTTCAATATTTTATCAATACAGTTTTAGTACTATATGGTTTAAGGCAGTCATCCTCCATTAGGGTAAAACTGATACGAACTGGGGACAGGGAGGGACAAGCCAGGGGCAGAATTTACTCTTCAAGAGCATATTCCGCACATCTGAACATCCTAGAGCTTCACTCTTGCTTCGCTTTACATCTTCTAAAGCTTGTTTCACAGCCACTATTCTTTTGCTTGAAGAGAACTAAATCCAAGTATTTCACAGTCATACAGTAACGATACAAGATTATACGATAAAAGGCATCTCCCCTCATGTCTGAATTGAACTGAATTTCTAACTGGGGACGGGGGTTGTGAAATCGGGAATCATACTCAAAATACTCAAATAACAGCATACACTGTAACCGCACGATACCTATCAGCTTCGCTTGAAACAGATCGAAATGCTACACTGATTAAGATTTAACATCTACTTGAAGTTACTTTTGGTGGCTCAAAAGCAGTGAAAATAATAAGCAAGTGACAAGAAAGCAAGAGATTTAGTAACATCTTACCTTCCTCAGCGAGGTCCTTGTTAATAACCAGTTTCCCATGTCTGAGATAGTTCAGCACTGGCCCAAAGTAGGTCGGGTCTCTGTCTATTAAATAGGCACCTGTTTCATCCTAGATTAGAAAAAAAATAAACAAAAACAAAACAAACAAACAAACAAAACCCCCAAACCACCACAAAAAAACCCCAAACAAACAAACAAAAAAGAAAAAAAAAAACACAATGATTTGAACGCCCAAGCAGGAATTGCAAGCTAATATTCAGCTTGGCATCTGAAGAGTAAGCAAGTCTCCAGACATAGCCACATCCCTTAAAGCCATATTTATTAAAGGCATTAAAGGAATTCAGCAACGTAGTTGTAATTGTATCAGACTGATCACTCAACTCACCATGTACTACACACCTTCTCTTACCTGACCAATTCCCCTCAATCCCTTATCAAAAGATTATCAACATTGTTAGCATGAAAGATGTAAGCGGTAAGTGAGAACACTGAAAATTAAGGTTAAAAATAGCACTTAAAAACAGGAAACTATCGTTTTGTTTGGAAACCTGAAGAATCAGAACAAAGGCTACATTCCAGTGAGGCTCAAATACCAGCTTTTTTTTTTTCTTCCTTTTTTTTAATTAAAGGCAAACAATCCTACCTTCTCTTTAACCTCAACACTTTGTTCTGAAAACTTTTGGGTTTGTCTTAGCTCAGACGTACAAACACTCACAGGGTACTGAGAACAGCCGCGCACCATGCAAGGGCTGTACGTGCATCTTCCAAAACCCCCATATGCTGAAGATGCAGTTCCTACCTACCTCGCGCAGACAAAGAAGGGATAGAGCAAACTCACTGACGCTCAGTTTACTCCACAGAGTGCAGCATTTTGTGAAATGCCAAACACAGTTCAAGGAATTTGCCTGCATAGCCGATATTCTTGACAAAGAGAGAAAGGAGCAAAACTGGTATTTCCTACATAATTTGGAGTCTATGTGTGGACACCTGTGATCGATGCATAGAATCATAGAATTGTTCTGGTTGGAAGAGACCTCCAAGATCATCAGGTCCAACCATTAACCCAGCACTGCCAAGTCCACCACTAAATCATGTCCCTTAGGGCCTCGTCTAAACGTCTTTTGAATCCCTCCAGGGATGGGACTCCACCACTGCCCTGGGCAGCCTGTGCCAGGGCCTGACAGCCCTTTCGGGGAAGAAATTTTCCGAATATCCAATCTAAACCTCCCTTGGCGCAACTTGAGGGCGTTTCCTCTTGTCCTGTCGCCTGTTTCTTGGGAGAAGAGACCGACCCCCCCTGGCTCCAACCTCCTTTCAGGGAGTTGCAGAGAGCGAGAAGGTCTCCCCTCAGCCTCCTTTTCTCCAGGCCAAACCCCCCAGGTCCCTCAGCCGCTCCTCACAGCACTTGTGCTCCAGACCCTTCCCCAGCTCCGTTGCCCATCTCTGGACACGCTCCAGCCCCTCAGGGTCTGTGTCTTGGAGTGAGGGGCCCAGAACTGAACCCAGCACTCGAGGTGCGGCCTCACCAGGGCCGAGCACAGGGGGACAGGACTGACACACTTCGTGCTGGCCAGAGGCCTAAGGAAGATCGATGAGGCAGACGTCTAATGGATTCACTGCTCCTTTCTACTATCAAGTGGATCCCTGACAGCATTAATCCTTCAGCACCTAAAGTTTTGGTGCAATAGGTATCCTACAGGTATACACTGGCGAGGTGTGGCAGCACCCCAAATACTTTTTAAATTTATTCTTATTTTTAGTATTCTAGTAGTTTACAGGAGATACTAAAAAAGCATCACTACCAACAATCCTAGCTAAATTTGACTCATTCTCCCCAAAAACTACATGCGATACTTGTTGTTCCACACGAAAAAAATTCTACTGACCCAATCCTCTGCATTTGGACGCTAACACTGATACACAAAGGTTTGATTACCGAACTGTGATACCTGAAAACTCTCTCTACTTAACAGTACCTAAAGTTCCTAAAATGTTTCACTGGAAAAAAAGACGGTGGATGTATTTTGAGGTACATGGATTTAGTTTCTGGATAACTGCGCTTGTCTAACCAGGGTAGGTAGAATGTAGAAAGACCACAGCCTGAACTACAAAAAACATAACTGCAAGCTGAATGCTTTACACACTTAGACACACTATCATTTTAGAAGAAGCGAAGGGGTGTTATATTTTATACAAAATTAATTGTTCAAGAAATGCTAATATATTAAAATGTGCTGTCAGCTAACCTGCACTCAGAGCAGACAGTGCTTGATGTAGTCTAATCGCAATTTCTTCTGACCTAAACTCACGGTCTCACAGAAGTGAGACTACGCACCAAAACCAGCAGATGGGTGAAGTGCATAAAATGGTATATTTTAATGTTTCCCATCTAAATACATTTACATACCAAAACACTTCAAGAATGAACAATCTACAGATACAACTCAAAGAAATTAAATTCGCTGACAACAGTATGAATTGTAAGCTGAAAAGTATTATTCAATACAGGAACAGAAACCAGTGAAGTTGGAAAGAAAGATCTAAAACTGATAAAAAGAAACATTGTTTTAAAGAAAAAAGCACAGCCTTTGGTCATCAGTTGAACTGAATTAAGAAACATACAGGCTTACAAAACTGGAATTCCTCCCAGTTAAGGGAAAAAACTCTCTAGAAGCAAGCTCCTTCAATAAGATTACTGTATTCTTTTACACCACGGTGTTTTCTCACATCCCCCTCCGAAGCAATGGCCACCAGCTTCACTCCATCACCGAGACAGACAGGTGGGTCACAGAAGCAAAGCAGCTAAAAGCTCTACATGAAAACTCAAGTCACAATGGGTACTTCACTCCTTACACAAAAGGCCTCAAAAAAAAGAATTTTTTTTTTTTTTTTACAGACTCCGGTATCTGAAATTACTCTTACCTGAGCAGATTTGGATACTCTGAACAAGCTTCCACCAGCACACAAAGGGACCGAGCTACGCCCGGCCTCCTCATTCAGCTTCCCCTACCGCGAGGGCATCAGCGCCCGGCACCGCCGGCACACACGGGCCTGGCACACACGGGCCCGGCACGCGCGTCGGAGGCTGGCACTGGCACTCGCACCGAGCGTGCTTCACACACACGGACAGCACCCGCGCTGTGAAACACAACATCAAATTGCTTTTGCCTTCTACCCGTTTTTAACCATTTTCCTCATCATCCACACTTGTGTTTCCCATTCTGTCGTTCTGTATCTCACTTTTTCCCTGTTACACTCATTCCTTTCCTAACCACTATCAAGTTTTCTTCCTCACCAAATTACCATCTAGAATCTATAAAAACGCTTAGTCTTCGCACTGCTAAATACAAATACCGTACCAAAGATACGTATAATATACCACATAGGAATAAAGTGCCATCTCACTAGTGTCATAGTTTACTCTGCGAAGCCTTTCAGGCAACAAGGACTCTTCAAAAAATAATAAGAAAAAGGAACCCCAAAGTCTTATAATTTATGGTGCAATAGTAACTTTTTTTTTTCTTTTTTACATTAGTAAATATCAATAGTTAACATTGAAGAACTCTGGCTAAATTCTAACAGTGGGCAATCCAAATCCTGTCAATAGGATTCACTTTAGTATGTAAAATTCCATGCGAAATGCTGAATAGACTGAACAGAGTAACTGGCCACTCGCTTACCCAGATTACAGATATGGAAAATATGCACTAATGAACATTCTTCCTAAGAGAAAGATGCGTGGCTTGGGCTTTGACCTTACAACTCAGGTATGCTGCAGACTAGCGCCAGAGAGCCAAGACCCAAAACGCAAACCATTCAGTAAAGAGCACTGTAACGACACACAAAGAACGCGTAGGCAAGAGAGGCACAAAATTATCTTCCTATAGCAAATGCCTTCGCACTCCTCCTTCAGAGCGAGCTGGCTGATTATCCTCCAACAGACACTAAGCACTTCATGTTGAAATCACTAAGAAAAGCCGATTACACTGGATCTTTGAAGATATTTATGTAAACATAAATCCAATAAAAGCTGACACAGTAATGTAGTCATTTGCTCCACCTACAACTCTGAAAATATGGTTCATAAATCTTTCCACACTTTCAGAATATTGTCAGGCTTGGCTTCATCCACACGTACATGACAACACATTGTATTCTCGTGTGTAATTAGCATTTTGGACACTCTTTCTAAAAGAAACATTTTGTTTTACTGTAACATAAAAATAATAAATTGCACTTTAAATGGGATCTAGACAGTTTAAAGGTGCAGCGACAGTTTGCGCAGACATAACTAAACCAGCTTTAAGCTTGCTAGCTTGAATAGTAATAGACTGTGTTGTCCCAGCTACGCTACTTCTGCTGCTAACTAGTTAATTAGGTTTCCACAAGCTTTGAGCAAGTTTGAATCTTCGCTCACACAACCAGGGTGAGTATTTTGAAGCCACTTCCCAAGCTTCAGGTGAATACTACAAATACCAGATAAATCTATATGCTAATAGGTCTTGGTTTTCCTCTCTTGTAGATGTATTTTATACAAACGGGTGTTAATCTTAACCAGACCAGCAGCCAAAACTCAAGTTTCCTCTCTGTTCAGCATAGTCCTATCACCCCACATTTCGACCCCATAGGTGTTCCATACAAATTTTGCCACTCTTTGCATGGATATTCAAAGCAAATGCTCCAGTTGTCTCTGTGCATCCAACACAAAAGTGCTAGTTAACCGCACGGGCGTTTGTATCTTTACCCAGTTCTATTTTTGCATTAAGTTCTTCTCTCTACCACGAGTTTTTCCTTCCTTGTCCGTAAGTCCTACACCTTTTCGACACCTGCTCCTTTTTATGAGGACGCCATTTAAAAGACAACATTGCTGAAGTACAGTGAAGGCTGCAATTGTTTATTACCGCTCTCCCACACCAATGTTTAGTCCCAGTTACAAATACCATGGAATTTTAGAGGAAGCCTAATAGTTGCTCTGAAATGTTCAATCACCTGGTTCAGCGTACCAGTGTCAGTGTAGCTCACAATCATATTCCTTCTTCCTTAAGAATTAACCCTAAAGTATATTTACAATCCAGCATTCATGGAGACAGGAGACCAAATGCACATGTATTTTCAAAGAATTTGAAAAATATTGCCCAAACATTTAAGCGATCATGTATTCCAGCCTCAAACACTTCCACTTCAATCTCTATAGAGACTGAGGCTCAAAGGAATCATAACGAATACTTAGCCTGATCTTCATTTAAAATGTACATCAAACTCAATTTATTTACAGTGAAATTTAACCTTTAGAAAGTGGTGGTGAAACCTAACCATTTTGTGCAAACCATTCCAATAACTAATTACTGTCGCTGTTAAAAATACATACTTTCTAGCCTGGATATCTATAGTTTCATACTTCGCTAGATCTCACAATACCTGTGCTAGACTGAACAGGCTTCGCTATTAGGTTTCTAGTCTCCATGTATACTTCTGGACTGAGAAGTCACTCCTTAAGCTCCTTGCCAAAAAAACCCAGGTTTGTTCTTTATAACCTTCCACCATATTTCATCTTGTGACTACCCTCCAAGTTCTCCAGTTTCTGAAGTGGCCTTGAATTGTGGATACCAGACTCGGGTACAGGATGCCAGCAGGACCAAATCCGTGCACCTCCCTCACCCCAGTTAACATTCTCCCCAAGAGTTGCATTAATACACGAGTTGGAATGTCAGAAATGTATTTCCAGCTAAGTATCTTCACTGAGGTCAAAACTAGTCCACAGACTTCTCCTCAAACACTTTTCCGGAACAGACACACTCAGAAACCCGCATCGCCAAGCTCCCGGCTCAAAGCTGCACGCTCTGACGCTCGGCATCACTTGCACGCACTGAGCGAGCAGAAGTTCTGCTCGAGGCAGCGACAGGCACAGAAATACAGCACTTGGCACTAAATCTGGGTTTAGAAATTAATTGTCTCCCCCACCCCATGTGCTTTTTAAAACTCGAGCTAGATGCTCAGAACACATTTTTCTCAAACTATGTGACCTAAACACTTTGAGCATCAGCAGACTGCCAGTACTAATCAAAGCCACGTTAACAACAGAACCCACCTAACTAGGCAGAAACCTCACGGACAAACGAAGTTTCTCTCAGTTGTATCTTAGAATAACGACTACAATTAAGACACTTTTAGTACTGACAGTTAAGGATGTGCTGCCAGGAAGATTTTGATTTTTCTGAAACGTTCAGTGCTTGCTTGCTTGCTTCCTTCCTTCCTTAACAGTTTCTACTCAGTACAATTACGTTTAACTTTAGAAAGGCATTAAAATAGGCATGAATACTGTTGCCAAAACCTTATTAAGAAAGGCTGAAAATCTTCTTGCTTAAGGGAAAGTTTAAAGAACGATAGAACAGTTTATAACAGAAAAACTGGTATATAGATAAATAGGAAGGTGCCGAAATCAGGAATATCTGGCAGTAAAACTGACAATACAAGCATTATACAAGTTAAACAGGATGAAAAAGCGAGCAAGACTCTGCTTGTCTATTTGTAAATATTCATCTCTAAAGCAAGATTTACACACTCCAAACAAATTTAAAAACAAGTCCTATTGTGAACAGCAGGTATGACCCTACCATTCACTCACGTGCTGAAACGATTCTCAAATAGTCTTAAATATAAGAGCCTTAAATACAAAGAAGAGCCTTAAATGCAAGGATGCGTATCACATTGTGAAACACTAAATTCAGAGGATCAGCGTCACTATCGCGTTCCACTCAGCACCAGTTTTGCCACAGGGTGTGCCAAGGTTGATCTTGCTTCTGTTGCAACTGGAAACATCCGTGACGCCGAAGGACAGGCTGCACCGCCCTGCTCAACACGAGCACCTGAAGGTAATTTGGAGGCAAACACGCTACCTTTCTTGAAGCCTTCCAAGGGCCTTTCTTTTAATATTGCAGTTTCCTAGTCTCATTTCTAATAAACTCATCCAGCTATCCTCTTTCAGAACTTCTTAATGTACCGACATGGTTAATTTTTACGTGCCTCACTTGTTGAGTTTAGGCAGAAACAGCTCTATTATTAATTTTGGGTTTGCTTTAGGTCTGTTCTCACCTGAGATAAGCATTTCTTACGGCTTCATTTTCTAAAGATTCTGATCTGGCAATCTTGCAAAGCAAGAAAGAATGTGAACTGTTTTTTTTTTTCTTCAAAGACATACATTTACTGGTGTATGAGCTAATTTAATTATTGGCTCGTCTGCTTGGTCAGCATGTGCAATCTGCCTCCCTCCCTTTGTCGGTTGAGACAACATTAGAGCTTTCCACAAGCTGGTTTAACTCGCTGAAGTTATAAAAAAATATACCTCCTCCTTCATTTTTGCCGAGTTACATACTTATCGGATGGAACGTGAGCAGAGGAATATGAAACGTGCCTGCAAACTATAAAACATGTTTTCTATCAGGAGCACAATTCAGTATTAATCTGTTGAAAATACATCTAAAACTTCCCAAAGCGAGTTACTGAAGTGCGTCCCAGACAAATTCCTCATACCGGAACGTGACATACTTGTCAAGGCTAGGTTTTTCACAGTTCTTTCAAACAGAAGGCTGTTGCTATCCAGTTTTGATAATCTCCTCTGCTGGCTCATCCCTCAGGATTCTCCCTGTCCCACGGCCCCCACATCCTCATCTGGAGGTAGGGACAAGTACGTCTGGGATGGGTGAAACAGGCACCAGGAGCTCAAACGCACACTCCCTCTCACTTCAAAGTTCAAAACTAGGTGTTTAAAACCCGTGTGGTCTTTTAGGAAGCAAACACAATGGAGCCAAACCCAGGGAATTACCGGTCAAAGACCAGCTCTAACGCCCCAAGCTTTAAGAGGGCAGTATCTTTCTCCATTAGCCGCACCTTGTAAGAATGACTGTTTATGAGC
Organism: Phoenicopterus ruber ruber; assembly: GCA_009819775.1. NCBI lineage: Eukaryota > Metazoa > Chordata > Aves > Phoenicopteriformes > Phoenicopteridae > Phoenicopterus > Phoenicopterus ruber. The sequence continues at coordinate 19,785,778 of CM020229.1, read as the reverse complement.
ACAAAATTGTGTTGCATAGTAGTCATTGTCAATAATCTTTAGTATATGATTAAGAAAAATATGTCAACTTAGTATCAGGTTACAGCTCATAACAGGACGCCAAAAAGTAAAACCGTGAGGGAAAACCCAAATCTATTACTATCAGATTTTGATTTATGTATACGTGGCAAAGGAAAAGAACCAGAGTCCAGGATGGTAACACAAATATCACCAATTACCCCCTTGAAATATCTGCGCTCATCAGCTAAAGGCATCTGATGTTTCAAAATTAAACCATACAGACAGTCTATCGGTGTGCTGTTGCATCAAGATGGTACGTTCACAAACTGGTGAGATGTCAGGCAAGGATTTTTTTTCCTCTCGAAAGGACACCTTACCTGTGGTATCTGTTATCATCCAGAGGAAAAACAGGAACTGCTTGGACTATGTTTTGCTGTTTACAGGAGATGAAGAATCTAAAGATTCTGAATCAAATCATTGGAAGAAAGGCTCTATGCGTTTAACAAATCTTAGGTACTGTAATTAATACACTACGATGGGTAATCTAAGAGGTAGGCCACTTCTGCAAATTCCAGAATGACAGGTGACTGCAGAAACCAGGCTCTGGATGGTTGAGGTGAAAATCAATGACTACACATGGTCAAGACAACGGGGCGTGAAACTCTGAGAAATGTTGTACTGAAAAGACGACTGTAGTGCATATTTAACCAGGAAAAGCTTTGCTTTTTGTACATCAAACTGAAGACAGCCAGGTTTGTAAGCCTAGAGAATGCATCTCGGAATAACAGCATTTTCTCCAAATCCAGATTTTCTACAACAATTTGTAGTTCTCTCTCTGCCTACTGCTTGCCTCACATTACTGATTTGCACAATAATCTATTAAGATAACTATACCAGCTACAATTTTATAAAAAAGGCTACTCACAACGCCAGGACAACGCAATTTGTTTGCATCTTGCTAATGGTTTCCTTTAGACTTCTACACTGGCAAAAAGGATGACACTTAGTAATACCTAAGCAGCTCCAACAACGCGCAGGCACGTCCCTTGTAAGCAAAGGATATCTTTCTGCAGCTGTGACCGCAGCTAGCTCTAAGTTGCCACGTACGCTATTAACAACTATAACTATGTAAGTCTAGAAACGTGAAAAAAAATTCATCAGGTCTCTCCATATCCTACCAAATAGCCAAATAACCTTAACATAAATTATGATTTGCTGGTACAACCTAAAAACGTAAGCACAGTAAAAAAGAAAATGTTTAGATTAGTGGCCTCATGAAATTTTTGCAAGACGGCAAAGACCCTCACTGATTGCGCTTGTGAAAGACGATTTATTTCATCAGTTGGTGAAAAAAGGCAGCCAAACGCCTTAATGAGAACTAAAGCATTTCTTCTAAAATGTACCTTCTCTCTCTCTCCGATGACACCGAGACAGCAAATCAGCACCTTTTACAGTGGAACAACTGAAACAGGTGCCTTAATAATTAAGTGTGCCTTATCTTTTATTTAGAAACCTTAGAAGAATGCTTGGGAGGGAGTAGGAAAGCTAAGAACGTTTCTGACCTATCAGCAAGACACCCACGTTTTAAAATTTATTTTTATAGGTCAGTTTAAGCTAATCCTCTCCAAAAAACCCAAGCCGGACCAAAGACAACAAAAACAATCCCCACACCGCCACACTTTAAGGTATTTTTTTCCTCTAACTCTGGAACACTACTGAGGTTCTGTTCCCTATCTTCTCACGCATTTAAACATCCTTTCTGGAAGTTATGGATGAGAAAATGAAAAAATTTACGACTAGTCTGACTGCAAAAAAAAAAATATATGTGTATATATATAAATCAAGTCTTTATTTTCCACCTGTTGGTCATATATTCAAGGATTATAAGCTGTTCCCTTCCATTCCCTAAGTGTGCTGTACTGGAAGTCCATTATGGTCCAAAGTCTCTTTCCAGAGCCAGCACTACACATGAATACTTTACACCCATAACTACATACCACTCCATAAGTAAAATCTTAATCGGTAACTTTTCTTTCCCTGTTAAAAATGAGTCAGAACGAACACCTGAACATTCAGGATCACCCACCATTTGCAGTCCGCGCGGAAGAAGTAACGTTTTACTCCAGGAACTGCTGAAACACGGAACGCTACGGCTTAAGGGAGAGAGGGTACTATCAGCAGGAGTTTGGTCCGGTTCTTGAAACGGAACAGGGGAGTAATGACAGTGCAGAAATAGCACGGCGCGGCCACGGGCAGACACGCCATTAAATCGCCACAACTCAACGCGGTCAGAGGACGCAAAATTTGAAAACACACACACCACACACACACGAACGACCCTGTGCTCGCTCTACTGTATTTACAAGCAGTTGCGTGATCCGCGGACCCACCCGCCCGGCATGAAACCCGCCCACCCGCACCCTCGCCGCGGAACTCCCCGAACACGCACGGACTCGTTGAGCGACACGAGCCTCCACGACCCCCGAGGGCCGGCAGAGCCCGCGCCCCCCCCCACGGCTGCGCCGCGCTCCGCGCTCCCCCTTCCACTCCGCCGCGCGGGAAGGCGACGCGACGCGACACGCCGAGCCCCGGCCGCGCCGGCTCCCACGCGGGACCCGAGGCACCCGCCACGCGACGGCGGGGCCCGCGTGGGAGCGGCGCGGCGGGGCCCGCGCTCACCTTGTCCGAGTCAGGTCGGGGTCGGCCTGGCAGAGGCGGAAGAGGAAGGACTTGGGGTCCCTGCAGAGCGTCTGCCGGGTGGTCAGGAAAGCAGGTGCCCCCCACGTCAGCCGGACCCACTTGCCGGGCACGGCGGCCCGGGCTGCGGCGCCTGAACTGCACCGGCGGCAGGGCCCGCCCCGGGCCGAGGCCGCCGACGGGGGGGACGGGGAAATCGCAGTGGTTCTCCGCCGCCATCCTCGCCGCCGCCGGAAGGGTCCGCGCCAGCCACAGGTCCCCGTCGCGGCCGCCCACCGGAAGCGTCCCCTCGGAACGGCTCCGTGCCCCGGCCCGCCCGGCGCCTGCGCGCCCGCTCACGGGGCCGCGCCGAGCGGCGGCTGCCGCCCGAGCGGCCGATGCGGCCCCCCCCGCCCCACGGCCCGCGGCGGAAGGAAGAGGCGGAGGCCGGGCCAGGACCCTACATGCCTTTATTACAGACTACCAAGCATAAGTGAAATCCATCATCCAGTCACTAACTACACATCTACAGCACAGAGATCTGTCGAGAGGAGAATAAACAGTCATTAAATTATGAGATATGATTAAATCATCGACCAATAGAAAATTTATATAATAAAGCCAGAAAAAAAGGTGTAAAATATAGTTTTACAATAATTATTCACATTCAAGGCTGTACATCAATACATACAACACCATGGCCCCGAACATGAATTCAATCCAAATAATTCATATATTAGAATTTAAATAACACAGACCTGAACTAGAGGCCAACAAGAGCCAGCAAATAACCTTATAAGAATAAAAATACAAAAGTGTGTATCTTATATCATTGCATTATTTGCTTCTGTTTTCACAAGTTCTTGAAGGAGGGGAGATTGTTTTGTGGTGTTTGCTGAGGGGGGTGGGGTGTTTTTTTTGTTTGGCGGGGGTTTGGGGGGGGTTTTTTGGTGTGGGTGGGGGTTTTTTTTGTTTTTTTTTCCTTTTATCTGTACATCACAGTTACAGCTACAGACCAGGTAGAGAATATTACACACGTAACTGACTGCCACCAACCTGAAAACAGCTAGCATACAACTATCAAAACGATTATGGTTCCTGGTTCTATTTTTTCTCTTTTGTCAGATACAGTAATTGTAAGTTCTGTCTACAATTTAGAATATTTGCCACATCCAATCAGAGTTAGTACATGGTCATAGGGAGCTTTGGTCCAAATTGGCAACCATCTACATTCACTGCCTTGCCGACAGACAGGACCAGGTTATTTATTGGGTGCTTAAGAACCTCTCCAATTGTTTGCTGTATAAAAGTCGTATTTCTTCTCAGAAGGAGGAAACATTCTTAAATTACCAGTCTTAACTGAAAGCATGCCATTTTGGGTCAGAGAATTACTTATCGGTAAGCTCACTTTCATCAACTGATGGACAATCTGTATCATGAAGCTTTGCAGGAGCACTTCCATTTGATTATAAAATATTAGCATAAAATATGACAGGGCATTCAGCAAAATTTCAGGTATAAATACCACACCTATTTGTGTAATTCACTTAGTAGAAAGAATGATCAGAATCCACAGGCCACATCTTTAGGCAACTATTAATAAACACGTTCTCTCCTCAGCAAGGAGTTGAAATCAAATGTTTCATCCACAGGCCAAATGAAGTAATTGTGTTGACTTTACTAAATCACTGAAAAGAAACTGTTAAGTGTACATTGTGGAAAATCCCCAGAATCTACAAAGTTCCCAGCACAAAAAGTAATGATATCAAGCACATTACATTAAGCATCTTGAACTATGAAAATGGATTACAATTATCACATCTTTGTTTCAACCCTACAGAGTTTTGTCTGGGCTTATATAGCAGATACTTCACAACCACATCGCGTCAGGAGGAGAAAAGCAAGTGGAGCACGGTACTATCTGATAGTTTGATGTCTTCAGCATCTAAGTGCTTAACAAATGAGATCTTAATAGGTAGTATTAGTCTGCTCACCATGCCTCAACATCACACCTGAAGCAAGTCTTCCTTAAAATAAGTCCTTCTCAACACTGGACTTTAAGGCCAATAGTAATAACTCATCTCTCCAGTTTATCTAAGTAGTTTTAAACTTCCTGGACTGGGCTGGACACTGAAGAAGAGAACAGCGTGATTCAGAAATCCTTTCTAGCAGTAGTACTTCATCCTTCGTACGCTCCACCCCACAGAAAACAGATGCCATAAACACCTTCCTGAAGTTCAAATTCCAAGCAAAACAAAATTACAACATTACTGACCAGATTCTTTGTAAGTGACTGGCAATTGTTCAAAAACGCAAAAGACAGAAGGAATCCATCAGCAGATTGGGTTTTAAGTAGGTTGCAGTGAGGAGTCTGAAGAAGAGTTTTCAAGTGCCTAACAATCCTTTCTGTGCTTGAAAGGCCTTGGATAAAGAGGAGAGAAATTAACTGGCTTATCTGCAGCTCTGAAGCACCTTCCTTGTACATTTCATTCCAGGAACTCCGTGAACCACGGGAGTGATCTTCAGGACAAAGATCTGAAGCTACCCCACTTCAGGTACAAGCGCTTAAACAGGACCAGCCCTTCATAGTATGCAGCACCTGCCAATACACATTAAGTGGACAAACTGGTGAAACATACTTGAATCCACATGACTGCTTTGTCTTGCCTCACTCTATTCTTCTGACTCTTTCAAAACCACAGATTTCACTTAGTGTCCAAGACAGACAAATACCTCTCCCAGAAAAGTTCTAGTTCCTTCCCAAAAAGCAGCAGCTAAGGAAGACCTGATTTGGAGCACTGAAGCTCTAAGGGGAGGGATGCCTGTAAGAGATGCTCACAGTTTTCTAATGACCACATTGTCAAAAGAAAAAAAGGAATACCAGAATGCAGACAGCAGCCTTCCAGGCATCTTCTTGATAGCTTACTACTATCAAGATTGCTTTGGCCGAAAGCTTTGGTGGGCAGGATGGAAGTCTACTGAGAGAGGTTTTTCCAAGGTGTGAAAAAGCAGAGTAATTACTTTGTTATGGCAAACGACTACAAGTCTAAACGTTACAGAAAACGTGTTTAAGCATTCCTAGATTTCCACCCAGTGAACAAGCCAGTGGAGATCACTCCATCTCCTAATGAAGCTATGCTGTTCACCATTAGCAGAACAAATTTGCCAGACTTTTTATGAGGCCAAGTTTTGTCACACCAAACAGCAGCGACACCACGAATCTCCGTCACTGCCAAACTCTGCTGTATGAAGTTAGGAATATGTCTCCATCTCTATACCAAAGACTAAATCCCAAAGCGGTAGGGTTGCCTTCAGTGGACCCAACATACCGCTGGAATCTGACAGCCAGAGAACAAACGGATAGCACCGCAACAAACTTGTAACACATGTCTTCTTGGCTAGAATGGTAAATACAGGCACAGACAGAAGGTGTACTGTGCTATTCAAACCTTAGTGACCAGGAGGCAACCTTGTATGTGATGAAATTTCTGATGATGCAAAGGGAATGGCGTTCTTTCTCATCTCAGCCATGTACAGGACACCTTAGCTCCCCTAACACCAGGCACGGTAGCCCGTGATTTGCTTTTCTCAAGTCGTGTACGTTGTGGGATACAAGAAGACTACAAGACTGTAGTTCCTACAAAAGAAAAGGCAACTGCACTCTCCTTTAAAGACTGAAAGACAATGGAAAAGCTGAACTGTCACCAAGTTCAACCACATACCGCAGTTTTTAAGAGAACAATAATAAGTCTCCTTCAACCCTGTACAACAACAAAATATCCAACATTCATGTGTTTTCTGAGAAATCCCGATAAGCCACTGCTTTAAAATACTTGCGGCCAGAACAGAAGCCCATCAGTTTTTTCAACATTGCAGTGGAACGTTTCTTTTGTTTGGTGGAAGGAAAAGCACATCATGGTACGAGACCTCCAAATGCAAAGAGATGGTACGTGTAGAAAGTGAATAAATAGGTGTGATGTTTATACTGCTTGTGAAACAAAGACGGAATGCCTTTGTCCAGACCTAGGTCATTCCTCTCTGCAAGGTTCAGGAACACGGGCATGTTGAAAATACCATTAGGGAAGTTGTTTTTAGCACATAAAGTTACGTCTTTGAAACCGTTACAAGAAATGTTTGACCACAAAAAAGCCTTAATTTGAAGAGGATAAAGGAGATCGATATGAAATTATTTTAATTTTATAGATATGCCTTAAGTACCATACATTTCCCCTTTGTATCAATATTTTCCTTTGAATTTTAACCAGATTACTTTATGGATCCAATATTTCAATTGCTTAATTTTTTTTCAGAGTTGCTAAATCTTTGGTCAAGGACCAAAAATAGATTATTTGTACATCTCATTATACAATGAGACAAAAAAAAGTCCAGTAATCAATTGTACCAAAGCTTTCACACTTCCGTCTCTACCCAGGTAAACAGGTTGGCCCCACTAAAATGCACAATACACGCACACCCTGGAAAGAAAGCTTCTAACCCTCATCTCCTGAAAAGGTGAAAAACTATTTACTACTTCAATAGTAACCTTTTTTTCCTCCATACTAACTAGTTAATTTTTTAGTTAGCATTAGTTAAAAGCATGCTGGTAAGTTATTGTCCCTTGATTAAACACACATATGATTCATATTAAAATTTAAATTGAATGTTTAAAAATCTTACATGCTTCAGAAGCCAACATCTCAATTTTAGAAAAACTTCCAGTGCCACGTTCAGCATTGTTACTCTCTCACACCTGTATCATTGGAGTCCTGTCTGCCAGACACATACATCTGATTCATTCACATAATTACTAAAGTACCACATAAATCCTGCAACCAGAACTATATTAGGAATTACACAAGGCGTGCAACTGACCTGGCTACAAATGCCATATACCAATAAGCCGGGGGACTGTGAGGAAAGGAAGAGAAAACAAAGAGGTGGTGCTTAGGAGAGGCATATAAAAGCTCCCTGATGAAATACAGTTTAATGATAATCTGAAAGTCACAGAAAACTCCAGCCCCATAGAAAACGCAAGGCTGGTACATGATTCGGCGTGTGTGCGTGTGGATTGGTTTTAACTCATCTTAAGTGAAGCTGGTAATGCAAGGTCTATCCACTAGTCCTGCAGCAGAAATTGAGCTGAAGTGCACAAAAGCAAGATCTCACTGCAATGATATGCATGTGGAAGCCTCAACAGAAGCACAAAGAGCGAGCAAAGCGACCCTGAATTCCATTAGGTTTTTTGCTTTTCTTTTTTCTTTCTTTTTTTTTAAAAAAAAAAAAAAAAAAACAAAAACAAAACACAGAACATTTCAGACATATGCTTCCCCTTGAGATGGTAATAGATGGGTTGAAAAGATTCCTCTGATCGGCTGCAGACGGAGTTCTAGCAGCAAGTAGGGAAACTGGGAAATTTGGATGAGCTTTACTATTTAGCAGCATTCTGGTGGTATCTGTGCCGCCAAACTTCATGTATCTTTTTGCACCATTTATGAGCATTCCCACTTGGGTCCATCAGGTAATATGTCCTGTTTGGCTATAAGTGAACAACATTTTATGAGTACTCCAAACACAGTTTAACCAAAAAGCAATAAATTATTCCACACCTACCAATAAAATAATTATTCAGAATCAATTCATAAACTTTCCAAAAGTTAAATTCAATTACAGTTATATAACATTATATATTACTGAATAATCATACATCTGGCATCTCAATATTGCTAAGCAGTCAAGGCAACTGACAAGATATTGTTAGTACACTCCTTGTGATCCACTATATACAAAGATTTAAGTTTTAAATTTTAAAAGTCCTTCTTAAGAACTTCCTTCAAATCCCCAATCCACGTATAGTTTTTTACATATGAATAAAAAATACACTTGTATTTTGTGGAAATGCGCATGTCAGTGTTTAGTTTTGTTTTGGTTTGTTGTTTTTTCTTGGTCGGTTTGGGGTTTTTTGGGTTTGGGTTTTTTCTGGCTTTTTTACATTAAGGCTATCAACACTTGTATTTAAGGAATTATATTTTCTCCAGAAAAATGCATTTGTTAACAACTTACAATAATTTGTCCAAGGACCTTAGTGCAACTTACAAAGAAATTAAAGAAAGTCACTTACTGTGTGAACAAAAAAGGTCTTAAAATTCTTGGCTTCTGGCCGCAACTCTAAAGACCATGGAATTTCTCCTTTTAGAACTTTGTTGACAGGATCCACATAATACGGTGGGGCCCTTCTGTGAGCAGCAATTGGCGGCGACGTGCAAATAATCCCTAACAAGAAAATCAGAAGCAGCAATGCAAAAAAAAGCATGAGGAAAAAAAAAAATGTAAGTGTATAGATCTCTCAATTTAACAACAGAGGTAGAATTAAAACAGCTCAGTGGTAGGACAGTATGTTTGAGATCGGGGGACTTTTTTTTTCCTTTTGCTTTACCTATTTGGACCTCACTCTTTTAGAGGGTTGCAGCGCGTTCCTACTACATGGCAAAACACAAGTACTATTTAAGAAAGCATCTTCAAGTTCTAACAAACAAACTAACTAGCTGTGCAGAGTGAAGGCAAAATCCATTTGTCAGATTCCAGCACAGAAATCAATACTCATGATCTGTGGAGAAAATTAGGAACAAGCAGGTAGTAGCTTAGATGAAAGAGAACGTACATTCCTGTAAAGCTGACACAGACTACATTGCTCATCTGTACCATGTTAAAGTTAATACTCAAAGCTGTTCTAATGTCACCTCTGCCTCTCTCAGGATACAGGCCTAGTCAGATCCAGGAAAAACACCACAGTTAAGGACAATATGGGCTTCTATATTATTTTCTGGTATTTGTGGCTCGATCCACATGCAGACATGCATCAAGACAAAGCATTTAGTGGACTATATCAGACTGGGAGGAAGAGAGGGAACAAAAACTCATTTACTACAGTCTCAAAATGAAAGCATCAACAGCATATTTACTTTTAGCCTTTTCCAAAAATCAAGAGCACACCACTAAATTAAGAAAAAACAATCTATTCACAAGAAAAAACATTACATTTTTAAAAATAAAACAATTTGACACTTACAATAAGTTAAACAAGGAAGCGCTAAAACAGGTTCCTTATCTATGCTGCAACTGTGCAAAAAATGTGACACCTGAATCTTGTTACAGGGGATTAAGAAAAGCCCTTACCTTTCTTTTGTCCACTGGCCCATTTTTAGGATTAAGTTATTTTCTACAAACTGATGCCCTTAAAAAAAAAAAGAAAAGGAAAAAAAGAAAAATAACTATTACTCTAGAAGTAATTCTTCCACAGAAACAGCTTTTATTACTATTACTATTATCATCAAGCAATTTTCCATGTCTCTCCCTAGGGTCCTCCTTTTTCACCAAAGAGTCCCGAACAACTTTCCTAGATGAGTTTGGACTCTTCCTCATTCCATGCCAAAGAGTTTTTCCTAAAATCTGACAAGGGGAAAACAAACAAACAAATAAAAAATCACAAATGAGAAATTCCTCTCAAGAGTGAAGAGAAACGCTAATAAGTACATGGTCTGGATGTATTTGGTTAGATATCAACAGAGTATTATTATGCAAAAAAACCCCGACTTATTGCAACTGTAAGAAGGAAGGAACCTTTTCTAGTTCTAGGACTCTGTAGAGGGAAGATTTCTCAGCACTGATATAGCGTCATTTCTGCCTATCTCAAACTTACTCCACAACATCTTCTAGACCTTGTAAGTTTTAGAACGTAGTATCAGGTTTTCGCTGCTATTGCTTTAAAATAGAAGTCAAGAAAAATCCAGTTGCTTGAAGATACTAAGACTGACAAATATTAATGTGAATCAAAATAACTTATTTTCTGGATTCCTTACTGCTGTGCAAGTAACAGATGAGCTATATTCCAAGATCTTACCAAGGATTTCCACCAGCCTTGTTTTGCCAGAAGTAACCTCTTTTCATCTTCAGAAAACTGTAAGTCCAGCTCAAAGGAATTGTTGTCAAGATCATGAATGTACTGTTCAATGTTTTCCTCCTGATGTCTGTGGTGTACTTGTCTCTGGCGCAGACAGTGAATGGGAAGAGGCAGAACCAGAAACTTGCATGCAACCAAACTGACTCAGGAGATTGTCATACTAAAGGAGGAAACAAAATGAAGTAAAGAAATTCATTTGATTAAAAAGCTTATTTTGCACTAAACTGCAGGCTCTTAATTTAAGCACGCTTTTGTTTATTATGCTTTGGGCAAAAAGCCTACTCTCTACAGATTAACAGGCACTTATCCAAAAAATATGCTTGGTCAAAAGCAAGCCAACCAGTATTTTTCCCTTCACTCACTTTATCAGAAAAAAATGCTGACTAGTTCAAACTTTAACCAGCAATTTTATATTAGATTCTTAATAATTGAGTCTTCATTAAAATATAAATAATCAGTAGTTTCAATAAAAATATTTAATATGCAATAACTATGCTTTAATGAAAGTCTCAGGCAGCAGCAGAGCTGAATATAGCAATAGACAAACATACATTTCCATAGCAGTCTCATCATCCTCTGACATAGCAGGTAAATACGCTGTAAGTTTTGGGGGTGTCTGAAGATGTAGGTTCTCCCACACAATGGATTCGAAGAAGGGGTGAGCCTTAAGAGGTCCATATCCTCCCATTTCTTCACAACCTAATCTGTTGGTAGCATCTAGAACCTGAGCGAATTACATTTGCAAATTACTTACACATTTAGTTAACACGCATAAATAATGACAAGGAAGGGGCGATGCACCATTCACATTTGCACAGCAGCATGCGAAAATTTAAAACAAGTTGTTCTCACTGCCCTAAGCACACATATCTAGAATATAAGGAGCCAGGTTATATACAAGATGTTATTGTCAGTATGTCTCGTCAGCAACATCTTGTATTAGGCCAGCTCGCAGCTCTAGAGAAAGGAGCACTTCTTTGGGTCCACACAATTTTTTGGCTTTGTTTCTTCATAAAGACAGAAACAAAACCAAGCAAACATACAGAGAAGGCCTGATGGAGCATAGATCACTTAAGTATAGCCCAGCATCACATTCCAGCGACGCAAGAAGCTGTGGAAGCTGTAGTTGGTACCAAAACATCAACCTCTCAAGCACCCTAAAAAACCGCCCAAGTTCTGAGGATGCTGGCACAACCTGGACCTTACCATTCAGCAGGCACTGGCTTGGCCATAGAGCTGGCCCTGGACACAGGAACATGCCGCTAGGTCCTTTACAACGGTTGTGCTCATCATCACCCACAAACATAAGACAGTTTCCTCCTCACCCCCCACCCATGCTAGTATGCTAGAGTACTGAACTTCAAAAAGCTTATACCACCCAAAATGTTCTCTGCATATTCATTTTAGTGTCATGGCTATATCTCACTGACGAGATAGAACTATTTTTAATTCCTATCTGTCAAACATTCGCAGGCAGAGTAATTCTTTGGCTGATACTATTGAGACATGCATTAAGTGCAAGATAAGTGCATGCTAAAATGCAAGGTAAGTTGATTTACATTGTAATGAATATATCTCCCCGTGACGTATAGAACACTGTTTTCAACCAAACAATTCATTACACAACTCAACAAGAATTAATCTGAGTACTACGTAACCTAAGTATTTGAATCTTAACTTGTGTGTAATGCACAGTATTTGGAACCATTTGCTTCCATTTCACTGAGAGGACATTCCTTGTCCACGCTTTAGAATTCAGATTTAAAAAATAGTAAGTGCTGTTATATAATGGATGTTGATTTTCAAGACACTCCCCTATGCCAGTCATAATGCTCACAGTCGTTCTTATTACAAGGTTTGCAATAGAGTGCATAGAAACTTTAGAAAAAAAGAACTATGTAAGCTGAATGTTCCAATGTCATCAAATCATTTAACAGCAGCAAATATTTACCAATAGCTTTTCAACAAGGTCTTTTGCCTTGGGAAAAATTTTTCTGGAAAGTCATATTCCAACTTTATTATCTTCTGGAATATAAGATATTCATTTCTGCAAAGAGAAAAATATTAGCTCTTGTTATTAGTTCTCCATGGTTCTTTCCCCTTAACAGTGCATAACCTGGACAAATATTAAACGGGAGATCTACAAGTTAAGTCACATCCCCATAAATCTTTCTAGGGTAAAGTTGTACAGTCTTCCAAGTATCTATCATCCCGTGAGCGCTAGATACTTGAATAATAACAAGAAAACTTCAAATGCTCAATACAGAGCTGCCTCATACCCTCTTCATGTAGGTAGTTACCTTTATGGTATAAATTACATGTGAAATCCTAGGATAAATGAAGGAATCTCTCTCAGGAACTCTAGTTATAGCTGTCTAAGCATCTTCATGACATCAGAAAGGACAAATAAAAGCAGGCATGACATTAACACCAACACTGCACCATGAAAAGTTGTACTTCAGAACTGGTAGTAAGGTAAAAGCCAAAACCAAGTCAATATATTTATGATCCACGTGTAAAGAATTAGCTTAATCTCTTACCCAGCTCTAAATGGAGGCAATCCGGCTACAAGCTGATATATTATACATCCCAGAGCCCAGAGGTCAGAGCTTCAAAAGAAAGGAAAAAACATATAGCATGTTTTCCTACAAGAAATCTTTAAATTGTAACTTAAAAAAATAAAATCTTAAGCTTCTGCTAGTTAGAACATAGCACAGACACGTTGGACAAACCTGCCAAGCATAATTTCCACACTATTTTCACTTCACTCCTTGACAGAAGAGTAGGCTAGCAACACAACTTTCGGAAAAGTATACAGTAACCATCCCACAACAACAACCCTGACTACAAGCACGTGTCCAAGACAGCTGAATTCTCAGTCAAAATAATTAATGGGTATGTAACGAGACCAAAAAAAATACTTATATCCACTACCACAATTCAAAGATGCATCCCACTTAACGCAATATATGCTCCTTCAGAATTAAAATCCTTTCCTCTAAATATTTTATGCAAAAAAAAGTCACAATACCGCTTTTTCACTTAAAGCTTTTCTAAGACACAAAGAAAAAGGCATGCTATATGGTACACAGGTGAGGGAAAGTCTTGAGTTTTAGTGTGTTAGCCTGAAAGAGTATTTTTAATTGCTTTACCTCAAGGTAAACTATACATAGATTTAATTAAAGCTTAGAATTCCTCATGTAAGACTAAAATACTAACAGAGACTCAAAACTACTCAAATTAAGACTTTTCTGTAAAGATGAAGCACTATGTAACTTCTAAAAGGAGATGATAGCCTGATGAAGTCTTTCCCAAACCAGTCAAAATGTCTTACTAGAAGCAAAAGTGGAAAGTCTAACGGTATTTCTACCATTTCAAGAAACGCTAGCACAAATTACAACAGTTATTCATATAAGAGATCTGTTTTCCCTATTATTTGTAAGGGATTACTTTGATTATTCTTCCACCATTGTAATAAAATAGATATACAACAGTCTGTAGGTTACCATCAAGAACCAATTTAATGAGATAAGAAATTTCTTAAGGATATCACTCATACCAGGCACAGAGACGAGCTTTAAACCATTGCAACCTCAAGCAGAGCTGAGCAAAGATAACTGCAAGTTGATCTAAATACAAGTCAAAGAAAGCTGTAGCCTTTCCCCTATCTGACAGAATGCAACATTCTATTGCTTTTACAGCAGGAATTACCATATTAGAACAAGCTTATATAAAACGGAATTAAAATAATTATATATTTGGATAACAGAAGTTTTTCTGATTTATGAGTAAAGAGAAATCCAACCTCACATTACACGCTTCCTCCTGACAACAACTAATCCTGTCTGTAGAACTCCAGAAAGTAGACGAACTGAGGAAACCATCCTCAGACAAGAAGCAATACTTATTAAGAAAAAAATATTTCAAACTCTCTTAAAAAACCCTTCATACTCAAGCATCTTGTTTCTTTGAAATACTAAGCTTGCTTGCTGGCTTATTTATCCCCTCCCTCCCTCCCCATGACAGTATCCCGACAGAGTCAGTGAAGTTCTGAAATACAGTAGAGTCCTCACCTTTTACAGGCAGATTCTCTGTCAGCAGTTCTGGAGAAACATACTGTGCTGTCCCTACAAATGAGTTTGCCCGCGCTGGTAGGAAAATTGAAAGAAATAAGCAAATACATAGTTATGGAGAAGCCAACCTCCCCTTCTCCCCCTGCCCCCACCCAATTAAAAAAAACCCAAAGGAATCTATTGAAAGTTATGTAGTGCTACAAAGAACCCACAGCAATTTCATTTCTCTACCTATCCACAAAACCAGCTTGGAAGAGACAAATTAATCTCAGCGATATCTGTTTGGTTCAGGAAGCTAGGCATTCAGGCACTTTGTAGGTATAGAATCTACCAACACAAGCTTACTCATTCAAGTAAAAATTAAGTTTATCAAATTCAGTTCAGCCTAGTGCTTTTCATTGATTCACAGGTTAATACTAAGCAACTAGCGACACAAGAATTCTACAACCTTCACATTTGAGCAACTCTGATAGTCACTGGGGTTAAACACATAGGCAGAGTAAAAACTTACTGTTTCAGCTGAGCCACAGTAACTATTGTTTGTATTCTTGTCTTGCAAACGAAAAGTAATTTGAAGTAGTTTAACTTCCCACTAGATTTGGTAATCTCGCTGGCTATACCACTACACCAAGTATTACCTCTTCTGGCATAATTAAGCAGTGACAGTCAAAATTGTTTCAAGATCTCTCAGTGATTTCGTTAGATAAGAGGCAACGATATTGAAGGTTACAATTTGTTAAATACAACATGCGTACATTTTCAAAGGACCACTTGCTACAGTTATCTGTGTCACATGATGAAGTAAATAATAGCACACCTTGTCTGCTATCTGCAGATAATACTTTTGCTGTTCCAAAGTCTGTATTTGAATGTGCATATCTTCATTTAGCAAGATGTTCTCTGGCTTAAGGTCCCTGGAAAAGGCAGATTTTTATATTTAAACAGCACACAAATTAAAGTTGCAAAACTGTCTAGTGACTTATGTACATAATGCTATCATAAATGATGCAGATATTCTATAAACATTGTTGTGTCAACTTTCCTCTAACTTGTAGCTGTCAACATGCAGACTGCTAACAGATTTTGAAAAGCCCATTAATTAACATTTTTTTCTAAAAAGACCTGAAGGAATGAGTAATCGCAAAACTAAGCTATTGTGCATCTCACTTGTTCAACAAAAATGAAAAAAACGCCAAACAAACCCTTCACTCCCAAGTCTTAATTTAAATAACGTCTGACAGATTGATACAGCAGTAAGATCTTCTAGGCCTGTTTACTCAGTGCAAACTCCAGTAGTCAAACAATGGCAACCCCCCGGCCCCCAGCTAAATATCCAGAACAGACAAGATCTATAAACCACCTCGACTCTAAGAATGGCATGTTTACA
Organism: Phoenicopterus ruber ruber; assembly: GCA_009819775.1. Lineage (NCBI taxonomy): Eukaryota > Metazoa > Chordata > Aves > Phoenicopteriformes > Phoenicopteridae > Phoenicopterus > Phoenicopterus ruber. The sequence continues at coordinate 19,769,685 of CM020229.1, read as the reverse complement.
TTTGTCACATACACATCCATGTATAATCTGTACTTCAAATGTTGTACCATTTGTATGGACACTGTCTCTGATTATGAATAAAACCAGACAATATATAGCAATATAGAGTTAGATGTCAAGAGGTTCATTAGCAACACATAAAAGTAGCATTTGGTTACACAGTTACGAATTTACTTTGCACCAAGTTTCCTCGGTTGACAAGAAAAGATGATATACTTCTCTCCTAAGAAGTATCTTTGGATGCTCATAAAGAAATACCTATATTTAATATATACCTATATATTAATATCATATTGTGGATCTAGGATATCGCTATATATCTAGACTACAGAGATATATCTGTAGTAACTTTTCCAGAGTAGCCTGGCATCTTGAAGAGGTTCTACCTCACATCATATTTCTTTAGGTGGCAGAAAATCCCAAGAGCTTTCAGGCACTGCTAGAGCTATGGACTTTTAATTAAACAAACTTTATATTACGTTCTCTAATTGCACAATCTCACTGTTTCTTTTGAGCTTCTCATAGCATCCTTCGTATGAAGGCAAATATAAAGCAGCTCTCTTATAATACAAGATTTCCAGTATAGGCTTAGTAATACTGACAATCATGCTATATTCATTTTATAAGCATTCTCCCAGCCTAACGCATAGGCTATATAATCAAAGTGAAACTGGGAGTTCTTGAACCTTTTTCTCCCCCTGTAGAAAATTTTATGCTTTTAGTACTCTCCACATCCAGCCCCCTTAGATTCTATTCCAAATTACTTCACAGGAAAGTGTTAGGAAAATACTTTGTCCTCTTAAATGTAACTGAAAGTAATAATGCTATCAGAATTATAATCAGCCAGCTTTTTGCCAACAGCATCTACTGTTCCATGAACAACTGCTTGGGAACCTACAGAAACAATCGATTTCTTACCCCAAAAAGTTCTGTGGCTCACATTACTCACACTCACAGCTTTAATTTGTTTAATTAACATAAATGACAAAACATGCTTATCCAGACTATATAATTACATCAAGAACAACTGCCAAGGTCCTATTAAACACTTTGCTAAATTTCACCATTTAACCTAGTTATTTTTCAGCTTTTGTGGAAATTGTTCCCTCAGTGAAAACTGGCATACATTAATTTAACTTTTCTTGATGACATGCTGCACACTAATTCACACACCAGCAGAATTCTAGTTAGTTTTGATACATAACACCACAGGAAAAAAAAGTGGTTAAACAAAAAGTCAGTTTCTGCTTTTTAGACCAACTGATCAAGCTTGAAAAAGACAAGCTTTTGGTAATGTTAATTCTAGGTCAAAAAGTTTTCTACTTTTTCCCGCTAGAACAGTTGGTCTAATAGCAGAGAGTGGGCTCTCCTCCTGAAGTTTTCGTTGGTTAGCCCCCTGTGTTAACAGTAGTACTAACGCTAATGAAATGCTATTACGCTCTCATTAGCTTTCCACAAAATCCACATTTGCTGTAGACTTCACAAAGAACATATCTAGAAAAAACAGTAACAAATGCGCGTTGGTCTCAACTTTGTATTACCTGTGAATTATTCCTTTCCATGCAAATATTCCAGGGCTGATACAATTTCAGCAGTATAAAACCTGGTACAGGTCTCATCAAATGAGCCAATTTTTGCGTATATACTTTAGCAGCTCTCCGTTTTGGCATAGCTAAGCCCAAAATCTGAATGTAAGTATAGTTAAGGTCTATCACTAAACCATTCCTAAAACAAAAATTCCCACACCTCGTTCCAAAGACAAGAATACTACTAAAAATACATGAACAACAGGGAAGAAGTGAAGTTGGTTAATTTGAAACTTTACATGGCAGCAACCCAAAACAATTTCTTAAATATATTAAGAAAGGGACACAGGTCCCAATTTCTTAGCATATCAAGACTACATAAAGAGGTAAATTTGTAGTTTTTTCCAGTCACCTGAATAATTCATTTAAACTGTATACATAATTGCCCTCAGAGAACTATTTACAGTCATAATGAGCATTCAACCTAAGTTAAAATTGCCCCATCATCTGGAAAGTTCCAAAGTCAGCCAGTGTTCAATGAGAAAATGTTTACTTTACAAAAGAGAGACCTATAAGTTCTGTTAGGGCATGCAGGTACATGTATGTGTGTCCGTACACACACACACAATATAGGGCCCGTTAGCACTGTTAGCAGCCTCTGTGAAAACATAACTACTTACTGACCCCAGAAATAGATTTATCTATCCTTTTACCCTTGGCCCCAGCCAATTCAAAGCAGGAAAGTTTAGGAGGAAATTCACATGATTAACATTTTCTTCACAAGAAAAACAAAAAAAAGCCGACTGCAAACCAATGAGTTTTCAAGATGAAATTGCACTTTGCAATTGAGAGAGAACACTTGGGAAACAGTGGCCCCAACAGAAGAGTTTCAGCTTTCTATCAGAATATTCTGTAAGCACTTTTACATAAGAAAAATTTTAATAGATCTAACTGTTCAAATAAGAAATACTAGTAAATATAGCTGGCCTACCCCTATTTTAAACACAGGAATTGTGGTGTTTTACTGTATATATCAGAAATAAAACATTTCTAAACATTTCTCATACACCCTCCAAGTTTTTTTTTAATAATTTTAAACTTAGATTGTTGCAAGTCACCCTTCAGCATTTACCACATGGACAATAAGTTGTTTTCTTGATCTCCCCGGTCCCACAAGTCACACGCTCTTCTCTTTGAGGGGGGCACACACATTTCTATTTGCTTAATTTCTATTAAAAGCATGACTGCAAAAAAATGCATTGCAAACATTAAATATTTTAAATACCTCCAGTTATTTTCATCATTCCCGTTAGTGTTTCAAGGAACCAAAACTGGGGATTGTTACCTTTATTAAAGTGTTACAGCAAGTTTTAACATGCAAAGGATACATAGCTTTTCATCATCCTGAAAGGTGAAGTAGAGTTTCACAAAAAAGGGTGATCCAGACGGGACATCACATCTCTCTCTCGTGTCACCATATGGCACCTTGTTTTCTTTTATGATATGACGTTTTTTCTAGAATTTTAACTTAATGACAAAAAAGGACAGTGTGAAAATGCAGGAGATACAACCAAATGAAGTCCATCTAAGTAATTTGTTTGGGGGGGTTTTTTTTCTGGTTAGATAAAATTGTCAAAAACCACTAATTCTGTCTTTCAACAGGGTGTTTTGTAACAGGGCTACATTGATGCTGTATTTTTTAAAAGTTGATGTTGAAGGAGTCAATACTACTGGCATATTCTCTAGAACTTGCCAATTCTCGAGCCAAGACAACCTGTGGCCAGAGGACGAGAAAATATATTGTAACCATTCCTTAAAGACATACACTAACATTGATTTTGATCTTCCAGTAGGTATTTAGAATACTGATTGTCCAAAGTAAGCTATCACAACTGCAATCAGCAAAACACTTAAGCATGTGTTCCTATTATCCTGGCTTCAGCAAGACCTCTGCAGAAATTCAGTTCAGCATAAGAATGCTTGTTTTGCTAAAAGACTTGTACACCTGACTGGGTAATCACTGATTTACTTTTTTTCCAGAATTCTGAAGATTGTAACATAAGTCACAGTAAATTGACAATCATCTTAAAGGGGAAAAAAGCAACAAGTGCACTGAGGAATATTTATAAAAATCTGTCACAGTACTTTTTCTTAACATAAATGGCAAAGATTAAAGATAAATTCTATCTGAAAGATCAAAAGACATGAGACAGAGCTTTCAACTATTTATGGTTTGTTAGGAAAAAGATTTAAAGAAAGGGAATGAGAGATTTCCAATCAGTAGAAGCAAGGGATAAAGTTTCAGGCAAGCCGAGTTCTACGTTTTTAAAGAGAAAAGCTTTCAGAGGAACACAAATTAAAGCTCGTCTTCAAGAAAGAACTTCTATAAAAGGCAACTTTTAAGACAATCTGAAAAGTCCCTTGCATGAACCCGAGCAGTAACCTTGTAACAATAGATGACTACAGTTTGTGTTTTTCTCATTTTAAGTTTATATCTATTCCAATACCTCGCTAGAATCTCAACGTTATACTACTTTTTTTTAAATCACTGCACCAGGCTTGCTTCTAATCCACTTCTCATTATATTCTAACCCCTTGCAAACGTCAGTTAGAGTACTCCAAAATATTATTACACACATCTGATACTAGATGTTAGGCATTTAGGGAAAAGAGCTTCTAAATAATGCACTTTTTCAGGTGAAAGTGCATGCAGTCACCGTCTTTCACTATTATCAGTCAGCAGTAAGAGGTACCTTTAATTTTCAAAAAAGGTTCATCTTCTACAAACACGCTGCAGTTCACAGTATTTGATCAATGAAAATTTTCCACTAGAAACCACCAGTCTGTTACAAGCTGCATCTCCGCATAAGGAATTTTTGAGACCCTTTCTGTGTTCACAGGTAACATTATTAAAGCTGTGCAATCAAATGAGAATGTTCTTAACTTTTCTAATTTTTCTTGCCAGGTTTCATCAATCAAGTCTACCATTAAAGCTACTGAAAGCAGGTCATTTTAAAAGTCAGTTGTTAAATAATACCCAGATATATAACGATAGCTTTCTACATTTTGGAGATTGATACTTTTACATTTTCATAAAACAATTCAGTGCCATCAGCAAAACAAAAATCCAACTGGCAGTCTTGCCTCTATATACACACACACAGAGTCCATAGTCAGATGGCAGAAGTGATCAACTGACGCAGGTGAAATGTATCTTGGCTAGTAACTCTCAAACTTGCGTTAAGCTGTATAGCTCCAAAGACTGACTCTCCTCCAGTCCTGCATGGTATCAAATTTTTTACCATTAGATTTCAGATGTATTACCTACATACTTACACAGATATTGAGCAGCTGTGTTCTAAGTACACAGGATTGAGTATTTACCTCCTAGCATGAGTACTTGGGTACCCTCAAGTCCCTTCCTCACTGAACAAATCTGAGTATACCATATATCCTAATTTCCTCCTAACTAATAATCCAGAAAACCCAGTAGAATCACACAAAACAAAAAACACCCCAGAGGTACATGTTAATACCATGTCTCTGCTATCAAGGGCCCGAATCTTATTCACCCTATGGGAAGAAGTACTATCAATAAGGAATGTAAATTCTATAGAAAGGAATTAGACCTTAGATAGGTAGCTTTAAAAACACCCACACACAAACAAACCAAAACCCAACAAGTCAAAAAACCAAATACGAAACCAAAAGCATTCACAGAACATGTAACTTCTAAGTTGCAAATTCAGACAACAGCAAGGCAAAACACGTAGTTAAACATCTCAAACTGGAGGAAGGTGACATAAGAGCAGCAGAGAACCCTCAACAGAGGCTACAAAGCAGAAATAATTGCCAACATGATTGGCAGACATCATGGCCAAACCCAACTCTAACAAATGCTTCAGACTGCCAGAGATTAAGTCTGCATTTAAGAATTGGTTTTGATCAGACACTCATACTTCTAGAGCTCCTCCTCTTTTTAAGAGAAGCCTCATTTATAGGTGGAGACAAACCAAGGCAGGGGGCAGGAAATACATACCAACTGTATAGAAGGAGGTGAGCAGGACAACATGCCTATCCAAACATGAGAATTATAATTCTGCCACCACATAACAGATATTATTCTGAGAGAAGCTTGAAGCTGTCTACAAAGCAAGTAGGTTTTCATTACTTTAAAAGCGCAGAACAACAACTAGAAGGCCCTGCATTTGTTTATCTGTTAATATCAAGCATGGGTCCAAGAACAGTTACAGCTGCACAAAATGCAGAATGCTCTGAAGAAAAATGCTCCGAGGCCAGATACTGTGCATCTCTGCTGAATTTCATAGAATCATCCCCATGAACAGTATATGCTGGGGGCTGATGGGCTGGAAAGCCGCTTTGTAGAAGAGGACCCAGGGGTCCTAGTGGACACCAATCTGACCATGAGCCAGCAACGTGCCCTTGCTGCAAAGGTGAATGGTGTCCTGGGCTGCATTAGGAGGAATGTTGCCAGTATGTTGATGGAGGTGATCCCTCCCCTCTATTCAGCACTGCTAAGATCACATTCTGGAGTGCTGTGTCCAGTTCTGGGCTCCTCAGTAAAACAGAGACCTGGAGCTACTGGAGAGAGTCCAGAGAAGGGCCACTAAGATTGTTAACAGAGTAGAGAACCTCTCACTTGAGGAAAGGCTGAGATAGGATTGTTCAGCCTAGAGAAGAAAAGGCTCAGGGGAATCTCACCAATGTATATAAATATCTGAAGGGGAAGTGTAAAGACAATGGAGTCAGACTCTTCTCAGCAGTGGGCCATACTGAAACACAGGCGGTTCCATTTGAACATCAGGAAATGCTTTTTTACTGTGAGGGTGACCAAGCACTGGCACAGGTTGCCCAGAGGGGTTGTGGAATCTCCATCCTTGGAGATGCCCAGGACCCATGTCTGGACAGCTTTTGAGTGACTGGCTCTAGGTGGTCCTGCCTGAGCAGAGGGGGTTGGATGAGATAACCTCCAGAGGTCCCCTACAGAATCACAGAAGGATTGAGATTGTAAGAGTGGCAAGCAAGTTTCCTTCTTGAAGGATGCAGTCTATAGGCTGAAGGCTACAGTCATTATCTTGAGCTTAAAGTTTTTAAATTAAAGAAAAAATCAGTTGAAGACAGAACTGGACATTACTATTTTTAACAGTAATAAGCCAAGTACTGTTAAGTTTCCTCCAGCAAACTGTTTGTAACCCATTCAGTATCCACGGAAAGAGCATAAACAAGCACCTTCTGTGGAGTCTGATCATTATGAAAGGTGTCCCTAAAACTATGATCAGTTGCTGAAGTAACAGTACTGCAATAACAGACCAGAAACTGCTAAAGTTGACAGAGGAGGTGACAGGCAGGAAGAACTAACTCTGAATGTGCTTTTTCTAGCACTGAGGCCTAGATGACTACAGTAACTGAAATTCTGGTCGTAAAACTCAACAAGAATAAGGCTATGTAGAGATTAACATTTTCATGGTATTCAGTCTCTCTCCTGCTGCCCACCTAAGTGCATTTGAGCTACCTAGACTTGGGACCAAAAAAAACCATCTACCAGTGAACAGGTAGCAGAATGCTGAAACGGAAGTCTATCAGAGTCTGGGCTAGGCCCTATGAATTTCTCTATTTAAATGGAAAATGGTGCTAACTTTCAGAGACCACAAGCAGAAATTAAAGTGTCTCACTGAAGGAGTGTGTTCTGGTATACCCAAGAGGCAGCAACTCTGTTGGATTCTTTAGGGAAACCTGCAAGTTGCAAACTACCCATTTAAGTGCAAATTACTCTTGATGACAAGAGGCCTGCTTCCAAAACACCACAGTAGATTGTATAGGAAGAATCAGAAAAACCCAACATTTAGAGATCAACAACCAAAAGTTATATACAACAAATGACATGTGAAAAAGATACAGAAATATTACTTCACTGTCTTACAATAGGGCAACTACAAAAGCATCAAATGAAAGTATTAATTGCTTCATGGGTTCTTTAAGATAACACTTAAGCGATTCATTCTTTGCGAGAAGTAAGTTTGAAACAATCTATTTAAGGCTACTGAATACAAAGATATTAACTGTGGCTCATGAAGTCCTTGAGGGCCATGACACTAGACGCTGAGAAAGAACATGGAGAAGTATCACTATTCTTACTTTCTTCTCTAAGCATCTGGCAGTAGCTCCTGCCACAGACAGGACATTGCATAGAAGTTCTTACCATGACAAACTTCTAGCCCAGTTCCAATCCTTTATATCATAAAATTTTAACATAACCCATTATGCTATCAAACTTACATTAGAAAGTAATGTCTCCTAGAAATCCAGGCATCAAGTCATCAGGATACAGTGGAACTTCGGATGAGTTTAAAAGGTACTTGAAAAATCAGCACCCGCATTTAGTGCAACACTTAATTTTAATAGTTAGACTTAAACCCACTATGTTCCTCTCATTTACTCTTCAAGCTGTTCTCTCCAGATTTAAATCTCAGCAATATTACTTGTACAACAAATTTTGAAGTTTATCTAGATATCTGGCACTTCTTATAAAAAGCAAAGTTACCGTTGAAAAAGATCCTTCACCCAGAATTTTCCCAAATTTGAAGTCATCAGGTCGTTTCTTTCGAGGCTGTGGAGGCTGCTGTCCTGTATGTTGCTGCAAGGAGTTTGAAGTAGATCTTGATTCGGCCTGCAGTGCCCTCCATGTTAGACCCCTGTCTGCTGCCACAGGTGGAAATGACAGATGGAGCACCGGAATCTGCTTGGTTCCTCACCATTGATGGGGATGAACAGGAGCATAAACACCACGCTAGACTGGATTGGAACAGCATCATACTGAAAAGAGAAATGAAACTGTTATTCCCGTACCTTCAAAGAATTACCACACACATCTGCACTTCATTTCCATACGAGCTCATATAAAGTCCTATTTAAAGGGTTATCATTAAAATATCTTTAGGAGGGAATGTTAGTATTTATTTTGGAAATGGCAGCTCTTAATTGTTAAACAACTCTGTTTAGGTCATGCTGCGCACATACATATAGCCATAAGTCAAAAGTCTGAACACTTTAATTCAAGAATGCTTTTTTTTTTTTAAACTCATTAAAAAAATGCTCCCTAACACCAAGGTATCAAATTTCATGGTATATTCTCCTACAATTAACATGATCTTTAAACTTTACTTCGTGCTTAGAGACAGAGCATCCATTCAATCTTAACAAGTAGTAGTTTTCCTGAAACTAAAAGAATTAACTAGTTATGCAATGAACACCTGTATTCACGAGTAACATTAGTTTAGAGATCCAAGTTACAATGAACTGTAAATGAACAAGTAAAGCATGAAAACTTCAATGGAGACAAGGATACATTCCTACATTTTACTTGGAGTCTCACTTTCTCCAATAGATCTAATACGCATTGGGAAAGGACAGGAAGAAAGAGCTGAGAACAACATACAAAAGGCAGATCAGCTGGGAGGGTTTAATAATCAGCAATATATAATACTTTTTTTGAAGAATGCTCTGGTCCATGACCCTTTCTAAATGAGGGAGACTACACTATTTAAATTGTACATATGGTCACATAAGACATCCCAGTTCCGAAACAAAGAACCAGATTCGGCCCAGAAAACAGCAAGTACAAGAAGATACACTCCAAATGCTGATTCTTGTAATATACAAAGCAAATCATTATTTGGTACCCTTTTATCAATTTTCCCAAGTAAGACCAAGGAAATGTGTCAAGCTGCTTCCCCTCCCTGTTGGTAATAAACCTCCATTACTCTGTCAGGTGTCTGCTTCAAATGTTTTCCTTGAAACTGGCCAGAAAATGCAGGCAATAGGAGAGCTCTGCTGAACTACTTCTGGTAATAAAAACTGAAATGGTATGCAAACAGAGGGAATACTTAAAAAAATTAACACCATGCCTGAACATTATTTTTTAATCTCGGTATTCTAACATATGTCAGCAGAACGAAACTATGGCTTAATGAAATCTCCTAACCTCAAAACGAATGTATTATACAACCCTGACCTAGTCTGTAACATACCTCATGTTGACATGCCAAATAAATATTACTTGGGACAAAAAAGAATTTTTTATCTCATGAATTTCAATTTGATTCAGAACAATTTTCTGCATTTCTATCAGAAACCACTTTAGAAGGGAACTGGACTTGCGTTCAATCATGCATATGGGCTTAAAGCTGCTTAATAATAGTTAATTTTCAGTCTTGCAGGAATTGATATTTATATATCAGTTATGGAGAGTGGAGGAAAACAGAGTTTTAGCTGTACTCTTCTTGACCTTGTTACCTCATCTCAATTTAGAAAGTATACGTTTGCCGTGCTTAGAAATACGTTTGTGTCTCATTGTTCTGTAATGCCACTGAATGTGCAAGGGAAGTGTACTCTCTGAATTTTATCTTATTTTTGAAAGAAGTTTAGCAGTAAATAAGGGCTGCTTTCCCAAACCGCATAGAGCAAAGCCAAGTGAGTAATTGCTAATTTGGGAGCTAGTTGCTTTAAGCCCATATGCATGATGAACGCAAGTCCAGTTCCCTTCTAAAGTGGTTTCTGATAGAAATGCAGAAAATTGTTCTGAATCAATTCCTACCATATCTTCCAAGAAGCATAAGGGAAGATTCCCTTTCCAATCTGAGTGCAGCCTACTTGCTCCAAGAACTACGACTACAACCATAGGGCAGCAGATCAAGAATAGGTAACAGCTTCTTTTACTAGACCTTTGTCTGAGCTTTGTGATACAGTGGAGACTGACGAGGAATATGCCTATAATGACAGCTATTTGCTACATTTTGTACAGCTTTTGTGAGGACAAAGGGGGGGGCGAGACTGGGGAAGACCTGGAGACGGCGAGAATTTTGCTTTTCGAAAAGTTCACTAACTCCCCCGGTAGAGTAGTATATGCCCCTATGCGCATCAGTTACGCAGCATTCTTCCCTTTGAAGAGGAGGAAAGTGTATTGATGCTATTATCATGAAACAGCACATACACACTGAAGTATGCGTGCTGTAGGTCAGAGCTCCTTTATGCCTTCTATGCAGATATTTTAGCTGACGCCTTCCCCAGACTAGTTATTGACCCGACATTCTCGTAGCCCAGCTGACCCACCTTCCTTCAGACAGCTACTCAAACAGCAGCTTGTAGAAAGACACACAGTAGCTAGAATTAAAAACAGATTGTACCCTCTCTCCTATCAGGAGTTCAGCAAGGCTGACACAAGTATGACTGCTCAACATCTGAAGTGATGCAAATGTAAGACACATCCCCATTAACTGAAATATAGTAAATAAAAACCACATGCACAGAGACAAAATATTAGGATTTAAATGATGAACTGGCTCCAGTCGGGCTATTCTAGAGCAACTGAGGGTTTTACAGGTAAATAAAGCAGCAGCATTGTGGAGGATCTGATTAGATTCTGCAGATAGCAAGATCACCTTGAAAAAACAAACAAACAATGAAAAGAACCACCACAAAAGCACCAGAGAGCAGTGAGAGAAAGGGGGAGAAGAGGTGTTGGATGCAGTATATTTCCTTGCACAGTATCTGAAACTAAGTCACAATGAATATCAAGTATAGAAAAGTCCCAGGGAAGAAGAGATAGGAGTAAAGGACTTTGTAGGAAGCGAAGGTTATTTCCAGCCAACATATAACGTCACTTAGTCCCCTGACTTTCCCAAAGGAAAGTCAAGATTAAGAACGAGAAGGACAGAGGAAGATGCAATAGATTTAAAGTATCAGTTACCTAAGAAATGACAGAACTATGCAACTAGGTATGTTGCACCTGAACATTTATAAAGAAGGGCACTCCTACACTTGTCTTTCCACACTCCACATATTCTTGTTTAGTATTTTGCATCCTGTATTATTTACCTTCTCAGTTTTATTTTGAAAGATTCCAAAACACACGTCTGCAGAGACTATACATGTTTTAACATATATGTCTTCCCATATGCCGGAGACAGAATACAGGCTAGCTCACCCAGTCTAACCTCGTACAGCCACTCTTTTGTAAAAATCAGATTTAACATTCTGCTTCTGCTAGATACAGACTTTTTTTAGTGACATATGAGGTCAATCACTGAAGAATTTAAAACCTTCTAAACTGCATCTGCAGTTCTCAAAGCTTGAGGATGCTCTCCTTCCAGCAATTATCAACATTTCTCAGCTGGCAAGCCAGTGAAAGCACAGACCCTCACATAGTGAAAGAAACCTCCCTATCGCAGGTCATGGATCACTGTGGACCACACTGACAACCACTGATCCAGTCGTTCTAACTCTGCTTTTAAAAACTAGTCTCTAATGCTACCTACTTTCCCAAGCTCTTAAGGGTGCTGTTTCCAATTTACTTCCATATAGAAATCGCTTCCTCCCTAGTGCCAACATACTGTGAGTTTGAAAACATATAAGGAAGAAAATAACAGATCGGTGAAGGTAAGTGAAATTATAGACCAGACGTATCAAAAGCTTCATTAACTATTTTTCACTAAATCACTAGAAACAGGCTTCCTTTTATTTACATGCCACATGAAGTAAGTCCTTATATTGTTCTTTTCCCCTCTTGCCTGCAAACAGTAGAAATAAAGTTTAAGAGAAGAAAACTTGAATCAATGCAAAAAGCCCACTAGATATCACTACATTTTTCCTTTTATACTTTTGTCGCTCCTCTTTGTATCAAAAGCCAGTCACACAGGCAAAGTTCCCAGCTATCTAAAAGGCCCTATACCTTTTGGAATCCTCTTTTGCAGTTCAGCATTTGACAACAGCACTACCACTACAACTTTTAATATATATCTAAGCACACAGTATGCATCAAACACACGCTGCTCTAAAGCAACTACTCACAACAACTGCATCTCTCCTAGCTTACAGTTCTATCAACACTAACAGCAGCAGAAAAAGACTTGTAGAGATTGGGCCTTCTGAAGCTTCCAGTATCTTTTACTTCTATCCTAAATGACATGATACTGAACCCTGAAGATGCCCGAGAATATCTTTGCTACCACTGAAAACTCTACTAGCAAAATCTCATTTCTGTTACGAAGAAAGTCAGCTTGAATAGGGTCCTAACCTGTCGCTTGTCTGGTAACACGAAGTGCTGACTGTACTACTGAATCTCTAGTTGCATTAAGACACAGGGCAGAACACGATCAGAAAAGCTCTTCTATCCCTCTACCTACAAGGCCAATTTTTTGGAAGCAGACCTTGCTAACAGAAAGTATTATTTACACAAAGCAACATGAGCTCTACACCTCAACTGGTACATTTGTTTTGATTATAAACAATGCTGATGAGACTATATAAGCTAGAACACTGGCACACTCTCTTATGAGTGTTTTTTATGGTAAACTGTATTACAGATCTACTAAATAAAATAATGCAGATAGACATCCATAAAACATTTGACTTGGAATTATATAACGTCTGAAATACCGAATACTGTTGAGGAAAATGAATATAGGATATATTGTAAGTAAACCTGGCTAAATTCTTAAACAACTTATAATAATAGTCACCCCCAAACAAGGATCTCTTCCAGTTCACACCTGGATTGACTCTCAAACCAAAACAGTTGCAAGAAAAAGAATAACTGCATAAATTTAAAGACTGAGAAAAACAAAAAATCCACACACCATTTGGCAAAAAAGTGTATCTTTCACTTAAAGCAATCTACAGCTTTTGGTAAATTAGACAAACAGTGAGACCTTACTTTTGTCTCTACCAAAACATTACTACAAATTAAAATATGGTCCAAGAACTTAGGCATAATGGTGGGAAAAAGTGGACAAAGAACTTAAGCTAGGTCCATACCTGAATATACAAAACTAGGAAGCATCAACTAGGAGAAGCGAAGTTTTACTGCCACCAGTTACTGTGCAAACATTAAGGAGAAAACCGAACCAAACCAGTTTCAGGAGAAAATCAAGAGACTGAACCCCTGGAAACACATCTAATCATCTGACTAGATTAAACCTCCTGAAATGTGTGTTTATTAAAGACTCTGACTGGTATAGTCTTGTGGTATCAGAGAATGCAGAACTCTAAAAATTGGGATCACCTGCAATTCAACACAAGTCTTACTGGATATAAGAATTACTGAGTGGTGGTTGTCATAAGTGCTAGACTAAATTATGCTAAGGATGTTCACAGACTATCATAAAGATAAACCAATACAAACATGTATGCCCTACATCACCAAATCTGCTGAAGAAATAAGATTCAGAAAGCAACGTAGCAGCACTCTGGGAGATCTACGAATTAATCTTTTCACTTGCAAATGGAATTTGCGAGGCTTTCAAAACAGAATACTACATGACAGAGTATAAGATACCCTCCCCAGCTGTCATAGTATCCAATCACAGCTTTTACATCCCTGCCAAACATAGCCCTTTGATACAGAAACAGGAAGATCTTCCAAAATCTATGAATCTAAGACTCAATGTCCCAAATAATACACTTGTCTTCAAGTAAAGATATGGAGTCCATCTATTTGTCTGTGCAATTAAGAAGGAATAAAGGTGTCCTGGTTCCAGCTGGGATAGAGTTAATTTTCACAAGAAGCTGGGAGGGGACACCGCCAGGATAGCTGACCCAACTGGCCAGGGGGATATTTGATACCATGTGACATCGTATCAGTATATACAGGGGGATGGGTGGGGGACGGATCCCCGCTCGGGAGCGGGCTGGACACCGAGTTCCAGGCAGTGAGCAATCTGTACTGGAATCATGCCCCTTAGTATATTCTGTTATTGTTACTGGTTTTTTCATGGTTTTGTCCTCCTTTGTTGTCCTGTTAAACTGTTTTTATCCCAATCCACAGGTTTTGCCTTTCTTTTTCCCAATTCTCCTGCGCATCCCACTGGTGGTGCTTGGCTGCTGGCTGGGGCTAGACCACGACAAAAGGCCTTTATTTCGCATTGAGAGAAGGTAATTGCTTTCATTGGACAGGTGTTTTGTAGTTTTAGAGATAAAGCTGACTTGCTAGTATTGATCAATACTGAGATTCTGCTAAAGACAGTTTAAGTTAAATAGGCTTGGCCTCAGAGGTTTTGTAAATTATTTTGATATTGTCATACAAGTCAAAAATTCTGAAATTGAAATTTATTTTGTATTGCTTATAATTTAAACACTGACAACTTGGGTTCTCCTAAGGATTTATCTGCAAAATGCAAAGGAAAAAAATGAACAACAAGGTAGTTATATTTAATATATTCTTTCATGGCACACTGGTGTTTCAGAGGGTTGACAAAGATGCAGCAACTGCATCTCACACACATCTTGTGTCTGAAAAAGAGCATAAGGGGCAATTAACAGATACTATGCACAGCTTTCCCATTGGCCCCCTCCTCCCTCATATCCCACAGTGAAAACGTTTACCTTCTCCAGGTTCTCCAATACCTGTTTGTGACAGCCTTGTGACTTCAAAGGCTAGAGTGCAACACACCCTGGAAGCTCCAGCATATTCCAAAAGAAAAAAAGCAACTTATCAGGACAGATACTAAGATGGGCCTGAATATATGTTCTCAAACTATTCCTCATAGTACCTAAAAAGAGAATGCAGGCAAAAGCATGGTAGTTCAGCTACGAGAAACTTAAGATACAAAGGAACACTGATTCAGAATAACAAAATCCAACTAAAAGCCTCGCCTTCCAGTGCAGAGCGCACAGTACAGGTGGCACTTCCCATTATGCCCCAACCCCCCCAGACGCGGTCTGGAGGAAGCGTACTGATCACACGCGATCCCTATCAATGTTCAACGCCAGTTCTCCTTTCACAAGCTCCATATGCTGCTACACCAGAGCGACTGCCATGAATGAAGGCAACCCAGAACAGCAATAGATGATGTGCTTTCATAAACTGCAGTAAACATCAATTCTCATTCCTTATATCCTCGTGTCTATCTATGCTCTGGACTTCCGTCTAAAAATGGACTGACAGGCTTTCTGCTAAGTAACCAACAGCATCCTCTTTCTGTGATCCAATTGTACATATATGTGTATACAGATAGAAACAATATACTGAATAATTTATGAAACTCCGTTGCATGCCAGTTTCCATTTATACACACTTAGAAGTTTGTCAGATAATTTAAAGAATTTAGTGATACATCTATTTGCCAACATTAATTAATGTTGAGGAATTAAGATATTTGCCTAAAGAGAAAATCCATTCATCTGCCTTAAAAAGTATCACTAGATGCTGTCAGACTGTCTTATCTTTGTAACACAAAATCAAGCATGTAATGGACAGGACAAAACTCAGATTAAGCCAAGCCTCAGCAGTACTTCTTAATGCACTACACACTAGTAAACTGTTCACTCACCTGCGCTGGTTTCAGCTGGGATAGAGTTAATGTTCTTCACAGTAGCTACTGTGGGGCTGTGTTTTGGGTTTGTGCTGGGAACAGTGTGGATAACCCAGGGCTGGTTTCGTCACTGCTGAGCAGGGCTCACACAGAGCCGAGGCCTTTGCTGCTCCTCACCCCACCCCACCAGCGAGGAGCTGGGGGGGGCACAAGGAGTCGGGAGGGGACACAGCCGGGACCGCCCCCGACATCCCAAGGGATGTCCCACACCATGATGTCACGCTCGCCATATAGAGCTGGGGGAAGAGGGAGGAAAGGGGGGATGTTTGGAGTGATGGTGTTTGTCTTCCCAAGTCACCGTTCCGCGTGATGGAGCCCTGCTGTCCCGGGGATGGCTGAGCACCCGCCTGCCCATGGGAAGCAGTGAATGAATTCCTTGCTTTGCTTTGCTTGTGCGTGGCTTTTGCTTTCCCTATTAAACAGTCTTTATCTCAACCCAGGAGTTTTCTCACTTTTACTCTTCCGATTCTCTCCCCCGTCCCACCGGGGGGCGGGTGAGCAAGTGGCTGTGTGGTGCTCAGTTGCTGGCTGGGGTTAAACCATGACATCACCTAACAAGTTAACTTTGACACTCAAATACATACAGCCATATTAAAAAAAACAAAACACCATCATAACTGGGAAGTATTTAAAAACATACTTTGCTCACACTTTCAGCCTGATAGAAGATTACGTATCTCCCCAAATCAGGAAGAAATACCACTAGACCAGAGCAGTAAGGAAACCAGATTTAGAAGTATGCTTTCAGATTCTGAAATCTGAGAAAAAATTGCCAAAGGCTTTAAAAGAACCATACTCGACATTCATTCAATGAAAAGAAGGAGTATATTAAAAAAAATATTGTAACTGAATACTACCTTAGCAAATACCTAGCCTTCTCTGGGATGAAAACATTAAGTCATACTTTAATGACTTATCTCTGTGCAGCAGAGAGCGCAAATGTATCATTAAAAAACCTAGTAAAAAAAATCTGATTAAAAGGGTGATATGAAGGCATTTTAAAAAAATCTCCTGTTTTTAGGCACTATACAAAGTAGTTAATTAAACAAGCTGGTTAATCTTCAACATATCACAAGAAATTAAGTTTATATTGAAATGACAGATCTTGTTCAACCCTTCTTAAGGCAGATAATTCAAATGTCTAACACAAAATCATAACAAAATCAACTGGCATTTCTAAGAACAAATACTCCTCTCCAAAAACACAAACAAAGCACCTCATTAAAACCGTACTAGGTTACAAAGATGCCAAAGATATTTTGCCAGGACAATAGGATGGTTTTGTTCTACAGACATATTCTTTGAAGATCATAGTAACGCATTTTCTTCAAACTGCAGTAAACAAACCCTACTCCAAGTATTAGTTATTTGTAGATATTTAAAAAGCATTAACATAAAACATTAATCTTCTCTAGCACAGTGGTTTGCATTTATATTGTAGAGCTGCATCAGCACTCTTTCAAACCTCATCATCAAATGGTATGCAAAGATTACTGTAGAGAACTTAAGATCTAGCTCATAACCCAACAAATTGCTCATTAACTCCACGTGTCTTGAAGAAACCGACCATTACAGCCAGCAAGACAGTCTGAAGCCAAACAATTTGTCAAAATCTATACTTTGATCAAGGTTCATAAATGGTTACTGATTACTACATTTAAAAGAACAGATGGAAATCTCATTTCAATTATAAAAGCTATTTTAACACAACTTTGTTTTGCAAAAGAATCTGAAGTCATACATCTATCTGGGGTGAAATTTTTTGTTCTCAGAAGTTGCCACATGAAAAATCTGTTGCTTAATAGACCATTTTTATGAATAAACCATGCAAATTTTCAAAGCATTCAGTGGTATAAAAGGAGGATTTTTTTGTTGTTTAAACAGACTGCCATGCTAACTGATTAAAGTAGTCTAGGCTCTGACCCACCAAAACAACTATGCTCACCTTCACGCGCAGTGTCATTTGAAACCTCTCAAATGCTGGAAGTAAGTATTCGCGTTCATTGAAGCGCTGCGTAAAACACTTCCCCCCCAAAATCTCTAAGTATCTTGATAGAAATGGCCATCATTTAAAAGAAAAGAAGACTTCTTTAAAAATAATGTCCTGGTGATACATTTCAAGATTAAAGATTGTAAGTGTTAATGGAAGGGGAAAGCTTGGAGCATAATTCTTCAAAGACACTATTCTACCTAAAGCGGCTGGGACCTTTGCAATAGTGGGAAACAGAACTATGAGAAGAATTCAAGCTGATGTAGTCTGCTTGATATATTAACAGTCCTAATACAATTTAAAGAAAAATTACAGTAATATGAAGGTAATGTTGAAAATACTTGTAATAAATCATAAAATACAGTTATTATTTCAGAGCAAATATATATATAAAGCCCTGGCTAAGCCTGACATAATGCCATGCTCTAATAACCTATGACAATTTGATTAGGAAGATTGTTCTTTTCAGGGACTTTTCTTTGTATTACTGTAAGGCACAAGTAGGTTGTTAAAAAAAGACTCTAGCACCTAGTTAGCAGTTGTTTGCCTCATGTTCGAAATCAATTTTGCAAGACAACTCCTATCTTCAAAACATAATCAAGACGACTAACTTTGAAGAAAAATCAAAATCAATTGATTTTTCTTCTTAAGCTTTCTGTATGTACATCCTCACAAAGTGCATGGTATACAAAGAAGTGTTTTAAAGTTTGGGGAGACATACTGTATTGTTCACATAAAATACTCTCAAAACACCAGAAGCAAAGCTCAGCTCTGACACTCTACCTCCTTCATAACTGAACTGATCACCTACCACCAGTTCCTTACGTTCTGCAGTAAATCTATATCACAGTTTATCCATAAGTGAGTAATGAGGAAATCAGATTCATGTTATATCGGCAAAAATATAACCAATAGGCTCAAGGATTTGGAAGCACAGAGAACAGCTCTACATTGTTAGATTATTTTGACTCTTCATTTAGGGACTAAAGGTTATTTTATCCACAAAACTGACTTTGTTTCTACAGAAATGAATTTCTCACATACAGAGCAATGTTGAGCCAAACATTTTAGTTAATGCAAATGCCTTTTTCTAAATTTGACAACCTTACACATACGGTGGTATTTCCTGCCACTAGTTTCCAGGATTCTAATTCCAAATTCAGGTAGGGATTAAAGCTAATGAAAGGATTTGTAAGAACCTGCATATCAGCCAGTTACCCTCTAACCTCCTCTACTGCTGAGCAAAGCACTTAAGTTCCAAGCACCTTCAGGGGCAGACACTATTTTAAGGCCTCTTTCCACCCCCCACTCTCCCCCCAAGCCTCAAAACAGATCAGAAACAGGAAACCACAAAAATCTCTAAGAACCTAAAGTCAGCCTATGGCCCAAACAGCTATATATGTAAACAAGCCATTGAGAATTCATTTCACACAAACAGATCCAGGCCAGCTCACAAGAAAACAAAAGCCATCTGTAATCGCAATAGTCTAGATGACATTCTGCGCCATCAGTTATCTCGTGAAGCACACCAACATTAAGAGGTGCTGCGCGGCGTGGACGGGGGCTCGTGCTAACAAACACAAAAGGACTTCCTACACCGGGCTCCTTGCTAGCAACTCTAAGAGGCAAAGAGAACAGTTTAAGGTGAAGAGCAGAGAAGCAGCCACACAGAGGTGGTAGGATGTAGACGGAGCGTACAAAGGTTGGACAACACAATCAAGAACTGTAAATTAAATTCCTGCAGGATTGCTAAAGAACTGAACATCAAATTTAATACTTTCTTTTCAGAGGAATATGCTAAGCATGTTAATCCTTGCAATTTTTCACTATAAAGAATTATAGAATATTCGCCTGGTGAAGTATTTACAGCTTGTCTTTTAAAGCAGAAAGCAAGCCTCAACTTCAATATTTAGCCACACAACAAACCAGTTATTTCCTACAGCACTAGAGTAGAATCCATAAGGTGTGAAAAATTAGGCTGTAGACCAAACAGCTAACTTTGTGCATGTTGTGTTCAGGCCTTTCATACGCTTTAGTGAGACCTTTCCACAGGCTTACCTGCAAATAAGATGTCAGAAAGGGAAGTGGGGAGGGAGAAAAATCAGCTCCTTCCCCTTTTTTGTTTTTATTTACTATACATAATCTAAATTGGCCACCTGCAGAAAAGTTTTCCCATTTGAAATACCAGAAACAGTAATTCCTTGGCTTCATACAAATTCCTCGGGAAGCTCCAATATGAGGAACTTGGAGAAGGATTTTATCTTCCAAACATAGTGTTTTCTGAATTAAGTTTTTATCCTTCCGTATTAAAAAGTAATTTCTCACTTGCGTATCTTCTGATGCCATAAACATGCTAGTTCTACAGCAATCCGCACAGCAATTAGATAAAATACAAGCTTACTGTTATAAAACAGGGATTACTAAAATATCTCACATCTTCATAGACCAAACCTATTATTATTACTTTGCCAGTTTATTACTTTCAGTCTAACAAAGTGACTGGGCCCCTGGTTTCATGCCTTCTGTACCAAAATTCCTGCAAGTACTTCAATAGTCAGCATCCCTTTCCAAGTCTTTCCTGCAGTGCTGCCTTCCAACTGATTTGCTTCAGAGAAGTGAAATGAGCCCAAGTCTGCAGAGTGTCTTATAACGTCCAGGAACAGCAACCTACTGGTAGAGTTTCAGGAGCTACATGAAACAGATGCTACTTCTAGCACTGTAAGTAATAGGCCAATAACCCAAAGAATAATTTGCCTTTTTTTTAAAAAAAAAACCACACCTACCCACACAGTGGATTCATTGTTTAGTTGAACATCACTATTATATCCAGGTTGTTCTCTGGATCGCCTCCTTTCCACTAGCTACCAGCACTTCCTATGTTAGAAATATGAATGCATAAAATTGCTCCTCTTAAGCTTCTTCCTTTTTTGCCTTTGAGCACCATCTCAACATCTGTATCTTTTACTATTTTCTATTCCTGCAGCCTGCTTAAGAGGTAAGAGATTTACAGAAAACTTATCCCAGTTAAAAGCCTATGCATGAGTGATAAAGACCAGTCATAGCCTTATGCTGAAAACTCAAGAAAAGAGAATATTAAGTGGATAGGTATGTATGGGACACCCCTCAAGCCTGTCTGAAAGTTTTATACCTACAAATAACTACAAACAGAACTCTTACCATAGCCTAGTCTAATTCCTAGCGTAGATGCAGAACTTACTCTATTAAGAACCCAGTTCTTTGAAAAGCGTAGTTTATATTAGTTGGGGGGGGGGGGGGGGGGGGGGAGCGAGGGGGGGGATAGGAAAAAAAAAGCTAGCAGCTTTGTTCAGGCATATTTGTGACTGTACAATAGGTTTTATCAGGTCAGAAACACTGGTAGAATCTAATAATCGCTGGAGCAGCTAAACTTTCCAGTGAAGATGTGCTGAAAATGAAGATGTAAATAACCACTCTTCCAGACTCTTCATTTTGAGAGAAACAGCACTTCTTACTAGGAGACCCAACATGCTTATAATGAAGGCATTAACAGCAAATAACTAAGACCACACTGACACCTGCAACTAAAGCAGCATTAAAGTTGTTTCCTTCTTAACAGTGCAATTCTCTCCTTCATACCGCATCTTCATAAATAGTAGAATGTTTTAGAAATTGTCCCCACATAAACGAATACAAAAACTAACTGTTTTGGCAGAGGAATGCTGGAATATTCCTTTCAAAGGTGTGCTCTATTTTCCTCCCCCCAGTCTTTTGCATTTATAGTAAAATAATCACAGAACTCGTTAATGTCATTAATTCCATCACACAAACATTAACAGTAACTTGCTCAGAGTCTCAGAAATACTGGAATTCCCATATTTTATATCACCTGAATCACAAAAAGGTTAGCTGAATCAAGCCACCTCCGTCTGCTCCTGCCAGTCAGTACACTCACCTGACCAGAGAAATATTAAACAGGATGGAAGAGAAGGAATTAAAAATAAAGTCACCCTGAAAAATAATTTAGTTTTAACAAAAATGGTTGTCAACTTTGTTCTTCATTCATTCTCCCTCTATAGGTTTCTCTTGCAGAGAGAGACCTAAACTGTATATAGAAAAGGAACAGAAACATATTGAGAGAAAAACCTGGAAAGAGAGGCAACAAGCAAGGACAGAAGCACAAAGGGAAGCATACTCCCTGTTTAAGAGTTCAAATAAACAGAAGTCATCTCTGATGCTGAGAAGCAGCCACACAGAGCTCTATCAAGTGGCAGGAAAGCAAAACTAATTGCTTTAATAATCAAACATTGCTTTATTTCATAATCCTCGATGCAGTATTTCATGTCCTCCCCTGTAGGGCTACTCCACATAATAATTCTCATCTTCAGTCAACAAATATGATTATATATAACACCTGATGAAAAAAGCACCTAGCATGAAGAAGAGAGCACACTGAAACAGGACTTCAAGAATCAACGCAGCTACACCAATCTCCACGCGAGAGACCCTCCTCAGCCAATTCCAACCGACGAAAAAGTTTTAAGTGCTGCAGAGTGGAGCTTGGCAGCTTGCAACTGAGGGAAAGAACACGAGACCCAGAAGCAGAGCAGCACGCGCACAAGGATAAGGAACACATCACTGACAGTTGGTTACACAGACATCGGTGAAAGCTGGTAGTTATTTTTGTAAAACCCACTCTTTTCATAAGGGAATTTCTACACTAACTAAACTGTACAATCTACAACGCAAACTAAAATTTACCATTACCACTTCTGTGTACCAGCTACAACCTCACCTCACAACAGTCAGTGCTCACAAAACATGAGTTTTACAGTCAGACTAACGTAAACAACCGTGTTTGAAACGGCGTCCTGTTACGACCCTCACGATCTTCCTCACGCGTTTGTTTCCACTACGAGAGAAATCGATTACCGAGTAACAGGTGGCTCCCCCGGGGCAACAACGCCGGCTCTCCGGGGGGAGCCGGCCTGGCAAAGCCACGCCAACGCCCCGTACCCGGAACCAAGAGCGAAGCTCCGCGAGAGGCCGCGGGGCGGCTACTTCAGCCGCGGCCCCGGCCTCGCTTCCTCCCGCCGACGGGCCGAGCTCGGGGCGCCCGCCGCCGCCCTCGCCCCGCGCCTCAGGGCCCCGCCGGTGCCTGGGGCGGGAGCGGGGCCCTCCCGCGAGGCCCGCGGCGATCCGGGGGGCGGCATGAGGAGCGGGAGCCGCAGCGCCGAGGCCGGCCCCACGGAGGGCAGCGCTCGCCCAGCCGCCCTCCCTGTCCAAGCGGGCGGCAGGCGGCGGAGCCGCCCGCCAAACCCCACTACGACCTCGCCGCCCGCTAGCGTGTAGGGCACGGGCGGCCACCCCTCGCGGGCCGGCCCGGCCTACTTCTTCCTCCAGCGCAGCGCGGCCGCCAGCAGTCCCGGCCGGCCGCAGCGCTGGCCCCGCGCCCCGGACTCACCAGGTGGCTGCTGGTGCTGGCCATGGGCCCCGCCCGGCCGGCGCGCCCGCGCTCCGGTCGCCCTTTAAGATCCCAGCGCACGGCCGCCGAGCCGAGCCAATGGGGCGCCCGCATCCTCCGCCCGTGACGTCACCCACAACAATACCCCTCCGCCGTGGGCAGGACTTCCGCGCAGCCGCTCGCTCATTGGTGGCGCCACCTGCTACTCACGTGAGAGACCGGACAGTGCGTCCCCGTCAGCCTCAGCGTCCTCAGCCAAGGTGAGCATGCGCAGTCGGAGGGGTGACGCTGTCGGCTTCGGTTCCTGTCAGGCGGCTGGCCAGGGTGAGGGCGGAAGAGGGCAGGGCAGCCTGGCAGCGCGGCCTCCCAGCCTCCACCTCGCGCCCACATCCGGGTTCGTGCCACGACGCAAGAGTGCTGTGGGGAGGACGGCGTGGTGACGTCAGGAGGGGCGGGCCATGCCGGGGTGGAGCCTGGTGTGCCTTGGGGGGGCTTGTGGGCGCACGGCCTCCCTGCGCCGCCGGCAGCAGGCACTGCCTCAGCGTGTGGCGGTCCGTTGGGAGCACCGACCCTCGTTATAGCCAGGAGCTCAAACGCGTCATAAATGCAATTTCAGTACAGGTGTTCTCCTAAAAATCTGCCTGGAATAAATAAGCGTTCCCTGTGGCCCTGGAGTGTGAATTCGCCGCGCCTGACGCGCAGTTTTCATCACAAGGTTCCTCTGCAGTCGGGGAACAGAATCATTTTTACCCGTGTAATAACCGCGCCGCTGAGGACCTGTCCACGTTTCCGCAGCCGCGGCGCGGTACGGCCAGCGGGAATTCCGCGTCCAGGTGCGCGTGCGGACAGCGCGCTCCTGCCCGCCTGCGCTCACGAGTGCTGGGAGCGCGTTTCCGGCGGGAGTCGGCTGGATCCGGGGCCAACCACCGCCAGGATGACGGGCGTGCCGAGAGCGACGGGCTGCCCGCGCCTGGCGCCTGGTAGCAAACAATTTGAACTTGTGGAGGGATTATTCACGTGTGAGCGGCTGCTCAAAAGGCTGGTACGAGAAAGGACCGTCTGGTTCACCGAACGGCATCGGAATCTACAAGATACGGATATTTAGCTTCCAAAGGGGAATGGGGTGCAGGGCCGGGGCAGCCACAGTGTCCCGGAGTTGAACTACTTTCTTTAGAAAGATTTTTGCAATAGCCAGCCTAAATCAACTTTCCTGTGGGATGATTTTCTCTTCCTTTGCTTCAGCAGACGAGTAGCACCATCAATCACAACCTTCTAATAGGTTTGGCACGTGTGGGGCAGGGAGGGGGTGGGGGGTTCTGTGTTAAGTCTACCTTCATCTTTTCCAGGCTGTATCCAAACTCTTGGCCTCTCTCGTAGGCAGCGTTTTCTTCCCCAGATTCTTTCCAACTGATTGACATCTCCCTGAAGGTATCATGCCTAGACTTGGATATACTATTCAACTGTGGCCTCATTTTTACAAGTAGAATGAAATAAGTACTCGCTACCATTCTCAAACTACGGTCTCCTATTACGTGCTATGATGGTGTTTGTCTGTTTGCAGTACCGTCTCACTGTTAATTCGTTATTTATATGATGGCACACTGCAGCGCTCACATCCTATTTCAGTATATCGCTAGTGACTATTATTTCCCAGTTTATATTAATGCATTTGCGTTCTCTTTCAAAGTGCAACACTTTGCGCTTTATGGAATTTCATGTTATTTAGACTGTATTTAAAATCTGTCAGAATAGTTTTCTCCTCATTTTTGCTCCCAAAATGACTAAAATCCTTCCTAGAACAATGTCACAAATCTTGTACCCATACTTTCTATTTAGCCACCCAAATTAATGAAAATGCTGAATCAGACCAAGATTGAGCCAGGATAGACTCCTGGAATACCACTTGAAATGCCTTTTCAGCTTAATGGGGAACTATTAATGATTAAACTCAAATGCATTTTCAAAAAGTGTGATCATTCATTCGTAACTCTAGGTGGTACCATTTAGGCCAACTGGCTTCCTTAGTATTCCTTTAAAATTGAACTGTGTCAATAATCTTCCCAAATTCAAATTATATAACATCTACTTCTTCCCCATCAGCAAGTAAATCTCTTGTCAAAGATGGAAGTTGATGAATCAATTTATATTGTTTCTCACTTTATAATCCTTTAGATAAAAAATACATTTTTAGTCATTTATTCCAGAATCCTTTTAAAGAATGAAGTTAGGCTAGTGATTTATCATTATTTAGGCCCTTTTTCCTACATTTAAAGACGAGACTGCTATCTGATGAGACTGAAAGTCCTCTAGGTTACTTGTTCTGCATGGCTTCTCAGAAATAACATTCAACATTGCAGGGACTGCTGCGGGCAGTTATGGTTCGCTTGGGGTTTTTTTGTTTTTGCAAAAAATACTTTAGGGCAAATTCTGTGTGGCCCTGCAGAATTTAACACACCTGTTAAGGGGTTTAACTCAAATTTTGTGTGTCCTACTATCTTGTTAAAATGAATCATATTAATTATCTTCATTGTTAAACTATATTGTTCTAGTGAAAGAAAAAGAGGGTGCTGTATCTTCAATCCGTTACACATCATCTATTATTCACGCCCTTTCCTGCTCAGTAATGGGCCTGTACTCTCCCTTTTCCCTCAGACTGCTGACAAACTCATAGATTTTGTTGTTGCCCCCTTTTCTATTTAATTTTAGTTTCTCAGTTTGTTTTCAACTAAGCAAGACACAAAATCTCTGCTGTACACGTTTTCCAGCAGGTCTGGTACCCTGAACTCTGCAAGATGAAGCCATTGGACTCTGCAGCATTGTCTTCGTCTCAAAGGATGACGCAGCAAAACTTCTTTTCACAGCATCAATGAATGCTGTCCGTGCTGAAAGGCTTTCATTGATAGGATGTACTGGTATTTCATGAAACAGCTTCAGATGCTACTATGTGCTTCACTACCTCTGTTCTGAAGGCACCATTCTTTGTTTTCTATAAAGGAAAATGCTACAGTTTGTCTGATGTTAAGCAGCAGAACCTGGCAAATTGCCTGCAGTGATGCCTGCAGTGATTTGCGTTTGCCTCAGCTCACACGTGGTGAGAGATGTATAGTCAGCGTGGCTGATGCACAGCCCAGATAAGCAGGGATACAAGAGAATCAGAATATCGTGTCTGCCTACGTTCCCTGCTGGAGCGGGAAGTGAGTCCAAACAGAACTGTCTCGATGCCTACAGCTTAACTGAGTAGTCATGTAATCGTGTTACGAGTCTGCTGTTCTTCACTCCTTCCTTCTCTTTGTGTTTGCAACTCTCGGCTGTGTAACATTGGAAATAGTTGTAAACTTTGCTCTGTGCGATCCATAAAGTTTACTAGTTCTGTGACGAGCCTGATACTTTTTGAGCCTTATAAAAATATGCAAGGACATAAGCAAACATAAATCTGACTGTTCAACCAGCTGTGTGGACCGTTATGATACCGCCTAGTTGTAGAGCCAAAACTGTGAACAGATGAGAGAAAAATTTTGCCAGATCAAATGGAAAAGACTCTGCCTTTTGGCCAGGAGGATCTGTTTGAATTCACATACGTGAAAACCAGCAGAGCACAAAACATTCAGTAGCCACAAACACTGTTACGGTGTTAATGCCCTGTCTAAGCTACGCAAAAGCTTTTCACTGCTTGGCAGACTTTCTCCTACTTTCCTTACCGTAATTTGGGAAGTCTTGACTTTCCATGGTCCCAGTTTATTTACAAAATTCTGAAAGTAAGACAACAAGTCTTCTGTCTACCCTTCTTGATAAGAGGATCTTAGGCTTTTGCCTACTAAAGTTACAAGTATCTTTCTACTCTGCAAGTTTATATGACCTCAACAGCGTCACTCAGAAAATGTCTTTGTAATTCTCCAAGAAACAAATTCAAGTGCAAGTACATCCCTCTGCAGTCCTGGGTGCTGGACCTTCTCCTGCCACATGACCTCTAAATTCAGACAATTTGGGAAAAGCCTGCTCTCGTTTTAGGTACACCCAAACCATTACTCCTGTCAAAAAAGTAACCTGGTGTTTTACAGCCCCAGTTAATTTCTGCTGTAGCATTTTTGCTATGTGGCCCATGTGTTTGCGTTGCACAGTGCAAGCAGTAGCAGCTGCGGAGGCCATGTTAACAGATAATCTCTCTACTATTTTTGAATGTAGTTTTATTTTAAGAAAAAACATTATCTTTGGAAAATAAAAAGAAGTGCGCAGCAATAAAGAGAATTAAAATAGAGGGTAGTTTTACACAAAATGCAGGGAAAAAGTCAAATCACCAGAAGCAGCAGCAGCAGTATAAACATAATTCGCAAAGCGGGTGTAACTGATGTAGCCTTTCACCAATAACAGTAACAGAAGAGTGAAGTCTTTGGCACTTGTAAAATCTAGACAACTAAATTAGGTGTCTAAAATATCTTTCCCTTGTCTCTGACTGTAGAGATCCTATTTTAAGCATAATTTAAATCCCACTTCCACGGTCCCCAAGTGTGAATGTGGAGATCCAATTCCCTTCATGCGCTGACACACATTTTGAAGCTGCTTAGATGTTTTGCTCCAGCTACTTTTAGTACAAAATGTTTTGAGAACCTCATTTCTGTGTTTGATCAGGAGCATTCATCCACGTTAAGTCTAATCTTAATCGATTTAGGGAAGACACATTCTGTGAATCTTTCTGAACTACGTATTTAGTATATGGTGGCTTGTGATCAAGTTGAAGTTTACACAATGACCACATTTAAACTGCAAAACTTGTCATTCTGTTTAAGTAGCTCTACCCCTTCGCGTTTCTTACCGGGGTGCGAAAGCGGTCACGCCTCTCTGCCCGTACTTGCTGCAGCCTTAGTTAATTTCCTCAGCAGGGCTGGCCAGATTTTTTGAATACATAGTATTGCAGAAAATACAGATATGAGGAAGAACTCCTTTCCTAGAGGAAATAATGTGCCTTCTTGGGTAAGAGAGTTCGGGGCAGCACCCAGAGAGGTGAACCGCGCCTCCCCTACGCTGCTCAGTGAAGTGCAAAGGTGATTTTAAGAATTGCGTCCCTCTTTGCCACCGCCCGGTGACAGACACGTAACTGCCGCGCGAGGGAACACGCAGAAGTAACTCAGCAGAGGAGAGCGGACCTCGGGAGCCCTCCGGAGGCGCGGGGGCTCCGGGTGCCGGCCGCCGGCGGAACCGGCGCTCCTCCGGCAGGCGGCAGCGGCGGGGCGCGGAGCGGCGGCGGGGGCGGCCGGGGCACCGCGGCTCGGCCGGGCCGCCCCGCCCGGAGCGCGGCCCGCGGGGCCCGCCGCTGTCCCGGGGCTCACCGGCACTCCGGACGGGCCCGGGGCGCGGCCGGGGAGCCCGGGAGCGGCAGGGGGGCGGGTGGGCCCGCAGGCAGGGCGCTCGCCCCGGCCCCCGCTCTCTCCCGGGGCGGGGTGGAAACACGGCTGCGGCGCGGGTCCGCGCTCCGCCCAGGGCTCGGGACGGAGGGAGCACCGGAGAGGAGCTACGACGTCCACCCAGAGGGTCCCTGCAAAACGTAGCCCACCTAAGCCGAGGTCCAGAGGCCATCCCGGGAACGACACAGGGGCAGAACGGAAGAAAATCACGTCACCCAGGCCCAAACGGAGGTTAAACGGAGCTGCCAGGCCCCTGGGCAGCGGGTGGGAGCCCTGGGTGGGACCGCTCCGGCCAGCTAAGGCCTGTTGTGCGTTTTAGGCAGTGACACTAAGCCTACACACAGCAGCTCTCTTTACAGAGACGTATGTTCCAGCTGTGTTCTCACTTAAGACTCTGAGTCATATGGCTACAGAAGGCATTTCTGTAACTGACCGTACAGGTGCAAAATAACATGTAGCTCTGTGGGTATTAGACCCAGAGAGATAAATTAATTTTTAATGCACAGCTTGCAAATGCAAGCAACTATATTGCAGCAATGGGAAAACTTCGACTGCAACAAACATCAGAAGATCTGAGACAGGCATGTTATAAACAAACCCTAGACTTTTCCTCAGTTCATGTACACAAGTTCCATTCAGATTGGCAGGTGACTTCCATGCCACTGCACTAGCTAGCCCCAGAAATATTGCTGAGCTGACTGCATTTATTTGCTCAGAGCTGGTCCAAGATTTCCTAGCCAGGGAAGAATGCATCCCCTCTTCTCCATCCCACAGAATGCTGATTACATAACTAACTTCATCCTTATCTTCAGCAGACAAAAAAAACACAGTTTGGTGGTAGCAGCAGTGCAGATTTTAGGTCATGAAGGTAAGGGAAGGTGATGGGAGGGATCAGCAGTCTTTAAATGGCATATATGATCTTCAACTGTATAAAGAAGAAACTGGTATTAGGAGTCAAAAGGCTGTATTAGCCATGTGTTGGGCAGTGGTGCACCTCCTACTGCAATATATTGAGCTGTGGGAACCACTGTGCAAGCTATTGAAAACCGTAATCTCATGTTAAAGACGGGGTAACCAGCTCTGCAGACTGAAACCAGGTGAGGCATGCTATTGATTTATGTGAAAGCATTCTTAATGTTTTTCTCTAGCACTGTGAATCTCATTCTGAATACATCTATTGTCTGTTTTTGAATGTAAAAGTATGTTATGAAAAAGTCTTCACTGAGCTGTCCGCATTGGTGCCCTGATTCTTTACTTAAACTAATGCTCTAAGATGCTTTTAAGATGGGATCCACCTCACTAAACGGGGCACACGCATCTTTGCCAACAGACTGGCCAACCTGGTAAGGAGAGGTTTAAACTGGGAAAGATGGGGGAAGGGAAGAGTTACAGAGACAGGGTAGTCAGCAAAACGCAGCTCCAGTCGGGATGCCTCCGGCGGGTGCATGCAGCTGGGAAAGTGCGTGTGGGACATGAGTATGGAGGATCCTCTTGCACCCCTCTTGGGGAACCTGCGTGCTCGATTACCCCCCTGGAATGCCAGTACACCAACGCCCGCAGCATGGGGAATAAACAGGAAGAACTAGAGATCTGCGTGCACTCGCAGGGCCGTGATCTCATAGCAATTACAGGGACGTGGTGGGACAGCTCGCATGACTGGAATGCTGTCATGGATGGCTACGTGCTTTTTGGGAAGGACAGGCCAGCAAGGTGAGGTGGTGGAGTTGCTCTCTATGTGAGAGAGCAACTGGAGCGTATCGAGCTCTGCCTAGGGTGGATGAAGAGCGAGTCGAGAGCTTATGGGTAAGGATTAAGGGACAGGCTAACATGGGGGACACTGTTGTGGGTGTTTACTACAGGCCACCTGATCAGGAAGAGGAAGTCGATGAGGCCTTGTACAGGCAGCTGGAAGTAGCCTCACAATCACAGGCCCTGGTTCTCATGGGGGACTTCAGCTACCCTAATGGATCTTTCCTGCTGGAAAGACAACGCAGCTAGGCACACACAGTCCAGCAGGCTCCTGCAGAACATGGATGATAACTTTTTGACACAGATGGTGGAGGAGCCAACAAGGAGAAGTGTGCTGCTGGAGCTTGTACTAAAAACAAGGAAGGACTGGCTGGAGATGTGAAGGTTGGGGGCAGCCTTGGCTGCAGTGACCATGAGATGATGAAGTTCAGGATCCTGAGAGGAGGAAACAGGGCAATAAGTAGGATTACAACCCTGGACTTCAGGAGAGCAAACTTTGGCCTCTTCGGGGACCTACTTGGAGAAATCCCCTGGGTTAGTGCCCTAGAAGGAAGGAGGGTCCAAGAGAGCTGGTTAATATTCAAGCATCACTTCCTCCAAGCTCAAGATCGGTGTATCCCTATGAGTAAGAAGTCAGGGAAAGGGGGCAGGAGACCTGCACGGATGAGCAGGAGCTCCTGGCAAAACTGAAACAGAAGAAGAAAGTATACAGAATGTGGAAAAACAGACAGGCCACTTGAGAGGAATATAGGAATGTTGTCAGAGCATGCAGGGATGTGTCGAGGAAGGCTAAGGCCCATTTGGAATTAAATCTGGCTAGGATGTCAAGGATAACAACAAGGGCTTCTTCAAATACATCAGTAGCAAAGGAAGACTAGGGAAAATGTGGGCCCGCTGCTGAATTGGGTGGGTCCCCTGGTGATGAAGGGTACAGAGAAGGCAGAGTTACTGAATGCCGCCTTTGCTTCAGTCGTTACTGCTACGGCCAGTCCTCAGGAATCCCAGACTCTGGAGGCAAGAGAGGAAGCCTGGAGAAAGGAAGACTTTCCCTTGGTCGAGGAGGATTGGATTAGAGATCATTTAGGCAAACCGGACACCCACAAATCCATGGGCCCTGATGGGATGCACCCACGAGTGCTGAGGGAGCTGGTGGATATTATTGCTAGGCCACTCTTCATCATCTTTGAAAGGTCATGCAGAACAGGAGAGGTGCCTGAGGACTGGAGGAAAGCCAATGTCACTCCAGTCTTCAAAAAGGGCAGGAAGGAGGACCCGGGAAACTACAGGCCAGTCAGCCTCACCTCCATCCCTGGAAGGGTGATGGAGCAGCTCATTCTGGAAGTCACCTCCAAGCATGTGGAAGAAAAGAAAGTGATCAGGAGTAGTCAGCATGGATTCACCAAGGGGAAATCGTGCTTGACCAATCTGATAGCCTTCTATGATGGCATGACTGGCTGGGTGGATGAAGGGAGAGTAGCGGATGTTGTCTACCTTGACTTCAGCAAGGCTGTCGACACTGTCTCCCATAACATCCTCACAGGTAAGCTCAGAAAGTGTGGGCTAGACGAGTGGACGGTGAGGGATTGAGAACTGGTTGAAAGGCAGAACTCAGAGGGTTGTGATCAGCAGCATGGAGTCTAGTTGGAGGCCTGTAGCTAGCAGTGTCCCCCAGGGGTGAGTGTTGTTCAACTTATTTATCTGGATGAAGGGACAGAGTGTACCCTCAGCAAGTTTGCTGATGATACAAAACTGGGAGGAGTGGCTGACATACCAGAAGACTGTGCTGCCATTCAGAGGGACCTGGACAGGCTGCAGCATTGGGCGGAGAGGAACCTCATGAAGTTCAACAAAGGCAAGTGCAAGATCCTGCACCTGGGGAGGAATAACTGCATGCACCAGTACAGGTTAGGGGTTGACCTCCCGGAAAGCAGCTCTGCGGAGAAGGACCTGGGACTCCTGGTGGACGACAAATTCACCATGAGCCAGCAACGTGCCCTTGCAGCCAGGAAGGCCAACGGCATCCTGGGGTGTATTATGAAGAGTGTGGCCAGCAGGTCCAGGGAGGTTCTCCTCCCCCTCTACTCTGCCCTAGTGAGGCCCCATCTGGAGTCCTGTGTCCAGTTCTGGGCTCTCCAGTACAGGAGAGACATGGAAGTACTGGAGAGAGTCCAGTGTAGGGTTATGAAGATGATTAGGGGACTGGAGCATCTTTCCTATGGGGAAAGGCTGAGAGAGCTGGGGCTGTTCAGCCTGAGGAAAAGACTGAGAAGAGATCTTACCAACGCTTATCAATATCTCAAGGGTGTCAAGAGGATGGGGCCAGACTCTTTTCAGTGGCGCCCAGCGACAAGGACAAGGGGCAACGGGCACAAACTGGAACATGGGAAGTTCTGCCTGAACACGAGGAAAAAATCCTTCGCTGTGAGGTGCCAGAGCCCTGGCACAGGCTGCCCAGGGAGGGTGTGGAGTCTCCTTCTCTGAAGAGATTCCAACCCACCTGGACGCGGCCCTGTGCAGCCTGCGCTGGGTGACCCTGCTCTGGCAGGGGCTGGGCTGGGTGGTCTCCAGAGGGCCCTTCCAACCCCCACCCTTCTGTGATTCTGTGAAAAAGATAATACAAAAGACAACTCATTAGTTGTGTTTAGACTGTGATGACTGTTACTTCTACGCTCTGGCACTGCCTATATTAGGCTTCATGTGAATCAGCTTGCTCAAAAAGCCATATTGTGTTGGGCCTGCAGTACTGTAAAAATATAGATATACTGCTTCTAGACAGAGGCAAATACCGCATAATACTGGGCCATTGTACACGCACATGATATCTAGAGCTGATGCTCCCACAGCAGTTTCTGTGCTGCACTGCAATGCGCGCTGAAAATAGGAAGTGTGTTGATCAAATCATCTGTTCATCAGCCCTAAAATGGTAAGATTTGACACTGGGATTTGGGATTTTGTCAACTCTATGGGCATCAAGGAAGACGCAATCCAAGTGCTGTAGTTTTGTGTTGCAACTTAATCGTTGGCTTGCATGTTGTTAAAAACAAACAAACAAACAAACAACCCCCCCGGTGTTCATTCCCTTTCATAGCATAAAAAGATCATCCCATCCTCTTTTGCAGTTATGACCACCAGTACATAAATATGTATGCCGTCAAATATTACAGTTCTTGCTTTAGAACTGATAGTTTAGATCTCTGTACTTGATTAGCGCCTCTGTCTTCAGAATTGCTGTGCCTCTAGCAAGAACAGATCTGCAGATTAGATTAAATTACTGAAGATTAAACAGACTATTTTTAATTTTTGGTGTTTTTCCTGGCTAGATGAGTGAACATGTGGATGGCTCTGTGAAAGAGCATACACTCTGCTGAGGGATGCTGGGGACTCGAGGGGCTGTGCTTGTCTGGAAAGGCCTGTGGTGATAGAGGAAAACTGCAGCACGGGATTCATGCCTCACAGGAGCACAGCAGTACAGGGAAGATGGAGTGACAGGGCTGTGGAGCTGGAACTGGCAGAGTTCACATGGGCAGTTTGTAATATGGCGCTGCTCTGCGTCCAACCAACATTCTCTGCCCTTTGTTTACACAACGATCAAATTTAACAAAAGTAAACTATAAAGAGGAAGCTTGTTTCTCTTGTCTCTGGAATTACTCTCCTCCTGTCTGCTTACTAACCAGGAAAAGATTTATGACTTTATTTGGCCATTGACTAATGGCAGTCTCAGGAAAAAAGATTGCTTTCACAGACTAGGCTTCTGCACCTTTGAGCAGGAGTTTGCAGATCAATGATCTTAAGCACTGAAGCTCAGGGGAGAATGTTTCAGCATGCCAAACAACACTATTTGGCACTTGCATTTTGCTTTGATGCATTAGAAGCCACACTGTGAAGACAAGTCATCCTAACTGAGAGGGCACAACAGGTTGAGTGCTGTGTCTTAATGTTTGTGGCTTGGTTGCTGCTCTTTCAAAATGAGTTTGTGTCAGTGCTGCGATACCTATACTGTTGAGAAACATGCAGTCTGATCTTCTTACCCCTCTTGAAATGAGCGTGCAGATGACTAAACAGCAGAATGTCTGACAGAGATAGAGCTTCTATCGCTCATTACTGGGAACACCAATACTTCACCGGAGGTAGAGCTATTGGGTGGGCACTAGCAGAACTATACTGGTGTTCACACGCTAGACACCATGGGATAACTCACCGTGCTGGTCCCCCTTGGCTTTATGAGCTGTAAAATACATCTTCACTCAGGAGCCTTCTTATCCCTTTTTCTGTCGATGGTGGTGGCAGCAGCACGGGATTAGTGCTTTGGTCTGCAGACTAGGGAGAGCGTTTAATTCTTCCCTCTCCTACTTCTGTGTTTGCAAACTAGCTTTTACTAATGATTCATATAGTCAATGTTTTCTAAACTAAAGTTCTTTCCAAAGCTCTCAGACACTAAAAGTTCTGAAAAATCAAAGTTTACATTAATTCTTCTGCTTTATTTACCTCTGAATAATCATACAGTGTTAGTTCTTTTACTTTATTCACTTTAAGGAAAAAAAAAAAAACCCAAACAAAACCAAATCCACAACTAAAACAAAATCTTTGTCACAGAACATTTTCAACTCCTTTGTGGCTTACAAGCATTACTTAAATATCATCTGAAATTGTTTCCTCTGGCAAAACTCAACAGGAATAAAAGAAAGGGGAAAATACTGGCCACTTTATTCTGGTTGCCAATGATACACCTGGCACGCACTCAGTAGTCCCAGGAAATGAAAGGCTTCAAAGGCTTGACCAGAGCCCCCATTATGCCTCCTTACTAGATGGTAGTTCTCTGTCTTCCACTGGAAGGATATATATCACACTTAGAGGCAAAACTCAGTCTCAGAACAGTTCAGAGATTCTGGGAGAAGCTGTGAAAAACCATAGCTTGAACCTAATACCAGTCTCAAACATGACACAAAAACCCAAACAAAAAACCTAAACAATAAAACCCAAAACCAAAATGCAAAGCAAAGGACAAAAAATGGGGTTTTATACACTGCTTTTCTAGAAAAATTGTAGTTTTTCATTGGCTGAATAAAAATGAGGCTTTGATTATTCCAGAGACCTAACTGTAAAGCAGAGGCATTTTGTTCTTTTTTCTAGCTACGACAACTAACATTTTCTATGGTACCTTTTTCTTTGCACTTTTCCCATTTTATAAGTAGCTGGCTAAAAAGCAGAAGCAGCTCAAAGGTGTTGGTTTCACCTGGAGAACCGCTGATGCTGCAATATCATTTCAGCCTGTCATCATCTCCACCACTCAGTTCTCACAGTCTTCCCATCCTGGCCTGATGGACAACAGGCCGCATTACCTTTGACTTCATTTCGCTCACGTAATTTCCTACTACATTCAGTCTTCTATTTCCTTTTGGCTTCTCTATCTCATTAAGTTTTGTGCTCTCCTTCCATAGCCTGACCTGCTGCTCCTTGCTCATATCGTGAATATAACTGTTCCCGATTCTCCTTTTGCTAATATTTGCCAGTGCATAATACCTTGTTAACTGAACAAGATTTTATAAAACTGGTTAAATTTCTGTGCCGACATGTTCATAAGCAAGGGCTGTCAAGATCTGGGAGATTAAGATACCATTAATCTGACAATTGCAGGAAGCAGCCCTCTGATTCTGAAGATTTGAAATGTGGGACACTACGTCAAGCCACACTAGGGGCTCTAAAAGTTTGAGATCACCAAAATCTTTTCAGGCATGTGGTCTTGTTTTACAGATTTCTTCTCCAGAGGGAAATTATAGCAACTGTTAATGACAGGTAACATCACATTCTTCTGCCATTAGATGTGGTATAGTATAAAAATCACCCTTAAATATAGTTTTTACAAGATAAAAAGCACAACGGACCAGGAAGGGGATATTTTCTCAGATATCAGAAAAGCCCTTTGCTTACAACCCTGAAAACAAATCACTGCTGGCCCCTCCTGTGGCTGTCACACAAGTTGGATGTGAACTCCTCATTCTGTTGCTGCTTTTCTCCCAGCTGACGACTTTCCACAGTAGTTCTCTGGCTTAGCACACGTTTTTTGGGAAGGTGTCTCGATCTGCTTTGTTACTTATAACTGAAATCTTTCTTTGCTTGTCAAAACCTAATCAGCACTAACAGTCTCCAGAGAGACAAGGGGAGCAATCCCAAAGAGGAGGGAAATGAATGAGTGTGACTGTACGTATGCACGTGCCAGCTAGTGTAGATGCACACGTACACATCTCGGTATGCATGCTAAAACTGTTGAGCCCTTTAAATCTAGGAGATGTAACTAGACTCCAGGAATCTGCTTGGTGGGTTAATCGATCATATATAGGATTTTCTGTGTCTAGGGCAGAAAGTAAACCTCCAGAGATTCAGCTCAGAAAGGCTGTACCTGTTGAGCAGATAGGCAAAGGACTCGTCAATTCTGGAGAAATAATGAAAGCCCTGGAAGGAGCAGTGGGCCTGGCCTGCTTTGTGATTCAATAAAGCTCGTTTGTGCTATTCTTGCTTTTCACCTTTCTCCATTAGATCAGCTCAGCCACTTAACCTTGGAATAAATTTTTGTTAAAATTCAAAGCAGTACATGGGGCTTAGTTACTGCAAAAAAAAAAAAAAGTTACAGCCATTCAGGATAATAAAGAACAAGGCCCACCACCTGATTATCTTTAAATAGTGCAATTATAAATTCTGATGAAATCAGGAACCATTGAAGTCATCATATCACATTAAGAAGCAAAATTACCCTCTTTTTAGCAAAAATGTTATATCATGGTTTTATGAGGAATCGTGCATAGTTTTAAAATAATGATGGGGTTTAAAATCGTGGTTCAGCACATTGCAAATATTGCTCCTTCTCAGTCTAGCAGGTGCTGGATAGAGAAAATGTTGGGTTAATCTGATTTGCAGTGCGGGAAGAACCATCTACCGAGAGCGTTGCAGCGCTGGTTGTCTCACAAGGAAATTTGGAAAGGCAGCATCTTGCAGGGCAGGGGAGGCACACAATTCCAATAGCTCTTTTCCGCTTCCTGAGGAAAAACAGCAGGTCTGCTGCTGATTCCTTAGACTAGGGGGTTGCCCGACTTCTGCTTGCTGCCAGGAGGCTAATTTAGGGAAGGCATGGTCATGGGTCTCCTGAAAGCAGATGATGCTGGAGTCAGGCCTTGCCATGCCTGTAGGGGTAGCATTTGCTAGCCAGAGGAGTTGGTCACAATCTTCTTCTGAAGTACAGAAATTGAGGATTTACCTAATAATGATATGTGTTTGTAACTGTGTGCACAGTCACCATTTAAGCCACTTGGGAAGACAGTGTTGGGAGGTGACGAGGACAGCGCAAAGACCTTTGCAGGCAGTATTCCTCAGGGAAGGTCACTCTGATCATTCTGATGTTTGACAAGACTATTACTGTTGGAGAGCTTCAGTAGTTCAGCAGGAATCAAACCTCCTGTGGTATCATTGTCACACAAGGTACAATAGTCACTACTGCTGAAGGACACATTTGCTATCTCCAAAGACTCCTGAAGCATAAGGAAGTCGCCTTTCCGTGCTGTGAGTGAGAGCGATAATTCCTTCCCATGCTAGGGCTCTCAAGATTGGCTTTGATTATTTCAGAGATTGTCAGGCCAACTGTATCATCAGCATGGTTTTGTGCAAACAATAGTCCCGGCCTCACTTCTATCTCTTCTGCTCTTACATACCTGCTGGGGACATACTGCTGGCTTGGACCTGAGGCAAATACAAAGTTTTCTTCTGCAGCAACCAGATTTGTGCTTTCCATAGGTTTCAAGGAGATCTGGGAAATCAGTTCTTGGGTGTTTAGATCAGAAACTCCATCTGCAGTCACTTTGTTGAGTTGCTGGCCTCTTCTCTTCTGAGTTGGCTACAAGCCTCATTAGGTCCCCACCCAGTCCTAGTGAAAGGATCAATAAGTTCAGGACAGTTTGCTTAGCGTTGGAGGTTTGCAAAATAACTGTTCTTTCTATATGGCTTCGGCACAATAATCCAGAGGTTTAGTGCAAATCTACTGGCGAAGTTAGAGTAATAGGGTAGAGAACCTACCCTATTTCCCTACCCTACCCTAATTTCACAAGATTCACAAGAAATTTTCAAGATTTCACCTCTAGAATACACTGCAAGTTGCTTGTATTGTTTTGGCTTTGTGAAGACAGGGTGCACCTTTCATGTTCAGTGTGGATAGGGAGTGAGTGACTGGAGGGGGTTTATTTTCTAAGGAGAGGGAAGCTGGACAGAAACTCTGGTGGTGTAGCCAGTATGTGGAGGCAGGAAACTGAGAACCTATAAACTCCCAGGAAGACCAGAACCACGTTTCAGTAACTCTGCTCAGGAGCTAGAATGATAAAATCACAGAAAAAAAATCCTCCCCTCATGAAATGAGGGTCATAAGAAAGAAAAGAAACATTTCTTACCTTAAAATTCCCATTGTGCAAATTATAGAGTGGCTGAAAGAAAGCAGCTGGCGTGGGAATGTTAAAGCAGGAGAGGCTTTTTGCCCTGAAGTGAGAAAACAACACTTAAAATAAAAAAAACAGACAATTTTCTGTATTCTGTCTCGATGATATAGCACACTGATTAGATGAAAGCCCCACACTTATGTTAGAAAGATTGCGCGAGAAGCCCATTTCACATGGTTTCTGACATCTCAAGCAATTGTTTGTCTGCCTCCTGTGCATGCATTTAATGTTTCTAGCCTGAATCCAGTCTTAAAAGTTTCTGAGTAATGCGATATGCTGCAAACTCAATTCTAGTCTATTACTCATTATATGCACTGAGTTATTTATGCATTTGTTTAGTAACTTATTTGATCTAAACCACTGTTTCTCAAAGTGTTTTAGAGAGTTCTAGTTTCATTACATTTAGACACAGAAATTCTGCCAGACATCCTCATCCCTTTATTAGAGTCTGTCCTGTAAAAATATTTTATCATGTGGACATCATGTATTCTGTTTCTCTGAGAGTGACATGCATATGGAGCATAATAATGTATGTCAAGGCAGAAAAGGAAGCGGGTAGGAGGTTTAACTATGCTCTGCCAGCATAAAAAGCTGCAGAGGATAGTTGAACCAAGGTTCTAGAGACACTTTTTTCTCTGTACCACATGGTCCCAGAACCTAAGAAACACTGAATCTGAGTCGGTGTAGTTTGCCTATATTGGTATTTTACACACTGACTACTGCCAGGTATGTCACAAGTAGCTTAACATTGACATCAGTTTAACCACCTTTATGATTACTATGTACTTGCACTTTAATTTAGCTACATGAAACTTCACAAAAAATTTCCATGGATTTAAATTTCTTTAACTCCAAGAGACCCTCAACCTTGAGCTTTAGCTGAGTTTGGGTGCCACAAAGGCACTTTGGTCTCCCTAAGGATTGTGTAGTGGGTCATTAACTACCATCAGCCAAGGAACGTGTCATGTCCCAAGATTGTCAAAAGAGCTTTTGAAAACGATTCAGTCTGTGCAGCAGAAACAGGAAGCAAAAGGGATATAAGGACACTTCATTTACCCTCTTCAGGCTATGAAGATCAAAGGGAACTTAATGAAAAACGATAACATACCTTGAAGAAGACTTGCAGTTCCAAAATAAATAGAGCAGAGTGCCAAAACTCAGAGGAATGAACAAGAACTGTATAGTTCTGGTATTAGGATCTTTTCAGACAGTTTTGGTACACCTAGGAAAAGAATCAGCACAAAAATAATTGATAAAAAGTCTGGAAGTCAAGATAGAACCCCAAATAACCAAGCAATGCAAATGAAACAGGCTGCTGTAGAACTCAAGGAAAGTGATTTGGCTATGAAAACTTGAAGGAAGCTAGTTCTGATTTGAAAAGCTTCATTTTACCAGTATCTTCCTTTTTTTGGAACGTGGATATGAAAAGACATGAATTAAGGTAAAAATAACATTCTTTGTACCTGGTCTTTGAAACACTGTTGTCTGGCTCCACTCGCTCCACTGACTATGGTACGAATCCTCATTTTCAGCAACTTTGCAGCGAACTCGTGCAAATGTAAGCAATGCCACTGCGAAGCTCTGTGGCTTCAATTTCTATCTGGGGCAGATAACTGGGTGGTGTCTTGTTCAATGCGATCTGCAAAGTATTACAAATAATTTTGGCTAACAAGGCCGGGCAAAGGGATGGTCTTTTAAATACACCCCCCCCGCCCCTTTTCTTTTCCAAATCCTCTTTTCTTGGATGCAAGCAGAGGGCCTGCATGATGATGGATGACTTCTGAATGCAGGGTTCAGGAGAAGAAGATTTATTGATTTTCAGTATTGATGTTTTACATAAAATCTTTCAGACTTGATGTGGGAAACCAGAAAGGCCAGCTTAAAGCAGTCAGCTGCCAGAAGGCCCTGAGCGGAGTGGCAAGGCCATTGCGCCTGAAGAGCAGGGCAGTATCAGTGTGTGCCTCATGCACTTACCTCCCAGGACATGCCGTACTCTTTATACTGCAACTCACATTGAAGAATTTCAACGAGGTACCAAGGCATGCTCCACCATATCTGACACTTGCTGGCAGTGACATTGCTCTGGATGTTCAAAGGTGGATCAAGTTTTACTGCAAATAGAGAGGTAGGTTTTTTCTACAATATTTGGGACATGAACACCACTGAAGGAGATGCACGATACTAGGCTGACTAAAGTCTTGGAAGATAAAGCTGGGTCTAAAGAGTGATACTAAGACCAGCAGTAGACCAAATTAGCTTACAGGGTAGGTCAGAACAGCTACAGAACTGACGTAAATTAATGATAACTCCAATACCCCCTGGGGATAGACCTGCGAGCAAAGAACTGCTCTGGATGTCACATTCCACTCTTCCAACATACCACTAATATAGACAGGCTCTGAGATTTCAAATACTGGAGCATTTCTCTGAAGTACCAGGCCATGGGACATTGAATTAGATCCATGACTTTGATTCCTCATGGCTTCATTTCTTAGAAAAAAGCCAACTGTAGAGGCAATCGAATTGTACATTATCCATGGCACAAGAAAACGTGATGCAGATGAGAAGGATACTTGAAAGGTGCTCCAGAGCCAGCCCTCCCTGAAGTCCTGGAAAAGTCAGAATGGAGAGACACTGGGACTGCATCCTTACTGATGAAGTCCACGCAGCGCACTCTCCAGGGATGGGTAGTCTGGCTTGTTTTCTTTATGTTTGCTTGCTGTCTTTGAGACACCTTTTGGTAGAAAGCATATCAGACCTACCCCAAAGCTGCTAGGCAGAGCCTCAGCCCACAGCTGCCCTGATTCATACTTACTGTGCTTGCGGGGATTGTACTCTGGAAAGGTAATGTACGTGTGATTACGTCCAAAGAAGTTGCCTTGGAGAGAGACTCTATAACCGTCTGTTTCCAAGATCTGGCTGGTTAAATGGATTGTGCAGTGGTACTGGTTCTGCATGCTCTCTCTGGCAGTCAGTTTGCAGCTGGCGTTGTGGCCCTTTGACCAGAGGCTAGAAGAATAAAAGGGCTGAAAGTTTCTTTTAAGTCATGATTAAGTGCTTTTCAGTTTATGGAAGATGGGTGGCAGCTTAGCACAGCACCACATTCTGGAAGAACATGAACCTCTTTAGTGCAGACAGCAGAGAAAGCAATGCTAAAGGTGGCTGGACGGCAGGGCTGAAGAGGGAGGAAGGGGACACCTTCATAGTCTCACTGGTGAGAGCACCAGACCTCTCAGGAGCTGCACCCAGAGCCTAGTACCTGCCCCTGCTCCCGCTACGAGTGAGGGGGCTGCTGTGCGTTGCTGTCAGGAAGGCAGCTGGTGTGGGGGGTAGGAGTGGGTGGACAGTTAGTTACAAGTGCACAGCACAGAGCTCACAAGTTGTGCGCTAAAGCCTCTTTCACTACAAACAAACCAGTGCTGACAGTAAAACATGTCAGAGGTTGGTTTGTTGCTTGTTTGGGGTTTTTTTAATGTTCACAAGCTTCAGCACACCATAACAGGATGAATGACAGAAAACATCACCTTGGGGAAATAGCTGCAAAGAACTGTCTTCTAGCATTTAATTATCTAATGTAGCCATTTATTAGCAAATTTTTCATGTTGCATGTGACCCCCACAATAAACTGGGATACCACAGTTTATCAGCTTGGCATTTTTTCATGGATTTGAAATCCAGTATCACTAAGAGTTAGGCTATTTTTTACTTAACCTTACCAGAATATATAAGGCATCTAATGTCAGCGTGGCTTACCCTCATGTTCACTAGTTATTAGTAGTCAAGACAACATTAGTACATAATGTAAACACATTCATCTCGACTTAGCATATCACAATGCTTATTATCCTATCACCTAGCAAACTATCCACCTGATTTCTTCTGTTAGAGGAAAAATTTCACATGATATTCTAAATATGTTATTAAAGCTTATCACTCACTGGTGTTTCGAAATCCTTTGTGTATATATATTAATTAATTTAGATTAAACCTCTAGGGGTTTAATTTCTAGGCAAGAAGACAAGAGGCGATTAGAAGTTGATTAGGCAGCTTCGTGTAGGACGGGCTCTGGAAGTCCCCAGATGATGGGGAGTGGAGGCTGGGATGGGAAGGCTCTCTGCGCTGAGAGGCCGCTGCCAGGAGAGAGCACCGGACAGACAGACTGCCCTGAGCCAGCATGAGGGGATGCAGCTGTGTGTGCCAGAGCTCTGCTGCACCCCTCAAGGCTGTGGGCCCGCGAAAGGCTGCGAAGGGAGCAGCTGCTGGGGCAGCCCAGGCAGGAGGTGATGAGGCGGCAGAGCCTCCTGCTGCGGAG
The DNA here is from genome assembly GCA_009819775.1 of Phoenicopterus ruber ruber. Taxonomy (NCBI): domain Eukaryota; kingdom Metazoa; phylum Chordata; class Aves; order Phoenicopteriformes; family Phoenicopteridae; genus Phoenicopterus; species Phoenicopterus ruber. Next base: position 19,726,408 of record CM020229.1, on the reverse strand, counting down.
GGAGCAAAGCCCTCGGCCGGGCCCCGCCTCAGTGCCGTCCTGCCCGTGGCGGGGCCCGGGCTGCCACAGGCAGCGCTCGGCGTGCAGCTCTTACTTGGTGAAATGCAGGTGGAAAGGTCCGTCGCCCACGGGCTCCTCCATTGCCCACATGCAGGTCACGGTAGTCACGTAGTTATTCAGGCAGCTCAGGCTGCCGGGGAACTCTGCAGAGGAAAGAGACGGGAGCTGCATTTGTGCATCACCTGGTGAGGCCTCGCTCAGCGCATCAAACGCGTCACTCGCTCATGCTTCCCGTACTGACGCCTCATCTGTCCTCCTCACGATGTTCTTCCTCTCCCGTGCCGGACTTCACTGCATGAGATGAGTGTGAGGTCTCAGGGCAGGGACCGTGAGCGGTTCTGCTGCCCAGCTTGTCCAGTGTGTGCTCAATTCCCCAGGCCTGGCATTGCCAGCCAGCTGTACTGGTTCCTGGGACCCGGGAAAGGGCAGTCACAAGATCTTGTGTTGCATAGTTTAGGGTCTGTGAATGAAAAATGAGCACGTATGTGCCTCTCTTCCCACAGTGGACCTATTCCGTATCTCCTCTTACCTCTCCCTCTTCCTCCAGCAAAGACCAGCACAGCAGCAATGCATAGCTGGAGGCCCAGCTGCCACACATCTCCTCCCATTCCCGACAGTATCTAAAACAGAACAATTGTTAGAAGCAGTTTTGTCAGTATTTGTACCAACAGGTCGAAGCTTTAGCTACATGCTTCTGCCAGCCCTGACGCAAGCTGACCTTGACTTTCTCAGACAGGGCATCAATTAGCTATATCATTTCTTCTATAGGAACTGTTCTTATGTGTGCCGGTTTCGGCTGGGTTAGTTAATATTCTTCACAGTAGCTACTGTGGGGCTGTGTTTTGGGTTTGTGCTGGGAACAGTGTGGATAACCCAGGGCTGGTTTCGTCACTGCTGAGCAGGGCTCACACAGAGCCGAGGCCTTTGCTGCTCCTCACCCCACCCCACCAGCGAGGAGCTGGGGTGCACAAGGAGTCGGGAGGGGACACAGCCGGGACAGCCGACCCCGACTGACCCAAGGGATATTCCATACCATATGACATCGTGTTCAGCATATAGAGCTGGGGAAGAAGGAGGAAGGGGGGGGCATTTGGAGTGACGGCATTTGTCTTCCCAAGTCACCGTTCCGTTTGATGGAGCCCTGCTGTCCTGGGGATGGCTGAGCACCTGCCTGCCCATGGGAAGGAGTGAATGAATTCCTTGCTTTGCTTTGCTTGTGCATGGCTTTTGCTTTCCCTATTAAACAGTCTTTATCTCAACCCAGGAGTTTTCTCACTTTTACTCTTCCGATTCTCTCCCCTGTCCCACCAGGGTGGGAGTGAGCGAGCGGCTGTATGGTGCTCATTGCTGGCTGGGGTTAAACCACGACATTATGGCAGTAAATAGTACTTTGCACAGGAATCTAAAGCACCAGCTGCCTGAGAGGAAATCTTTAATTCCTGCCATTTGATCAGGGGCGGAGGTGGAGGGTGTCCATCTTTCCTTCTTCCTGCATTTTTTGCTATCTGGTTTATGACAATTTAAGAGCAGCAGAGAGCCACAGTAGGTTGGAACAAATGTTTGTGTTTCCCCGTATCCTGTTTCTGACAGTAACCAAAACCAGATGCTTAGAGAAAACTGTAGCAATAGAGGAAGCATAGATGTTCTTCTTCGAGAACGTTCTCAGCCTCCAGACATTTGCAGCTAAGGGGCCTCCTGGAGCAGACATAATTTCTGCATATTCAAGGCTTCAACAGTTTTTATCTCATGAGCTTGTCCATCAGCAGTAGTCACCTGCTGAAAGCCATCTACACCACAAACACTGCTGCCTGCCTTTAATGATGGGTCTTTTTTTCCTTGAGGGAGTCAAGTAACTGGTCTTCCGCACCTCCCTTTTCTCTTCACTAGAGGAACACTTGCTTGACATGCTGGTGTCCCAAAACTTTTGAGGGAGCCTTTCTTCAAGCCACTTGGAGTTGTCCTGAGATAGCGTGAAAGGGTTTGAGGTCAGGAACAAAAGCTGGGGTAGAAATGGGTGTTCTAGCCTACAAATTCATTTGGTTTAGAAATCCACCCATTTCATATCCAAACAAAGCTAAGACCTATCATAGTTTTCTCTCTCCGAGACACACAAACACACATACACAATAAGCCACAATTCCAGGCAGATAACATAACTGCTCACCTGCAGTGTGGGAATCTTAGGATCATATTTCCTTCCCATAAATATTTCTTTGCCATAAAGGAAAACTCCAAAAGACAGAAACAGAGAGAATAGCTGATACCCTCCTGGTCAAAGCACTCATTGGGGATATAGAATACTTAGGGCCTCATCATTACCCCTATTTACTGAAGGGTCGTGTAAGGATATTTGAAGTGGATCTTCTGCAATACGGAACCCTATCTCTCGACAAGGTTATGCTGGACTCCCTCTCTTTCTTTTTAACCAGAAATTCCATTCTGTAAATTCTTTCCTGATGAAGTTTTCATTTAAAAAGGATACTTTTTCACAAAAAGTTTCTGATGGGATGATTTTCCAGCAAACAAAGGTTAATATGAAGAATCCTGACCTGATCTACTCAGCAATATATGGTGTTTTTTTAAGATGCTTCCAATGTGCAATATTTGCTGTTACCTTAACACAGCAAACAAGCCCAGCACCTCTGCAGGTAGTGTGCTGCTCTAAGGAGCCCATGACTCAGCCAGGAACCCAGAAAACATGGAGTGAGTTTGTAAACAGAGACCACTAATAAAGTATAGGCAAAAACAGTTACTTGAAAAATTAAAAAAGTATCGGAGGAACACTGTTTGCACTGCTTGCCCAGCATGGACACTGAACTAAGCTCTAGGGCTGGGGTAATGAGAGGCTCCGAGAATGTTCTGTCTTGAAAGAGCTTGGTTTAGTTATTGCAAAAAAGAAAAAAACAACCAAAATTTGACAGGGTTATGATCTCTCTTTCAGGAGCAGCTGGGGAAAAGGGAGAGAGAAGTGTCAGGATAGGAGAAACACTAAGTACAGCATTAGCACAAGACCAAATGGGTACAGCCTGGCTATAGAATAAGATCGTGGTTTCTAATCTGGGGGTCTGAAGTAGTCTCGAATAGGAATGAGTGAGAAAGAGCCTACACTTAGCAAGGATTGTGATATTTCAATCACTGGGATTGTTTTACCGAAGGGATTAAATGATCTGATGGCTACAGTAGCAGGAGCTGGACCAAGAGTATCCTTCCCGTCCCAAATTTCACAAAGCTAGACAGCAGCATCCACTTATCGACCTCTTTCCTCTAACTATGCCTGCTCTACAGTGTCCCTTTTCTGAATTAAACAGTGAAATAAGCACAATGTTTCAGAAACTGATCAAGAGAAAAGGAATCTTCTGGCTTCCACTTCACCACCTCTTCATTTATGGGTTTTTCGTGAATATCCTGTTTTGCTGCAGCCCTTCTTCAGAGTGGGGGTTGGCGAGAGGAAGCGTCACCATTAGCTGATTTTAGCTGAGGGAGGCTGGGAGGCACGAAGTCTCTCCTGCTTATCGTTCTAATCAGGGTTGCGTACGATCCCTGTGATAAATACAGCAAGACTGACTAAATATGAAATACAGAGCTGCATTAAGTAGAATTATACATGTGCTTACAAGAACTTGTTCAGGCGCACACAAACAAACAAACGCAGGTCAAGATAACTAAGCCAGGACAGAATATTTCCAGATAATTGCTACTAATTTGATAAACCACCCCCCCACCCCCCACCCCCCCCCCGCAAGAAGTTCTTGTTCAGTTCTGCAATGTTTGAAACATGTCAGACATTTCCTGGTGCTCTGTCTCACCTGGAAACAAACACAGCATGTTTAAATGCCAATTTTTGTGTTAGAAGCCATGAATGTTTGTCATAACTAGGTCGTGGAACACTGAATTCTGAAAGGCTTGTCAGAAAATGATTTGGGGAAACAGCACATAACCAGCTGAATGAGGTTCTGCAGTACAGTAATGTAGTTAGAGGAGCTAACACACAGACTGTAGATGCATATTAAATTAAAAGAAACGTTACTGCAGCTACACACAGCATTCATAACACCATTATTAGTTCATTTCTTCTGTTGGGATCCACACTTTAAACAGAAAGTTGCTGAAAGATGAAAATAGTTCTGAAAAGGGCTATAAGAATGATTTAACCCTGGATAACTTTTCTCAGAAATAAACAACTAAAGACCAACTAAATCCCGTTAACTTAACCAAAGGAAAGGCTAAGTAGTAATTTCACACTAGCTATACATATCTTACATGGGAAGAAGATTTCAGGTAGGAGAAAAGTCCTTTTTTTTTGTTTTTAATTCTACAAGAGAAAGATGGAAAGAATCCAGCAGTTGGACACTCAGGGTAGATACAGTTAGACAGAAACAAAGTGCAGAATTTGTACTGAGGGGAACTACCCTTCTTGCTGGAACCTCTTGCCTAAACATATGATCCAAGACTTGTAGTCTATTGATCTTGGTTAGGTATCTTAAAAAAAAAAAAATCCTTAGCTCAGATGGAAGTCGTGAAATTGCTGCAGGACTTTTCGTTATGATTGTCTGTCCGAAAGCCATCACGATAGTGTTCTCCTCTTAACATCGGCAATCCTCAGCCTTGCAAAGGCTATAGTACATCCTCAAAAACCTGGTTCACAAACAGGCCCTATTGTGCTTCTCAGTAACCGCCAGACTTCCCACTTGTGAAGAAAGGAAATACTTGTACATTTTCTAGTGTTCAGGGGAAATACCAATTGCAGGCATAGAGATATATTAATGAGATCATTTGAGTAATATCTGCTGATGCTTGCAAAGAGTTTGGCCTTGCAAGAAAATAGCTGCAAACTTTGCTAGAATCCTAGAGGTGCTCCGACACCTTTTCTCATCTTTCATACTCGCTGTGCTTCCCGCCTGGTTCAAGTCACTCAGCTGTGGGAAAAGAGTTTCCACGTTACCCTAAGGCAGGTAGAGCTGATGATAGCCCAGCCTGACCACAGATGAACTGTCTTGGCAAGTCCCAGAAGAAAATGACTGCATTGGTGAAATTCTCTTCCTCTTATGTAGGTCAATATGGAGGTTTTGATAGGCTGTGTAGCGAAATGGGCATCGTCAACTCAAACCTCAGCTCCTCTTGGTGCTGGACAGCAGACAGCCACAGAAGGGGACAAAACTGAGGCAAGCGCAAAAGCCCTTTTCAATTTCAGTGAGAATGGATGGGTGAAGGGATTCTTGGTAACATAGCAAGCATTCATCGTTCTTCCCAGTGACCATCCTCTCTGAACACTGCCAATTCTTTCTGCAGCAGGAAGAAAGCAAGAAGTTGATTATCGAGCCAGGAACCAAGCAGAAACCAATACGGTGCCAGCACCATTGCAAGGCAACATCGCGTTGGCATGCGCTATGTCCAGCGCTAGCAGCAAGGGCACTGTTACAGCAGCTGGAGGACTGGAAGACAAATCAACTTCCTAGCCAGGCTACTTGATGGGTTTTTTTTGTTCTAATGCCCCATTTCTGCAATACTGCTGAGTTGTGGGTGACGGCAGAAGAGCCCTGTGAAAACTGTAGGTGTGGGAGGTGTCAGAGGAAGGGAGAAGAACCACCTTCACTCAGCAGGAAAGAAGGAGAACAAATGGCTGAGAGAAAGCCCTGAAATGATACACCAGGTATGCTGCCACCAAGCCAGGTGTTGGTTCAGCACCAGAAGCCGACTGGTGACCTTGAGTTCCCAGGTGGTCTCAAGCTGGTTGCAATGGTATTTCCATCCTTTCCATATGTTTTCAGGGCAGAGTTCTTCTGCCTGTTATCTGCTCAAGGAAATGAGGCCTTGCAGCCATGCCTTTCCCCTCCCCTCCCGTGGTTCCATCAGCTGCCTCCATTTCCCAAAAGTCGTTTCAAGTCATTTTAACCAGAATTTGTACAACATAGATTTTCCAAATGCTCTCAACTGCTTATCAACAGAAAGACAGGTGGTCAACTGTTATTGCTGTATCTGTTTGAATTAGCAGAAATCCATATTCAAATTTCTGGCTAAACCCCACATTTGAGGTCCAGTAGAACACAATAAAAGATGGCCTTTACTTTTAAGAATTTGTAGGGTAAAATACATTATTTGATAGATACCACTGATAGGGAAGTAAAACAAGAAGGTGACAGCACAATCTCAGCATGTGGGTAGCCTTGATATCGTCTGGGTTTTAGCAACTCAGCAAAACAAAGCTTTAAGGAGAGACTTGAAGAATGAGGTTGAGGTAGCTCAAGAGAATTGTAGGCAGCGCCTTCTGTGTGTAAGCAGTAGCATGGAGGCAGGCTAGGAGGAGTTGATTTGATGATCTAATGGGAGGTGGCAGCTGGCATCATAGAAAGAGTTGACTTCTTGATATGGAAGGGAGAGATAACAAAGGGACAAGCAGAGGCCATCAGTGACTTTGAAACTGGGGACAAGAAGCCTACGTTTGATGTGGTAGAGAAAGGGAGATAGAAGAATTGTGTAGAGAAATGTAATGGGTTCAAAGCAACGGACACAAAAAAGGACCTTTTCGTCTCTGACCTTTGGATGACTACAAGTAAGACAAGACCAGACAAGACTACAAGACAAGACAAGGCCTGGTAAAACGTGAAATTGAAGTGTCATACAAGAGCATGAGGAAGCATTTCATGTGGAGATGTGTGCATAAGATTCTTCCACATGCTTGGGTACCCTTTGATACATGTAGTGCTGTTGTATGCCAGCCCACAGCAGACAGCCAGGACTCCTAGGTTCTATTCTACCTCTGCCATCAACTTTTATATAGAGTAGATTGTTTTGTCAGTGCAGTTTTTCTTGTTGCAGCTCACTTGTATGGCCTGCTGTGCTCACCTAAATCTTAGGGGAAGTCAGAAGCTTCAGGCTCTGATTTGGCAGCAGCTCTGAGCTGTTCCAAAGTGTGCTCTGCTCACTCTCCCGTCCCCAGCGAGATACGATGAGTGGTGCGCAGTGGGAGCAGGCACAGCGGACCTGGACCCTTGAACGCTCTGTTTCCATTCCTTACATCTTAGCAATTAGTCATAAATGACCTGCTCTCCTTTGGCCATAATCCCTTCCTTTGCTTCAGTCTCTTCCAGAGGCAGCACCAACAGGCACTAGAGAAAGGCAGGACGCTGACTTGCACCTGTGAAGTAAAACTGTGACGGGCAATAGTGTGTCCGTACCAACACGCACATCCCTCCATCCGTTAAGGTTAGCCCCAAGTGCACATTCTCCAGAGCGATCCATTGTGCTACTAAGTGTGATTGTTTATAGTGGGCACTCCTTCAGTCATCCCTGCTACAAGGAAATATTTTGTAGGTCCTTTAAGAAAAATTAATGGTAGATTATCTACCTCCTGAATACCTAGGCCTCTAAGCACACATCTGGCAGAAACACGTCAAGTGCGCATAGTAGACTCACATGATCAGCATGTGAACTGCTGGAGAGTAAGGAAGAAGTAGTAGGATTTCCTCATCTGCACAGATTATCAGAGAGAACCCCATATAACCAGTCTTTTTCTCCCTTCATCTTTGGAGAGCCATTTTTCCACAATTTGATGCTCACGAACAGCTGTGCATGTACTTTTAGATTTGACAGACTTGGATCCCAGAGGCTGAAAAAAAAAGCTGCTACAAGGGATGACTACTGCAATAAAGTGATATTCATACACACACACATATATACACATACATTTAAAAAGCATATTTTTGTCTGCAAAGTCTCAAACACTGAGGGCTATTTTGCCTGGATTCATTTACATTCATCTGTTTTAGTCAGAGAAGAGTACCTAAAAATCGTATGTTCAAGATGGTGCTTCTTCCTAGCACAACCCGTATCAGAATGAACACAATAGTGTGGGTTTGTGCTCAGCAATCTAGCAGAACAAAAGCGCAGAGACTATTCTGGTGGTTTTGTTGTTCTAGGTTCCTAGTACAAGAAACAATATAGAATTCCACATTTAGGTAAAGAAATTGTTTTTCAGTATCTTAGCTCAGTAGATGTATCCTACCATTATTTACTGGCATGCGTAGCACAGAAAGATGTTAAACTGTCTTACCAGCTCAAAGGAAACTTCACTCTTCGCGCTGCTTCTGCCCCTTAATAGTTTAGGCTGTGTGGTTTGATGAGCAGGCAGTAGCAGCAGTGGCATAATAAAGCAGAGCTTACAGTGCCCGATTTTAAAGATAATCTCAAGAACCAATGAAAAACTGCTCAGATTATCAGATTGAGTTAAAATAGCTGCATCTGCAATTACTCATTAGCGCTGGAGAAACTGAGGAATTTCAGTTAAAGAGTTAACATTTAAAAGACCAAGTAATTTGCTGAATATAAAAGTACCTTCTTGCAGCATTTATATAAAAAAGGCCAACAGAATAGCTCTCTAAGCGACCTAAATCCATTTCCTAGCCTTGTCTGAATGCAAGGCGAGACTGCTTCCATCCAAGGGCTCTGCCCAGGTGCTCAGACCCCTGAGGCATCCCTGCGCTGCCCTGTCCCGTACTGCCTCCGCAGCCTATGGCTGCGTTGTGCTCGAAGGGGCAGCTCTGGAAGCAAAGGCAAGCAAGCATGGCAGTGCTTCCATGTCCAAATCCTAGTGCATATAAGGAACAGATCTTTCCATACCCAGCTGCGATGCTGCAGAGGTGGTGTTACAGTCAGGATCCATCAAGGCAGTTGCGTACATGGGTCTAGTGCCAGAGAAGGGGAAGAGAGAAGCAGGCAAAGCACAGACCGAGTAACAGTCTGCCAGTATGAGCTTTAGGGGCCAAGAGATGGGCCATGCAGAAATAGACAGGCGTTTCCAAATTGGTACTACAGATTGAGTTATGGTGCTTCTCCCAATAACGGCTTTTGGGCCTTCCCCATCCAGTAAGACTCCTGCCAACTCCCATGAGGCCCCATGGTTACCCGTCTAAATGAACATCACACTTTTTATAGTTGCAGCAATCCTGAACAGGAGCAGAAATGGAAAGCCCCTAAAATGCAAGCAGCCTTCAGAGCGTCATTTAACTGTCCAGATGCCTGTAGTTGGCCTGCTGCAGCAGAAAACATCTTGTCTCCTGTAGAGACAAATTGTATCCCTGCATCTTCCCAGCCTACCGCCGCAGGTCACCATAAAGATGCTACCGGCTGTGTAAGACCCACGGCTTTTACCATATTCTGCCTACAGGGCAGATAGAAAAATCAGTACAAGAGTTCAACAGCAGTTTGGCTCAAATAGCAAAGCACAAATTTATTTTCCTTGTTCACTTTCGTATTACTGTTCCAAAATACTGAGCAGTATTTCTGACAAGAATATCACAGCTCTCTGCAAGTTGCCTTTTTTCATGCTTCCCCCATGCCCCAAGTGCCGCTCAGCCCAAAGATCATTAACTGAACTCCTGCTCTCCAAAGGCCACTCAGAGCCTTCTTTCATGTTTTCTAGGACCCATTTACACCTGTCCCACAATTAGCTTCCATCAGCTGAGCAGTGTTTCTCACCAGCTGATTTGTTTTAAGTTGCATCCATCTTGAAATTCTTTTTTGTTTGTTTGTTTGTGGTTGTTTTGTTTTGTTCAAAGTGCTCCATTTGGATAGCCTCCACTGTTTGTCTACTGTCAACCCGTACCAAATGCATATGTTTGCTGTCTCCTCTGGTTTTGAATCACCATAGAGGCAAATGTAGGAAATAGGAGAAGCAATTACATTGCAGTGGAAGCTACTGGGACATGCAGCGCTTGCTCCATCTGCGCTGCATTCCTTGGTTTTGTACGATAATGCACATTTTGAGCCTGAGATGATAGCCTCAGATAGACTCACATAGACCAGGATTTCTGTGTCTACCCGCTTCTACGCTTGGCTAGTGAGCACACTGTTAGTCTATCAGAGTAGATGGTCAGTACTATAGTCCTGGACCACTTCTATATCCCAATCATGCTGCACTCAAGAATCTGTGAGATTTGACCCCCCTCCTTTCCTCTGCTCAACAAGTCCTGCAGTGAAAGAACACTGTTCTGGTCAACGCAGCATCTTAAGTCTGCTGTCACGTCCCTGATTGTCGTGCATGCTGTGCAAAGTGCAGCAGATGGCAGCCGTCTAAGGGCTTTGTCTACATGGGTGGTGCTGCCGGCATCTTACTGCCTCGCCCCACTGCTCAGTGGGTGGCTAACCTCACCTTTGCAAGGTGGGCCAAGGTTAGATCACCTGGTTACCTGAGCGTGGCAGGAGTGGCTAAGCAGAGTCCCCCACAGTGAAGGGCTTGGGCAGCCTATTGCAAACTCTTCTTGTAAGCAGGCCTGCTTTGCCAAGCACTTTAAACTCAAATGCTTTACCGCACTATTATCATAACTCTTTCCTGTGCTTCACGCTGCTGTTCAGGAATCTGCCGCTGTGGGTTACTGAGGTCACGGAAGGGTGGAGTGAGACCTTTTAGAGATAGCTTGTTTGAGAGGCAGGGGAGGCCCTCCCCAAATCCAACAAAACATGGACTTGCAATGCTACCAATGGCCCTAGCATTCCTGGGAAACACAGTTTTGCCAAATTAGATATTGCTAGGTCAGGGACATTTGCAGTTTTCTGCTAGGAGCCACAGGAAAAAAACCCACCCCAAACCCCTCCACATCCACAGTGTCAACAACTCATTGGCCAAAAGCTTAATGGTTACAGCTTGCTTCAAAGGGAACAGTCTTCCTCATTTTAATATCCTTATGCCACATACCAAAGCAAGTTCTTCTCTGCCCATGAAGTCTGCCTCCTAGGGTGATCAGAGGCACTTCTAGCCCAACATATCAGCAAACCACCACCTTCTACCAGATGTGCAGCTAGATAGTGTAGCAATGACAGAAACAGCTCCTTCAGCAGTTCTGGGGCCAATGGGTACTAACAGAAACAAGGAACGTGCAGGACTGAGATTACAAGGGCCCTAGAAAGATAGGCAAATTTCCCGTCCTCCCATAATCAGCTGGGAGCCAGTTACCACAAGTAGTTTTCTGAAGTGCAATAGCTGCAGGGTGAAGCTGCAGAAGACCGTGTTACAGACCATCAGCGTGCTTCTTGCCCAGTACACGTTCGCACAGCGTAGCGCGGATCAGGCAGACCGTGTGGGACGGTGCGGGCGGGCTTGGCTCAGCCGCAAGGAAGCGGAGCTGGCTCGATCCTCTGCTGCCTCGTGGAGGGCGCGCAGCGTGCTTGCAGCACAGCAGGGAGGACGGTAAGCGCGCTAACGACATTGCATCCTGCGACTATCACAGAAGATAACAAGAAAAATGGAAAATAACGAGGGAAGGGAACCACAAACCCCAATTTCTTAGAGCAGTGCCCAGGAAGGCCCTGAGCGAGGGGTATATTGAGGGAGTAGTAACAACATGGGCCAAAGCTAAGCCCTGTAGGTTCAAAATCAGTGTAGCAGAGACCACAGCTGTTCTGAACAATCAAACCAGGGAGTGGATGCATAGAAAAAACTCTCCCAGCACTCACCTGTGAAAGAGCGAAGCTTCTCTTCATTACAGTGCTCCCTCTCACTTAGGGAGCTCTGGGGTTGGGTAAAGTCTTGGGTAAGAGATGGGGGAGAGGGAAGAATGTTATTGGTGTCACAGCAACAACAGATTATTACGGCACTGGATAACCTACATCATTCACCACAAAGGTTCTCTCAGTATAAGATCTTCTGGAGCCAAGCAGCCCACGGGTTAGCAGCCTGTGCCTACATAAGATGTAGGTCTTCACATTCATATCAGTATTACAGTAACTTTTAAAGACAATTATCCTAAACAAACAGATGTCAGAGGGAAACATTCACAGTTACAGGTGCAAACAGCAGTTTCATGGTTGGCTTTATTAGCTAGCAGAAAAATGTTCAGACTTTGCACTACTGACCTGTTAACTGCAGCAGACTGGGTCCAAGGCAGAAGATCAGGCCACATCCAGGTAGGACAAGATTTCTGAAATTTCTGCATAGTTCTAAAAGCTGCTCAATGTTTCAGTTAATGTGCTTGGAAAATGCTGGGAGAGATGCCAATCAGTAGACAGCCCTGGCAGCAAAAGTTTGTCTGGAATTATAGTGTTGTGAAGACTTTCTTTTGCAGACTCCACCTGGAAAGGCAAGTCTTTCGGAAACCTGAGTTGTGTTGGTCTCTTGGACACACAGTTCTGCGATGATTATATGACAAAGGTTTTGATTATACCCCATGGATAGGGCTGGGAGCTCCGTAATTAACAAATTATTACAGCTAGGTTTAAAGAGCTGAAGATATTAGTAGGAAAGTAACACCACCTGTGTTTTGTTTGGAAGGGCGGGGACCTTTAATGTAACAAACATGCTTGCCATGGTTTATGCTTCTAGATTCCATGTACATCCAAACTCTCAAGTCATGTGAGAATACAGGGAAAGATTTTAAAGTTTTGTACTCTTATAGGTTTCTGTCAAAAAAAATTTGCACATCTACATAAACTTAAGGGTAACTTTCAAGGTACAGCTAGCTTTTCTGCCATTATAAGGGGTTTGACCTAGAATTCTTAAAAAAAAAAAAAAAAAATCACATCAAGTTTGAGGCATTAACGGGATAAGTGGCAATAGAAATAGGCATATATTTCTATGGACCTAACAGTTTCAGTGGTACGCAGTAGAGCTCACACAAAGTAAACTTTGTTTCTCTTCTGAGTTTTGCTAACACTTTGTTCCTGCACAGTATGGAAAAGGCCCTACACTCTGCAAGGCAACACCGAGTCCTTAGTTTGTCTGTGTCCCATTGAGAGGGCTGTCAGAGCGACAGGAGACCCACTGCTTGACATAGCTCCGTGGGAAGTCCTCCCCCTCCCGCTCAAGAGGGATGGACCCACAGTTGGTCTGACTGTTTTGCTCAAATTCACAGTCAACTGGACTCCCACAGTCTGAGTCCACAAAGCCACTGTCTATAGTGTCCAAATCTACACAGATCATAGGGTAACTGCCACCAGGCCTTGCAGTGTGAGGGAAGAAGTCATAGGAGCCTTCGCTGTAGGAAACACTTTCACCATCAGGAGAAGGAAGAGAAGCTGGATTTTCCAAATCCCACTCATTAGGCTGCAGGCAAAGGGCTTCTAGGATGCTCCCCATCCCTCCTTCCAAAGCGCTTTCCACTTGCTGGTGGGCTGGGACACTTGTACTCCTCAGGTGGTCTGTGGACACAGAGCCTGAAGCAAGTATTTTGTCCTGCGTGCTCAGGTCAGCCAGATGCAAGTCACTAGGTATCTTTCTGTCTTCATCATCAACGTTAACCTTGGGGTAACCAGTTTCTCCAGCACTGCTGTCTTCCTCGCTAGTATGCTCATGTCCCCTGTAGACACGGTTACAGTTGCACTGGCAGTTGCAAGGTGTAAATTCATCAGCCACAGTCACAGTATCAATGGACAAGTGCCCGTATGACCGGTCCCGCGTCCCACTGCTGCTGGTCACGCTAGACAGCAGGGACTGGCTATCCTGAGCTGGGGCAGTCAGGCAAGACACACAGGGCTTGCAAGGCAGATCTTTTCTCAGCTCACGCAGCTCCTCCCGTGAGGTGCTGTTGGAAGGACGCATGGTGTAAACTTCTAGGACTTCTGGAAGAACTATTCCCCATTCAAAGAAATCGAGGGTCATTTTCGTATGGGATGCACCAACCCACTTCTACATAAAAGGACATAGAGGGAGAGAGGGAGAGGTTAGTATCATCAGGTTTGAGGTTCCACAGAAGTGACCAAAGTTCTTACGGTTTTAGAGGCAAAGTCAAACTCTAAAATCATCGACTCCTCCAAAATAGCAGAGTATGAGATGCTATTACCAGACACAGGCAGCTGCAAATCTGACTCAAGTAATTGAAAAATAATTAGCTCTGAGAGGTTTGCATGGCTTTGCAGTTTCCTCTGTGCTGCAAAGAATGCCACTGCCCATAGCAGCATTCCTTTGTGCATCAGCCAGAGGTCCCCTCCCAAGCCACCAAGTCTCCCCTGCCCTCTTGTCCTGGATACTGCTTCTCTCATGAAGGATGGTCAGCTTCTCCCCCTGTGTGCTGCATCTGCACCCAACACACTCATAGCCCTGCTCTGTCACTTCCCACCCCTCAATTCCCTGGGAAGGAGGTCAGGGCAAGGCTTCTCCTGATCTTCTGCATGCCACCGTGCCCCAGACCAGCCTTTTCTCTCACACAGTGAGAAGAAGGAAGCAGGGGTAGGCAGGGGATGGGGACCTCAAAGAGCTGTAGCCACTGCCTGCTGCAGATAACACTTAGACGATTAGAGAGTGCCACACATTGAATCTTGCCCTTCTCTATCACCAGTAGTATGACATTCTGCCCTGTGCCACGCATTATCTCTAGATCATGAGCCCCTTGCATTCAGTCACATCTGGGAGTAAAGGCACCTCTGGGTTCCTCTGATATAAAAAAAAAGTAAAACTTCCTGTTCTTTTTGAAGAAGTCACTGAATCAGACACTCAGATCACAGCAAACTTTAGGCATGTGTCACTAACGAGTGCCCGTGAGTCCTACTAGAGGATTCTGCAGTCCAGAGGCTGGGCACAGCACAGACTCAAGACCTGGTTCCACTCCCTGTCTGACACTTGCCTAATGGCTGAGCTGCGTCAAGGCTCTAAGAGCGCCGCTTTCTGCTGTGTATAAAATAGGTAACAATGCTGAGCTTCATAAACACTGGGAAGGCTTCTGACAGTGCTGCGTGAGAGCTGCGTATTGCCACGTCTGTCAGACTGCCTTAGTCGTATCAGCCTCCCATCCCAAACTACACATGAGCAAAGTATTTAGGGAGAGAACAGCTTGACACAGCTTATTACCCTCTGACACAGAGCATGGAAAAATCTTCATTACAGTAGGAAGCACCTATTTTAATTATTTTTAACCTGAGCTACAAAGAGCTTATTATTACAGCTGCGATGGACAGACAAGGCACCTAAGGTGCAAAAGGCTATTTGAAGAAACAGCAGGAAATCCCTTTCTTAGAACTGAGCAAGCAGAATATTTCCTATTCCCTCTTGACAGTTCTTTGCAAATTCCCACCCCAACATGAATCTACAGACCCAGGTACACACAAGAGTAAACAGTGTTCCTCTGCTTTCCCTTCTCTTTTTATGTCTTAACTTTTCCTCTAGCATTTTCACTGGCTTCCTACCCATCCCAGGACTGCTGTCTGCAGAGCATTGCTATTGTACGTTTGCTGATCGTTATTCACAGATGTAACGCAGCCACTTGCTTTGAGGCAAGCAGGATGCAGTTGAATGAGCCCTACACCAACTGGTTTCTTGCCAGCTGAAAATGACGAGTCCGTTCGTGTATTAGTGATGTCACCACATCCTCTTGACGCTCCCTGCCTGTGCATCTTTGTGCAGTGGCTGTGTGGGCAACTGCTGCTTTAAGCTGCAAAATTTATTAAGTAACTCAGCTTTAGCAGCTGTGGCTCATTCCCTTCCCAGCAGCACTGAACAGCCTAACTAGAAAACTAGCAAGAACGTAATTCCCACCGAACAAAGAACCCATGACTTCACCCGAGGGGAGCGTGGCTCTTTGCATGCCGGCTGCTTTCACTTCCACTGCGAGTGCTAGCCCACGACTCTCAGGAATTCCCACACTGAGTCCACCTCGTCCTGGTTCCTTTCCCCGAGAGCAACCAGTGCCACCTGCCTCACAAGAGGATTCAAGTAACCCTCTGGTGCAGATATGGGAAGCCTTAATAGGGCTGAAATAAGAAGGCAGGAAGGGAAGCGAGACAGTCGCTGCAGGCTTCGGCTTGGATGGCACCCATCCAAGACTGCTTGCCTAACCTATTGCAAACACCAGCCATGCAGCAGTGGGAAAGTACATGAATATCATTAGGGCCCAGCTGGTGTCCCTCTCCCAGAGGGTCTAAGAAAAAGCAGAAACAAAAAGCAGACACTGAAGTGTCTCTGATCAGTGCTGCTGTAACAACAGGAACTGTTCAGAAAGAGGTAGTGATGTCTGCACTCACATGCCAGCACTTTACTGTTTGATAATGGCATTGTGAGTTGCTCTTCAGCTTAATACAACCATTATTATTGTTGCTCAGTGTTCTTTTACTTTTGTATCCTGAGAACTCCAGCAAACTCTGCAGTCTTTGCAAACTATTTTGTCACATGAGGAAGTTTGGCCAGTGTTAAATGAGAAGAGAATTTGGGAAGGGCTAGGCAAAGTTACTCAAAGACACTTCCTTCACAGGGAGGCAGCTGCACTGTACTATCACTCAGCAGTTATTTGCCCCCAAAGCTCTCGCCATCCTTCCAGGATGATATGCATATCTATTGTCTGTATGAGTGACTCTTCAGAGAACTACAAGGCTTAATGTTGAGCTCATGTCACTGCAGAGGCAGAGCGGGAGATCTGGCTCTACAATAAAGTCTGCTCCATGGCTTTGATGGCAGCATGGGACTGGAGCTTTGGAAAAATCCTGGTATACCTTTGTCCACTCCCTTCAGGTTCCCAGATCACATATGAGCTCAGCTCACCCACTGACACAGCACCCTGCAGGGAATAAGCAGCACAGACATGACGTAAAGGCCTTCGTGGCACAGAACAGACACTGGAGAGCTCTGGTCCTTATATCTGGAGCTGTTTGGCATTCCCTTGAGATAGATTTCCCCCTCCCACTGCCCTAATGAGAATCCCTTGCCCAGGAGAGCATGATGGGCCTTTTAGTTTAACTTTGTCATGTGCTCCGCTTGCTTGTGTAGCCCATTTATACCTTGAAATCTCCGTTTGCACCAGGTAAGAGGTTTTGAAAAAGGGAGCAGGTCTGGGATGCAAGCCATCTTCTTCCACAGCTGCAAGAGAAAAGAGAAGGCTTTGGGGTTAAGCACACATTACAGATGCAACCAAAAAACACCTCCAGATCCAATTCAAGCAGCTGAAATCACCTGCCCAGCCTCACGAGTTAGCAAGTGGCTGAGGATCGAGGATGTCTTGTGCTGTCCAGAGCCATCTAATGGCCTTTCTTGTGAGCCTCTCAGGAGGTGCGGCCTCAGCCCTCAAGACCTCGCACACAATGTTAACCCTAAGGAAAGAGGTTCCAACTTTTTCCTTCCTGGAAAAGCACCAAGTGCTGGGAATGCTTTTCCCCCTCAGGCTGGGCTGGCTCATGGTCTGCACCTGCAGGCCAGGACTCTGCCCTATGTACTTTTTCTTGGCCGTGAGCTGTGCCAGCCCTGTTGCTGCACCGCCCAGCACCCGTCCTCTGCGGCAGCATCCACCCTGTCCCTCTGCAAGGGCAACGACGCTACCCTCCGAAAAGGAGAGAGACTCCCTGCCAGCGTTGAGGGGCCTGTGTCAGCTTTGACAAGGGGCAGGGCGAGCCCTGGCTACTGCTCCCATCTGGCAACTGCAGAGGCCAGACAGGACCAGAAGAGCAGCCCAGGAGGCTGGGGTGGCGCCTGCTCAGTCCCCATGTGCCATTGTCTTGTCCCAATGAGCTGAATGGCAGGCAGAGCCCCAGAGAAAAGCAAGGCGCTCTTGGCCATACACCAGTTGGAGACCATACTTTGCTGGCCCTCACAGGCCCATAGCTGTGTCCATGCATGGATATACAAGATGCAAAGAAGGCTGCATGTGAACACCACATCTTTAGCAAGACAGAATAGGAGCAGTTACTCTAGCTTCCTGAAGCATTCTTACCTCCGCTGTTTGGCCAGAAAGGTTGTGATTGAGGCAGCGATTGCCACGACAACACCGACCAGCAGCAGCCATCCCATGCCTGCTGTCTGTGTCACTGCTGGAAAAGAGACAGGGTCACTCAGGAGCACTTTGCATTTCTACCCTGGTCAATAAGCAGGAGATGGTGAGGAGACACCCTCAATTTCTACCCCAGACTTTCTCTTAGGGACACTGAGGCTGTTCACCTGGGGCCCAGCACTCCAGACATGAGGTCTGAGTGAGGATGCTCAGAGAGGACTGCATCAATGACAGGAGCCGTGCATCAGCTGCACTATGGCCTGGCTGCACCACAGACCAACAGCCAAGATGCTTGGGGCAGGAGAGCTCCCTGCTACAAAGACCCTGGTGTTCTGACTCCTCCTGGTTTAGGGGACACCTCACAGATGATTCAATGAAGTGAGAAGAGAGTGCAGCTGGCCAGAGACATGTGAAGAAAAGGTGTTGACCAGCTGATTGCTTGTTGATTGCTCTCTGCCTGTGATGGAAAGGAGCACCTTTTGGGACCCAGAACTCAGATAACACTTAGGCAAATGGAGCCTGAACCCTGCTGGCCACAGCATCATGTAATCATAGAATGTTCTGGTTGGAAGAGAACCTCCAAGATCATCGGGTCCAACCATTAACCTATCACTACCAAGTCCCCCACTAAATCATATCCCTTAGGCCTCATGTAATACTTGAGTTCGAGCTGCAGATCAGTGAGAGCAGGGAAGCTCAGCACATGCTGCTGACATTGACCACAGTCATCCCGCCCTGCTCTGTTTGAAAAAAGATTCCCTATTTTCATAGCCTCTGTTCCACCTTGACAAGCACTGGTGTACTTCTGTGCACAAGGTACTGTGCATGTGCTGTGGAGTGGGAGTGGTGGCTACCAAATGAAGCACCCATGCCCAGCATGACCAAACATCAGAGTCCAGATGTGGAACTTAGCCCTGAGAGCAGGCTCCCCTCAGCTGAAGGCAATACTAGCCCCAGTAGTGGAGGCACCTCTGCTAGATCTCCCCATTTCCAAAAGCTGCAAGCAGGAGCCTGGACGTTTGACACTGGAAAGGAAGTTAGAGGCTGCACTTCTGCTGTGGCACCTAAACCTACAGCCAGCTCCACCAAACCATCTTCCCATGGGCCGTGCTGTAAGGTGGGCTTTGCAGCACAGTGAGAAGGTTAATACAGACAGCACTTATCAGCCCATGCCTGGCATTCATGTACTCCATGAGCAAGCCAAACATGCCTGTCTTTAGTAGACTATTTAGAATTTGTTCTAATTAATTAGGTTCGATCAGAGTTCTGGAAGCATTCTCTGACCAACTGGAAGGGCAAGGAGAGCTGGTAGTATGTACCGGCAGGGCTGGTTTTCAACGTCAGCAGAGGACTCCATTCACTCCAAAATCCATGGTAGCCAGTGTCTTCTCGGGGTCTGGCTCTCACTTGGAACTCGTACTCAGTGTTCGCCTGGAGTTCCCATGGCAGGATCACCAGTGTCCGCTTATCTTCATGGACAGCTTTAGTCTTCTGAGTCTGTGAACAATTAAACACCAAAACACTCAGGGCTGGAATGACTGCTGCCACCTTACCCGCACTGCTGCAAAGCGAGGAGCCCTGCAAAGTAACCTCCTCTGCTTTCACGTTGTTTCTGCAAGGCCATGCTCTGGCTGGTCAGTAGCTGCATGGGGCTCTGGGGGATCCTTCCATGCAGGACAGCATGAGAAGCAAATGAACTACCAGCCTTCCCCACAGGATCTAGTGCTTCTCAAAGCACTTCTGCTTCTTGATTCTTTTTTTCAGTTTTGCCCGTTTTCAGTCCAGGCAAAGAGGCACCTTTTCTAAACCATGAAAACCCTTCTTCCACACCAGCGCTCCTGTCCTGCTTGTGCTGGCCTCCTTTTTGCTGCTACATCCTGCTTGATGATAAAATGACATCTCACTTACCTCCCAGGTGTCAGTCCTTCTCTTATAACGCAGCTCATATTCTAGCTCCTCATTCAAAAAGTAGAACGGAGAGTTCTGGTAGACGGTTTTCCAAGAAATATTGTAACCCTCCGAGAACACAGCGGTCAGATTGAACGGAGGCTGTGGTTTGACTGGAAGACAGGATGGTGTTACTCTTCGTAACATTACTGCAGACAAGAGGTGGCCCAGCATGGTATCAGCAATGCAGAGCGAGTAGGGAGCAGAACTGCCCTGGCAGGAGTGGGCGCTCCTACACAGAACAACATCCACCACATTCCTGCCTCTCAGGCTGAGCAGTCCTGAGCCTTGTACAGAACTTCACACCTCAGCAGCACAGTGAAGTCAGGCCCACATTTCTCTGAATATGCCTTCTGCCTGTCTCTGAACTTCCTCATCGCCTAAGGAGCGGGAGAAGACAGCACAAGGGGCTAATGCCTCCTGGGAGATGTAAAGAGTAGAGCACCTTGTTCTTCTCATGACTTAGGAGGACTCCGTGTAGTCACGGTCACTTGCACAGTTAGGGAAATACCCCTCAATGTAGCAGAGACATCAGGAAAAGCTGAGCCTAGCGGACACTGCATAAACCCAGCGCACATCTCTGCATCATAAGTGCCTAAAAGGCAAGCTTTTGTATCCGCTGCAGGGCGTTTTCACATGTCAAAAAGCAGTAATGCACAGACTCTAGCAGTAGTCTGCAGGGTCCATCACTGAGCTATGATGCCTCTGTATGGGGACATCTAGGAGACATGCAAAGCACCACTACCCAACCTATAGTCTGTCAGTGGGGACAAGGGGCTTTCCTGAAATGTTATGGCATTTGTCAAAAAGATGACACTTCTCATGTAAAGTTTAATTTCAGAAGAATTCAAGTAGAAAAATCCTTTTTCATATGCCTGCATGGTACCTGTCTGCCTGGCTAACCACCCCTTTTCTTCAGGTTGCTGCACAACTCAGAACACACCAGCATTCCACCAAGTCAACTATGTGATTGCACCCAGTCTTCCCATCATGCAGAGGAGATGGTTAGGAATTGCCCCAGGAAGGGAAAGTGCCCCCTCCATTGTGCCTAGAACACCTTGTGCCACCCACAACAATGTCATGTTGGTTCAGGTGTCCATTGCAAGAGCCTCCTGGGACTCCCGTGAGGACGCTTGCAGCATTTGCGATGAAAGCGATTCCTCCTGCCCTTTAGAGTCTAGCAAAGAACACACACTTGCATAGTCTAGGTATGAGACTGGTCTAAGTTGAAAATTTATCACCTACTGCTTCATGGGGAAAAGGAATTTCCCCATGAAAAGGCTGGGGCCAAGCCAGCTCTAAGCTCAGCCTGAAGCATAAATGTTTCTGTAGTTTACAGTAACAACGAGAGCACAGTACTCTGTGTAGACGAGTGCACACCAACCATAGCCCCCCACCACTGGCTGCCACACTCACTCCTTGCCCAGACTATCCCAGCAGAAAGACATAAAGTCAGACAGTATTTGTCAAATCCACCATTTTTGTACTTACTGTTCTCTGCCATATAAAAGCCTTTGGAAATCATGTGCTGTCCATCAGCTCCCTCTATAACATCCACCTGGAATTTGATATCTGCCAGGAGTTCAGTCATGTCCACAGTGCACACGTACTGTGTGTGACTGGTGTTCCTGGACAATTGCAGGAGACTGCAGGCAGCCACAGTATTTTCTGGATCTTCCTCAGGAACCCTAAAACCACCAAAACAAACAAACAAGTCCACATCTACCACATGCTGTAGTTGGACTAATCTGTTGCTGAACCACCAGGCATAGAAATTAATAAGAAAAAAAGAGGCAACATGTTCAAATAAAAATTTATCATCTTCGAACTTTGACAGATTTTTTTTTTTTCCCTTCGATTTGCTCAGCTTAGCATCTTTGAGAGAAGTAGGAAAGTGATGCTGAAGTGTTTGTGGAAAGGAAAGGTGCTCACCAGGGCTGCACAGCCCAGGACTGCACCCAGTTCCTTGCTGGGGCAGAACGGCAGCCACACGGGGCTTGGACAAGCTGCGTGAGCCCTGGCAGCACACACAAGTGAAAGCTGCCAAGGGCAAGGTATTGCCAGGGCAGAAGCGAAAACAATGCCACGGAAGCTGGAGTCGGTGTAGCAGCCAGTGGCAAGCAGTGCAGCCAGCAGACACAGGAACGAGGGATCCTTTGGTAGGGGAGAAGCCAGTTGATAACGAGTGTTAAGTACCAAGTAAAAACCAGCACAGCAGCAAGAACAAGACTTCTACCTAACGAAGAGGACAGAAGGACACCACTGTGCTGTGGCCATGTTGGAAGTTCCTGCTGCCTGCACGTTGCTCATCCTACTGAGACGTACCATGTTGCAGTGAGGTTATAGGAACTGGCACCCAAGTCATTTCTCAGGATACAGGACAGGGTCTGTACGTAGTCCACAGAACAAGTGAGGTTTTCACAACACGTAGCTGTAGGTTTGGAAAGAGAAAACATAGTATCAACTTCCATGATTAAGCAAGCAGAACTTTATTTCAACATACACAGTCCTCAGGGCTCCCGCTAAATCTGAAGGGAACAGACCACCCTGTGCCAGCCCTCCTGAAGGTCTCCAGTCTTGGAGCATAAGATGTGTTCTGTCTCTACAGGGAGGCAAGTCATTGACAGCAAGATAAGTGTCAAACAAACAATCTAATAAAAATGCTGTGGCGGCAAATGGCATGCTGAAATACCAGGAAATGCCCAAAATGTGACGGAATTTTCAGACTGATCTCTGTCCCCTCTTACATAGTCACTACAGCAGAGTCACACGTTATTTCTGCAAGAGTCCTAGCTTGCGTAGCACCCAAGAGGCATGATTACCCCATCAGCAACAGTAGCACATTCAAACAGTTTAATGATACCACTTCCTAAATTGAGTACTGTTCTTTGCTAGTCTGGTTTGCATTTTATGACATCTACATGGCACTTTACGCATTTAAAAAAGTGGTATTTTAGTAATTCTTTCTTTACCATTCTCTCTGCTTACTATTTTCTACAGCTTGACATCTGCAGCATCAATGCTTTTCATGTCCATCTCCAGAGGCTCAGAATATGCTTTTCATGGAATTTTGGCAAAAAAATATTGCCAATTTGTAGTTACTATAATTCCCATAAATCATTCTGATACTAAAGTGATAGGCACAGTTTATTAATCACTTAAACTGAAACAGACTTCAAAAGAGAACTTGAGAGGGAATTGTAGCATTTACGTTGGTCATTAAGAAAATCAGCTAATTTGAACGTAGTCACAAAGCAGCATTTGTACTCTTCTAATTGTTCTGCAGGAGCTCTGCTCACATATCAGCATCCGATATGTGCAGTACAAAAGCCCTGTTGTTCTATGCATAACACACTGAAGTTATCTCCCTGGATTTCGAGGCAGGGGAGATAGCAGTGCAGTGAGAAATGGCAGCCCAAGATGCTGTCCCGAGAGGACTCACCAATGCAGCAAGAGCCACCGCTACTACGCTAGGAATAACTGGGTGAGGAAGGGCCTGCAGGAGATGCAGCATGCCATGCTGGTGCAAACCATGCCTACCACAGTGGCTCTTCATCTCTTACATGTACAGTATCACCCCTTTTTGATGGGAATAAAATTGTCATCATCTAGGGGAAGATCTCGAGGCTTGAATCAAGCATGGGTCCTCCGCTACCATCAGGGCTGCCCCCAGCCTGACGGGAACATGTTACTTCACAGCCGTCAGGTGCTCAGATCCTCTGGTGCTACCATGTTGTGAGTTCACCTCCCTTTGTCATTCTGCTGCTTGCCTGGTTAGAGAAGCTGCACTCCCTGCTTCCTACCTTCCCTTTGTTGAACACGCTTTGTGTTCTGAAGAGTTGTTTGCATAAGATGAAAGCAGGCCTACGTGCTACGCTCAACAACCACAATGCCTGATTTTACAGTTTAAAGAGAATGCTGTATGCAGAGAACAGTCGACAGGAATGCAGACAATGTGTGCATTGATGGACCAGAAACATCTGGTCCACCCTCCAGATCAAATGGCAGTCCTCAAACAAGTTGTCTCTGCATTTACAGTCACGATGCACAGCAGGCATTTCCAGTGGAGGGTACAGCCTAGTTCTGGGCCAGAGTTAAGTTCAAAGGAAAACAAAGTCCAACTTTTTCCACCTGACTCACTCATCACAAAAGTTTCTTCCTAGTCCTGTTGCATCAGAGCACACGCTGCTCTCCCCTGCACGAGCTCTGGGCAGCCCTCAGATTTGTGTACAACCCCCCCCAAGAGTCAGGATGGCGACAAGAAATTTGGGGATGCTTGTGACAGATGAGCCCCAAGGGTGTACATATGCTTTATTAAACGGTAAGTGATTCAAATAATGTGGTTGTCACTTTGTTTCATTTTGACTTTTTCATTTCACACTGACTTCAGAATTCTGTGCTAAAATTTTCATTAAAGTTCTAACTTTTCATTTTGAGCCCTCTTCTGAGGGCCCTGGTACAAGCACTGTTTGTTCCAGAGTCCTGAGCAACATACTTCTTCCTCCCTTAGGCCTAACTCTACTCCCCTACAAAAATGGGGTTATAAACCCCTTGCTTTCCTTTAGAGAGGGCAGCAAGTATTAATAAGCATTGTTAATTAGCATTCTTCTACACTATTATGTTAATCAGTCAAATGGACTACTATTCCTAGGTAGCTGGTAAGCTGCAAGCATATCTTTGGGCAAGAATTTGTTACCAAAATTAAGAGGACAGCTTTTTACTGGGAAGGGAATAATTAAGTGTCCTAAACCTAGTTAGATCTAGGATGAATTGTCCATCCTTGGCAGCTTCAGAAACAAAAATCAAGTACTTGTAACAGTAAGATCTGTTTTGGTCCAAACTGAAATTAGTACAGGGTAACTTCAAGTACTGTCTTGTGGTACACAAAATTCAGACTAGACATCACAATGGTCCTGTATGGCAGGAAGATACAACTCTGAATTCATCTTTTCTGCTAATTTAGGTTTGGAGCAGGTCCAACGCTCTGCCTAGAAGCAGCATGTAAAATGCTAAACTTGCACCTGTTCCCTGCAGACGCTGTTGTCGCTGCCTTTTTCTGTCCAGCTGACCTGTTCAGAAAGTCAGCTCTGAGTCAGCTGAAGCTTGCACGGTGGGTAGGACCCAGCAAGAAAGGAGCGACTGCACTGTGCAGTCCTGAGCAAAGGGGCTCAGACCAGGGGAGCGTCACTCCACTGTCCCTGGCTGCCTGCCAACAGCGGCCATAAGCCCTGGGGGTATCCTGATCTCGCCACTAGAACCTTTCCTGTGGCAAAGGGTTTTTTTGGGGGAAGTCCTACTCTAATGTCAACAGGAGACATGTTAATGCAAAGCAGGCACTACCTCTGCACTCTCCCCACTGGTGCTGCTCCCTGGCATGGTGTGAAGCCTGGCTGAGCTTCTGCCCAGCTGTGCTGCTTCTTGGGTCTCTCCTCCACTGCCCATAGAGCCTCTTCCATAACTCATTATCCCATGGAACCCTCTCCCCAGTACCCCATCTTGTGCGTGCTGTGCCATGGCAACTTTGTGCCGTGCACACATCAGCAAAGCCTGCACCAACGGCCACCAAGATAAATCCTGTGGGTGTACAGCCCCAGAGAGAAATCTGAGAACTTACTGTACTGGAATAAAAGGAAGTAGGAAATACACCGGAGCCACAGTTTGTTCCTCATGTTGGTTCTGACTGGATGTCCTGGAAACAAACAAACAACTTTAAAAAAAGTCAAACAACCAATTAAAAAGTTCAGCTCAGCCATCTACTCATGTTGAAGATTGAGGCGGAATTAACTTTGCTTTCATTTAAATGTCCAAAAGTGCCTAATTTAGGCAAGTCATCTCAGCTCTCCTGCATGTAACTACTCCATAGGCAAAGGGGGGGATGGCCAACAGCCCTGCCAATTGGTCATAAACCGGGCAGTGAAATATCTGCTCCTTGCCAGCAGCATGTGCACAGAGAAAGCAGCAAAGTGACCGCAGCCTCGGTCTATCCATGCAACAGGAAGGCACTTGGGTTAAGTGCTAACCCATTTTTTCTTCATTATTTCCTGCAACTAGAAATGGCTTGCAACCAGGAGAAGTGACATTGCTATGGCTTAAACATCCGTACAGTGAATTAGTCAAACAGAGTCTGAATGTCACTGTGGGTCTGCACAAGCAAGGCTTGTGAGGGCTCATTGATTTGGCCTACACCCATGGTTAAATAAGCATGGAATATCTAGTTAAGGGACTCCAGGAAGGCAGACCAGACAACAAAATAACAGCCTCCCACGTGGCACAGAAGAGAATGATGTACAGCACTCACTTCGGGGGAAGGCTGTCCTGATGCAGCTTGGTGAAAAGAACCTAGAGGAAAGTCTTCAGAGAAGAGGACAGCAGGGTGTTTACAACAATATGGGGAAACAGCATCACATGCAAATGACTGCTTAGCCCACAGCCCCTGCTCCAAGACCAGGCCCCCAAGCCACATAACACATTAAGGCTGTGTTTTCACGGTATTTAACATTTACGGAAACACAGATGTGCACAGAAAGACTGAAAATGAGCTCCCTGCAGAGTATTGGCTGTTGATACCCAGTACAGATTTCAGCACTGTTTTCTCAAGCTATTCTGAAATGGGCTAGGCTGCCTGGGGACAAGACTTGGGAGAAGCAACCTGTATTATTTTTGGGACATACTTCTGTTGGCAGCAAGTTGCAAGGACGCACAGACAGCAGGGAAGGCCCACACGCCAGAGCAGCAACACCCGTCAGTGACACAGGAGTGTCTCTGCAGGGCCCCAGAGCTCCGCACACCCCCTGCACTAGGCTGCACAGAGGCACCTGCGAAAGCGGACACGGGTGAAAGACTGGGCAGCAAGCTGCAGCCACCAGAAGTACCCAGAGCTCCTGGTAGGGCCCTGGTGCAGGTCATAGAATCATAGAGTTGTTTGGGGTGGAAGGGGACCTTTCAAGGCCATCTACTCCAACCCCCTGCCACGAGCAGGGACATCCCCAAACTAGATCAGGTTGCCCAGAGCCCCGTCCAGCCTGACCTGAAATGTTTTCCAGGGACGGGGCATCTCCCACCTCTCTGGGCAACCTGTGCCAGGGCCTCACCACCCTCACTGTGAAAAAACTTCTTCCTTATGTCTAGTCTGAATCTCCCCTCCTTTAGTTTAAAGCCATCACCCCTTGTTCTATTACAACTGGCCCTGCTCAAAAGTCTGTCCCCATCTTTGTTATAAGCCCCCTTTAAGCATTGTAAAGGCCACAATAAGGTCTCTCCGGAGCCTTCTCTTCTCCAGGCTGAACAACCCCAACTCTCTCAGCCTGTCTCCATAGCAGAGGGGCTCCAGCCCTCGGATCATCTCCATGGCCTCCTCTGGCCCCGCTCCAACAGGTCCATGTCTTTCCTGTGCTGGGGGCTCCAGAGCTGGACACAGCAGTGCATGGGGGGGTCTGTCGTGGTTTAGCCCCAGACAGCAACTAAGCACCACGCAGCTGCTTGCTTGCCTCCCCCCCCTAGGGGGATGGGGGAAAGAATCGGAAAAAACCTCATGGGTTGAGATAAAAAGTTTAATAGGACAGCAAAGGAAGAGGAAATAATAATAATATTACTAATAAAGGAATATACAAAACCAAGTGATGCACAATGAAAAAATTGCTCACCACATGGGTGCCCATCCCCAAGCAGCGATTCCCACCCTGTGTCCAGCTCCAGTTTTATATACTGAGCATGATGTCATATGGTGAGGAATATCCCTCTGGCCGGGCTGGGTCAGCTCTCCTGGCTGTGCCCCCTCCCAGCCCCTTGTGCCCCTCCTCGCTGGCAGAGCACGGGAAGCTGAAGAGTCCTTGACTAAGTATAAGCACTACAACTACTTAGCAACAACTAAAACCATCAGCGTGTTATCAACATTATTCCCATGCTAAATCCAAACCACAGCATTATACCAGCTACTAGGAAGAAAATTAACTCTATCCCAGCTGCAAACCAGGACACGTCTCACCAGAGCGGAGTAGAAGGGCAGAATCCCCTCCCTGACCTGCTGGCCACGCTGCTTTTGATGCAGCCCAGGACACGGTTGGCTTTCTGGGCTGAGAGCACACATTGCTGGCTCATGTCTGGCTTTTCATCCACCAGTACCCCCCAGTCCTTCTCGGCAGGGCTGCTCTCGATCCCTACATCCCCCAGCCTGTATGATACCGGGGGTTGCTCCGACCCAGGTGCAGGACCCTGGTCCCAGAGTGCCTGTGCCTCCCCCACCACCAGCAGCAAACACCCAGGCAGTCACTCAGCAGAGAGAGCGCTAGTAGGCCTCTCCCACTTGCGGAACAATTGTGGTGTTTGAAAATTTCCCAGGTTTACTCAAATAATGAAAGCAAAATAAATTTAGCAGCCACCAAAAAGCCCCTGCAGCACCATCTGAGCTCAGAGACTTGCTCTCAAGGCACCACAGTATCCAGATGAGATCAGCAAGGCTCGCTCAGGAGGTGCCACAAACACCTCATGGCTGCAGCAGCTCAGCCCTGCGGTGGGAGCAGCCATGCTGCTGCTGCCCCTCCTTTCCTGCCCATCACGTCCTGCAGATGAAGCTCCAGCTCAGCAAGGAGCCCCAGGCACCCTGCTAGTCTCCCTGCCCTGCTGTGAGTGGCAGGACAGAAACTGTCTTTCCCCACACTCCAGCCCTTCTTTCTGCAACATACATTTCCTTGAGGAAACACCTTTTCTTGGCCCTTCTGGTCCCAGTTCTCCAAGTTTTCTCTGTGTAATAACTATTGTCATTACCGCTGCTGGTGGTGCAGTCTCTGATTACTAAGACACAGCCCACTGTCTAACCCCACCTTGTGCTCCCACTCATCCCTCCACTGCTCTTCTCCAAATTCTCGTTCCTTTGGGGAAGGCTCCCTGCTATCCTGCCACCTGAAACCTGCTCACTTGACTGCGTGTTAAGACTGGCTGCAGGATGAAAACAGACGCCCTGGGATGGGCAGTCTCCCGACGCTGATGCGGCACCTGCTCGTGGCATCCTAGCAGAGGGCCCTGCTCCTCGCAGCACCTTTAATAGAAGAGCTGTGCCAAATGAACCAGCCCCTGGGGCCTAGAGCTCAGTAGCCCTAGAGACACGATACCTGCAGTTGTCCGCTGCCTTTTCAAACCCTCCTCCTCCTCCCTGTGAGATACCTGGAACCCATTGTTGCTGGGCTCAGAATATTCAGGGATCCTCCAGCTCAGGATGCCAACAACCTGCCCAAATGGGCCTGTTCCCACCCCGGGAGAGCGCGCAGTCCCCAGGGTGCTGCCGTGGGCCCTCACGCCCTCGCACCGACTGTAGCCGAGCACACGCTCCGGGCCGCAGGAGGGACTAGTGCCACCCAGTACTGTGCCCTGTGGCAGGCGCCCACCTCGGCGTCACTTTGCTTTGTGACTGTCACGGCCACCCTGTAACACCAAGAAAGGCAGCTCGCTGCCTTCCTTCAGCAGAGGAAGGAAGGGTTGGGCCCTCAGAGAGCCCTGCAGGCCCACTGCCTCTTTCAGATCCAACTGGCAGTGCCCCCAATGTTTCATGTTCCTGGTATTTCTGTAGCTCCCTTATTTTACCCCCATTCCTGCCTAAATGGACAAAGCAACGCAAGGAAAGTCTTTGCTGCTTTTAGCTACTGGACTGTGGTTTCTTTAAAGTGCCTTCCCTATTTTCCTTCCTCTGCTCAGAGAATATTGCCATCAATCCAATGGGACAGGAAGGACTGAACAGGGAAAAGTCAAAGCCACAAGCCCAAGCAGCTCGTCAGGAAGATGATGTCTTACGGAGATGTCGGAGGCTGCCATGACACACTGGAGAGAGGTTAACATACAAGGTTGTAACCTAGAAGGAAGCTTCCTGAGTAAGAGCACAGTAGCAAAAATAAGACAGAAAAGCAGTAGGATCTGCTAACACAGGTGAAGCAAGGAGACGATACTTCCTCACTTGGGACTTCACTGTCCCATCTCTTACTCTTGGCAGTGCCCACAGATCAGTCCAACACTCATCTCCTTCACTTCTTAAACAGTTCTCCTGCCTCAGTGTGGCGGGGAAGCACTGCTACCTCCGAGAGCACCACAGAAAGAGTCAGCACTACGTGTGCCTGACCTCCTGGCTGTGCTCCAGGTCGTGATGACAAGACATGGATGTGTGTGCAGAAGAGCTGGGAAAGCTACAGCTGTGCAGCGGTGTCTCTGTGGCCTTTGATGGCTGGAAGACCACATGGCTTCACAGGGACGTACAGCAGCCCCTGTGCTGAAGCTCCCTCCAGTCAGGCCCTCCGCAAGCCTCGGTCCCACTCTGTGATTAAGACCCTCACCTTTCCTACATTCCTCTGTTTTTTCCACCCTTCCTGTTCGCTGCCGTCTGTCAGCACCCTGCTCACGTGAGTCACTTGGAGGGAAAAATGACAGCGGGCAACGAGCAGAGGCAGGAACTTATTCCCTGTCTGGCATTAGAAGAGTCCTTTCTACCACCTCATTTCAATGTCTCTGTCTGTGAAATGGGGACTGAGACAGCTTCATGCATCCTTCAAACCCAGTTACTTAATAAAATGTCGAGCATTGTACAGCTGCTAAGCACGATTGCTGCAAACTCTGTAGTATCCCAGGGAACAGCGGGTGAGAGCACGGTAACAAAACTGATTAGCCATTCATACAGATGTGCACATGAAATGATGCTACAAGGTGTTAATATTCCAGAGAATAGGAAATAGGACCAATAGAGACACAGACATTTACAAAGATTATTTTTGTTAAGGATCTGGAAATATAGTGCTATAAGCTGCCAACGATGGATGCAGTCTAAGCTCACAATGTGAAGTGTCTCCAGGAAATGTGTGCACTTACAAAACTTAGACACACACACACAGAAAGCCTAATTAAGAACTCAGTTTAAGTAAAATAAATTAAAAAAAAAAAAAAATCTGGTATTTCCAAGCATGAGAAAAATGAATGTCATAGCTACACCCAAGCAAAAAAGAGTGGAAGACTCTCAGTGCATCAGCTATATGCAAACCCAAGCTTTCTTCTTGAAAAAAAATCATTATCAAGATACACTGCCATCTAATCACAAAGCTAAAGCAACAGGGAGACAGAAGGATTCTCCAGTAGAGGCCAACAACAACGACAGCAGGGGCACAAGGGCCACGTCAGCTATAGGAAAGATTTACAGTGAAGTCACAGATACCAAGCAGTAACAAACTGGCAGCAGGGAAAATGGGTGGAAACATGGACATTACCTTGCCCCGACCTTTCAGCCGTCCATCTCAGCCCTCCAACACTTCCGTGGCCGGCCTGGCTAAATCATGACTGCGACTGCAGGCACTGCATGCGTGAGAGCTGGAAAGCAGGTGGACCTCATCAGCACTGAGGAAGAGCAAAGCCTACTTGTGCACGACCAAGAGCTGTAGTGTATTGGAATACACAGTGATAAATGGCGGTTGACGTCACCACTGTATCAGTATTACTGTGCCGATAGAAGGATGTGGTGAGCAGAGGAGGCAATGAATTCGGGTCCGAACACCCACACAACATTACTGTGTTGCTCTGCTCTCGTACTCTTATGTGAGAAAAAGGTGGGAGAACAGATAAAAACTCACAAGCCTCAGATCTAAAAGGTCATAGTGGCGCTGGTGGAGTTAGAGCCTCGCAGGGGGGAGGCATCAGTGTCAAGGCATTAAATGGTTAAGCCTAACCGTGTAGTACAGCGTGTACCACACCGGAGACAGCCAAGTACCACCGCGCTCTGCTTCTGCCTGTCCCCAAAAAGGCCCCTGGGACCAGGGCAACAGCACCAGCCCTCAGACCACAGGCAGGGAGGTGGTCTGGCTCCTGTGCAGGTGCAGGGGCTCACTCCTACCCCGAGCCCGTGCCTGCAGCTTGTGTCTGGGCCGGGGCTCTGCAGATGGCAAGGCTGGCACTGAGGGAGGGCAGGTCACCTCACCTCTGTGTACCTTAGAGGGGCTGCAAGGAGCCCAACGCACGCTCCCTGTGTCCTCGGGCAAGAGGGAAAGGAGCGGCACTACGGAGGAGACTTCGCACGCACGGCGCAGCGTGGGGGTAGGAGGGTAAAGAACGAGGAGCTGGAATAACCCGAGGAGACTGCAGCAGTGAAGCAGGCACAAAGCAGCTGGGCGCAGGGTGAGCGGGCTCCGCGTTCAGCCCCGAGACCTGCCGAGCTGAAGAGCCCACCGCGCAGCGAGGGGAGACGCAAGAGCTGGCACAGCCCAGCACAGCCCGACCCAGCCAGGCCGCCTGCAGCAGGGGGTGCTCAGCCAGCAGGGGCCAGCTCTCACCCAGACCTCAGGGCTCCTCAGAGAGCGGTGACGGAAATTACAGATATGGGAGAGTCACGGCTGGTCGCTCTAGGTACAATGCATTTTTATAGTAGTTAAAGAACAAAATAAATCCCATCTCCCGTGTAGGCAAGGACACAGCAATCGCAGACCATAGGGGGCATAAGATTGTCAGAAGATGCTCGAGACGGAAGACCCCAGCTCCGTATTCAGCAGTAGCCGCTGTCGCTCTCTCATGTACTGATAAGATACTTGAAAAATAATCAGGAGCTTACTGCTTCCAGCATACATAACATCTGTTTGAAAGGGAGAAATCCAGACTTAAAAGGCTGCTGATCCCAGTCTGGAGCAATAAATATACAGGCACGGGGAAACTGCTAATGCTAGTGCAAAAGAGAGCAGCTCTGATTTCTGTGCTGATGCATAGGCGGGAACATGGTGAGGTGTCACCATGTCAGGGGATGCTCTTGGGAGATTGTAAGAGTGTTAACAACATGCCAGAGTTTTTATAAAAGGAAGTAGGGTGTTCTCGGCCATAAAGCAGGCCAGCAGGTCTAAACCAAAACTATTAGAAAAGTTAACATGGGATTCAGTTAATATACAACAAAAGGATAATAATACAGAATAATTGCAGCCTAAGCAGTTATACAGAAAATATTAGTGCAACAAGTGATTTTTCATTTTTAATGCGTTAAGTTTGAGAAAAACAGGCATTGAGGTACAATATGTTTAAATTTATAAAGCAGTTGGCCTCAGAGTACCACCAGTATTCTTGTTTTAAAAATTAGCTCTGTAATATCAAATGCATATTATTGCACGTTTTAAAAGTAGCGTGGCTTGTGCCTGCCAGACTGTCACTCTTCGGACTGATCACACACGCTGCCCCTTCCCTCCTTCCTCTGCACAAATAATGGTGCTGGCACACCGGAGAGTCCTGTGTAACCACAGAGCAAAAGGTGCACTGCTGTCCTGTCTGCTGTCCTCACAAGGTATTACTAACTGCCTGGGAAACATCTAGCTTAGCTGCTCAGCCGAACTGACCCTGCGCTATCCCACGCTGCACCCAACAGTGACCATTGCCACAACCCACAGGCAGCAGCAGCTGAGACAAGTCTTTTCTAGAAGCTTGGGCCTGACACCATGCCTGCAAGTGAGCCACAAATCATGCAGAAGGAAGAGCTGGTCTCTCTTACAGAGATTCTGCTCCAACCACGATGAGGAACAGCTGTTGGGCTAAGTAACGGGATCTTCTCCATGCACGTTATAACAGTGCACAACCAGCACCCGGGCCAGCCCAGTCACGAGCAGCTCCCTGGCAAGCGTGGCCAAGGGCCACCTGCCCGGCATGGCCAAGAGCCACCTGCCTGGCATGGCCAAGAGCCACCTGCCCCGGCCTGGATGGTCCAAACCACCTGTTTTTCCCAGGGTGCGTCCGGGTCATGGAGGCGTTTACTGTATAGAGACAGGGAAAGAGAGGTAGGACTGAAGGTAGGCAACGAGCCCTAGGAGAGGGCAGCAGTGGCAGCTGGAACTTCTTTTTCTAAGATAGTTCATTTTAACTTAGGAAAGTTTATCCTTCACCGACTGCCAGAATTCAGATGTGTACAGTTTGCCTTCTGTGATGCTCACTGCTGGTGAAGCATAAAGCCAAGAGAAGCATTAAGGGCCTGCCAGAAGGCTGGAATTGCTCATCATGCATGGATGTGTTGAAACTTAATGACTGATTCTCTTCCGTCATCTAGCACCGTGCCTACGCGTGTGTCTGTGCCAGTACATGCACGGGCACACGTGAAACTGCACGAGTGATGCAATGTGAAGAGCAACAAGTAGTCTTGCCCCTGCAGAGCAAATGCTTAACGCACACCTAGCTCTTCAGTCCCGGGAAGCCCAGCACAGCGTGACCCACCAGATCTCTCTTGGTGACTGAGAGGGACTGTGTCCACCATATTCAGCCTGGGAACGGCCGTGGTGCAGGACACGCATGCAGGATATCTAGGAGCCCTGATACCTGTTGCCACCTGGAGCAGAGTACATAGATACACCTCCTGCACGGAGCAAAGCGAGTCAGTGGGCTGCGTGTGCCGGGACCGGCTCCGAAAGCGCGCAGCTCTAGAGCCGCTCTGTGCTGTGCGGGCACTGACTCCTCTGCACCTGCGGTTCCATGGCACTTCAGGGCACCTGAGTCCAGCCCCCAAGGTAAAGCACTCAGAGACCTGAAGCAGTTCAATCGCCACAGATTTATGTTGATTCAAGATAAGAGGCAACTACTTTCATCCAGCTGTCATCTCAGCCCAGCCTGCAGTGGCAATATTCACCAAGAAGCAAGTGTGAAGGGCACACCAGGGAAGGCTTGGTAGATTCTGCTAAAGTTACTGATGAATCAAAAGCATTTTGCCATGACTGAAAAGAGGGCAACATCTGTATGTATTTATCGGCAAGAATAAATACACACAGAGGAAATAACAACCAGAGCCGACAACTCCTTTCTCTCGGAGAGAGACTTAGTGACGCTTGCACTTAGCAGGTTCATGATGCGGGGGAAAAAACCCCACACAAACAGTACTGCCTCTGTATTTTCTTCCTGTCACAATGGAATTAAAACAATTTCCTCAGCATCATCAAAGATACAGACTTGGTATAACTCTCGTGTCAAAGGCACCTTCACTGGCTGGTGACATTTAGGAGGAAGATAACCATACATTACGATAAGTAATGAGTAAAAAATGACAGGATAACAGCTGAGACATAAGTAACAGTGTTCTACTGGAAGGGAAAGCAATAGAAGAAACCACCTCAAAGCTCAGGAAATGGGGTAAAATATGAATGAGCCAGGCAGAAAGCGGAGGTGTTAGTCAGCAAAGCAGCCGGCTGAAAAACAAAGCCCCCCAGCTGGCAGCTCGCGAGCTGACACAGGATGCCGCAGAGCAGGGAGGAGTGCGTTGCTTTTGGCCTGGGGAATGCTGAGTGCCACCCCCAGAGACCCCAGCACCCTGCCCTCCTGCCTCCCTTTTGTCTTTGCCAGTTGTCTCTTTGTAGCCACCAACATGGGGATCTTGTTTTCCCCGATACACATCGAGTCTGAACCCATTCTGCAGGAAGGCTGTAGGAGGAGGACATCGCTTTGGCTCCTGCCAGAGGAAAGGGCTTACCTTCACAGAGCTGTGACTATGTACGTCTTGCTCACACGGAGGGGATCGCACAGAGGCTCGTATCTTCTCTTAGGAAATCA
Organism: Phoenicopterus ruber ruber; assembly: GCA_009819775.1. Lineage (NCBI taxonomy): Eukaryota > Metazoa > Chordata > Aves > Phoenicopteriformes > Phoenicopteridae > Phoenicopterus > Phoenicopterus ruber. The sequence continues at coordinate 19,691,204 of CM020229.1, read as the reverse complement.
CCAGACATATGCTGGTAAACAGAAACAGGAATGACTGTGCCTGTGAACTCACCCTGACCATCTGGAACAGAAACCTACAGCTCTGCTCAGGCTCAGACCCACCACCCTCATCTGCACCGTGCAAAACGTGCTCAGAGCATCTCCCCACATGCCTCACTACACTGTATACATTCAGCCCCCAGGAAAGCATGCTCTCCCCAAGACAGCCTCCACACCACCCTCCTCTGAGAGCCTAGACCCCTTTGGATAGCCCACGGGCAGGACTCTCCCTCCATATATTTGTCACAGCCCTGCCCCACAGCTGGGTTCCTGCAGCTTCGCAAACTAAGCATCAGCCTTTTCTTGTCTGTTCAGCTGATGTGTCCCATCCTCTCCACCCTCCCCTATCACAGCCATTCTCAGACTGGTCCCAGGTCACACCTTCTGCGTTTGTGCTTCCAAAGAGCACTGACTCCGCATGAGGTCAGCAAGTCCATCACACGTTCCCACGGCGCTCACCCGGGTCAGCAGTGCTGGCAGAACTCCCCGCTCCTTTCGTGCGGGTTGGCAGAAACCGGCCCATTTAGAGCTAACATCCAGCAGCTTGTCCCCAGGTCTCTGCTTGCACGGATGCACTCAGAGCATGACTCTGCTGCTGGCATACGGCTATCGATGGCAAGAGCCTCACCTGAGCCTCCTGGATCGTTGCTTTGCCACAGCTGTCAAAACCAGCACGCCCCACCCGTGCTGCCTGGCCACCGCCTTTTACAGCAGCCCTTCCCCACCTGGGGCCGGGTACAGCAATCGAGCGTGCCTTGGACAGCTTCTGGCACCTCTAACAGGGTGAAAAACACACCAGCTATTTTCAGCCTCTGACTGTGGAAGCACTTGCAAAGCCAAAGCTGATGGCACGCGTTGCATGCTGCCTCCACACGGCAAGCAGTGAGCTGCAGCAGACGGTTGCGTGGCAGACCACAGAATCCAGCAGCATTGCTGGCTCCATCCCAAGCCCGCAGAACACGCGCTCCTAACACAACTCGTGGCTTCTCGTGTCACTGGCAGGGATGTACCGTGTCGTTAGGAGAAAAGGTGGGATGGGGGTGTAGGATGGACAAACAGGCAGTTATGAGAAGCACCTTGCAATATGTTGGGGTGTACTAACAACATTGGAGATAAAGAGGATTTTCACAGAAACAGATTGCTCTGAAGTAACCACGTTTCCAAAAATTCAAAATACATTTCTGCATAGAGAAGCCAAAAGGCTTTGTGAGACTTTCTTGGGGCAGTCCAAGTTTTGTGAAGCTGTGGCTTTGCTATGATGCTGGTAGGAGTTCATTGTAAAGTGGCAGAAGGCAGGAGCTTGTTTTGTTTGAGGCCAAAAAGGCCAAAACGTGGGCTTATTAGCTCCACTAGAGCACAGGGACTAATGCAATGAAATTGTGTCACATCGGTGTATCTGCATCCAAATCAGCACTGGTAAATATTTACAGTGCTCAGCAAGAAGAGAAGGAGTCTGAAGGTTGTTCCTACAAACCGTAGGGGCTGGGGGATTCCACGCTCCACAGTGGCTTTGGTTGTGGTGTGAGGCTCTTGCTCGAACAAGGAAGCTGCTTGGATCCCCTGGTTGCTATTCTGTGACCAGCTCTGCACAGCCTGGTTTCCACACTCCTTACCCTGCCGCTGTGCATGTGCCAAAGCTGGGAAGTGATGTGCCAGGAGCAGCAGGAAGCTAAAACAAGGGCAGATAACATGCGAAATAAAGACAATATGGACAGCAGTTGAACGTGTTGGTCCTTCACGCTGGGGAGCACAGCTGGAGGTTTTTAAGACAAGTCCTAAGAACAGCAAAGGTGGCCTGACCAGAAGTGGGAAGAATCCCTGATCTTCCGGACAACAGGTCTGTTGCAGGGGCCCAGCACAGCTCAGAATGAGGCCATGGAACAGGTAACACATGCTAAACTGTGGGTCCTAATTCCTGCCCTTGTGGAGGAGACAAGGTGCTTGACGGCTCTGTTGCCTCCCTTGTGTTGTAGAGGAGCACGCTACGCGCTTCTGGAGCCCCTCGCGTAGGCAGTGGGGGAGCAGACCACCCAGCAACAAACTGCCCTGCACGACCTTCAAGCCCAGAGCCTGTCAGACACGTGCACTGGTTCATGGGCACAGCACAGAATGAGCCTCCCAGAGCCAGCTCCTCCTGCTCCCCAAGGGCCAAGAGCGCTGACTCCAGGGCCAACCACGGCCAGTGCAGACCTGGTTCTCACAGCAACTCTCTAGAGCATCAAGACAAGATCTGAGGACTGGTTCCAACCCTGAGCCAGGTGTGGAAATTCTACCCCCAGAAGGCAGTCCAGTGCTTTCTCACCCTGTTATAATTCTTGTTGCTGTGTGGGTGGCTCACTGCAAGTGAAACCAGCAGTGGCTGAGCGGGGGAGAAGCAGCCAACCTCAAACTCTTCAGCTTATGGCAAATTCCCCCATGTCTAAGAGCTGGGGAAACAGCAGCAAGTAGGAAAGTCCCAGTGATATGTTAGTCACTGACTCAGTAACCTTCAAGCAGAGGACAAACACCACACTGCTGTGAATGCCCTGCTCTTGTATAATGGAGCACAGACAGGACCATGGAAGCGGCTGATCCATCACTGAGCGGGGACAGGAGCTCCTTAGGACACCCGCCATGCTCCATGGACTGGGGCAGGTCTAGTGCAGCCATCCCTCTATCAAAGACAGGCTGCGGGTCACAGGCGGGTACCATACCAACTCTTGCCATTACAATTGTCTCTCTGCGTTCAGAATACAGAATTTTAGGTCTCCTGCACAGATGGTCAGAGTTTTATAGAAAGTATTCTAAGAGCAAAAAAAGAAGAAAACAGCTGCTCCTCCCCCCCTGTTCAGCTAAATGTGCCACAGCAGTTAGTTCCCCACTCTGCTCATCTAGGGCTGCGGCCAGTTCTTCTTCATCTGGCAGCCTTGCTGGAGGGGTAGAAGGCAGCTACGTGGAAATTTCCGTGTTGCAGAAAGCCACAGAAGGGACAGGATGGAAGCAGGACAGCACAAGGGACAAACAGAGCAAAGCACCTTTGGCCAGAGCACAGCAAAGACGTAAAGTTCCTCTCAATGTTGCTTTCTCAGCTTGTCAAAGGAATGAGAGTAGCCAGGACTTAGCAGACCGGTGGTGCTGCTGACGGCTGTTACTAGGTACACTGGGAAAACACACCAAGGTATGACAACCTAGTAAGCTTTAACTTTGGTTAAGCGTGTTAGTGAGGTGCCTGGAAAGTGCCCTCTTCCTCAGTTTTGTTTTTTTTTTTTTTTTTATTTTGCTTTGGAGCCATCTGCTTTGAGAGACAACAGTCCCACAGCTGAAACCCAGGCTGGTTCATTGGTCTCATTGCTCCGATTATCAGCAAGTTCACGCTGAGCTGTTGCTTGGCTTCCGACCCCGTCACCGCAGTTTAGTCAGAGGGGCCTCGAGGGCTGCGCGCTGTGGCTGCAACATCTGATGAAAAGCTGACGGCATGACGTGGCTGCCTCAGTCATAGCCGCGTGGTGAAAAAAATTAAAATTCCGGGTAATGTGTAACCATGATACATCACCGTGTGGGAGCCTGGGGCAGAGCTCGTACTGGGCAATCTGCAGAGGAGGGGGAAATGGGGGGGGGGGCGTGTGTGTGTGTGTGTGTGTGTGCACGCGCCTGTGCGTTGCATGGGCACGGTTCCCCTGACAATTAGTCAAAACCACCTATTCTTTGTGAAAGCAACTGTATGCAAAATTACACACTTTGGAAGCACCTCTGTCAGAGCTAGAATACAAACTGCAAAAATCACGCTCCCTAAGGAGTCTTCTACAGAAAAGACATGGCTAGGAGAAAGCCAACTGTCCTCTCAGGCTCTACTCGCTAAGGAGTTTTGTCACATAATTCCACAGCCAGAGGCAAACATCAGGGAGCTGGGCTTTGGAAGTCGCAACCCCCTCATTTAGTTCTCTCACCCTTTGTTCCTTTGGCCATGTCACTGCTAGAACGCAACACCTGAAAGAACTTGTTTTCTTAGATAAAGTTTGTAGCTCATGATGGATAAGCACTTGGACATCCTTGCACCTTGCCTGAACAGTGCAGGGTCTCAAAGCAAGAGGCAGAGACAAGTTATTTAAAAAGCTTACCCCTCCCTCACCCTAAGTCAACTTGTCCCTACCCCCAAGAACTTGACCCAACATCCTCAAGCTCCTGCTCCATACTAGGCTCACCCTTGTCTTGTGGTTATTGTTAGTTTTCCCCAGGCAATGACAAACCTTGTGATCGATAGGAATTTACCAAAGGCTGTTTCGTACAGATGCGTATTTCCAAGGAACTAACGCTGTTCAGAAGGAAGAGAAACAAAAAAAAGGCAAAGCTGCGGCATTCTCTGCAAAGGAAAAGCACTGTATCAGAATTAGCTTCTCCTGAGCTGGGACTACACCTGCTTTTCTCAGGAACCCAGGTTGCTAATACTTGGTAGGCAGCCAGGTGAGAAAAATGTGGAGATGGAGCGATTGTGAGCAAGTAACAAATGGGATTATAACTAGGCTAAAACTTGGCACAAGCCTCCACTTGCACTGCAGTCTTTGGAAACAAACTGAAAACCACTGAAAATACACTTACTGTGATCAGTAATTCTCTGTCCTGGTAGGAGCCCTCCGCTAGCTAAAAAGGACATGCCTGGAAGGTCCCAGCCTCCAGGAATGACGTTCCTCTCTCGGGGGGGTAAGCTGCCTTTGCAAGCACAGGCCGGTCCCCGGGAGGTGCGGCTCAGCCCAGTACACCTTGCTGGCAGTGCTGGGAGCTGGCCCAGTGTCAGAACTCCCACACACTGGGCAGATCATCATCTTAGGCCAGAAAACTGTCATTTGAAACCTACCTGCATTCTATAGCCCGGCAATAGCTGCGGATGGCAAGAGTGGAGGCAGGGAGGACAGAACATGACCTTGGCTCCCGCCGCAGTCACGCACTGCGCCTGTCGCAAGACAGGGGCTGGGTGAGCCGGGCGGCTGCTCAGCCAGCCCTGGTGTTTATCACCAGTTCTGGGTTATGCAAAGACACAGGAATATGCATCCCCCTTCGCGGAGAGTTACAGTTTGATTTCACCAGAGAAATACTGAAGGGAGAGAAGGGGAAGAATACCCATGCGTAGAAAGCCATCTGACGGAAATGAGCGCACAGGGCATAGCTATGTAGAAGAAAAAAAGCCAGGGAAAGGCAGAATGAAGCTGGGGCTCAGCAGAGAAGTGCTGCAGCAAACAGCTTTCCAGTCCTGGCCTGAGCAGACCTCTCCTGGCTGCTCCAGCCAAGCGCCAGCCTTCCAGGAGGGTTTCACAAAGAGCACGAAGGAGGGTGCAGGAGCAGAAGGGGAAGAAAGCACCACTGGCGTCCCTGCGCCTCCCTTAACAGCCCTGTGCTACTACAGTAAACAGTGAGTAACCCATTCTGGGTAGCTGCAATAACTAGCTGTGGGTTTTTGCTTAAACTTGACCTTGCTTGGATTTAGGGAAGTGAGTCAGCTTACTCATGAGACAGACCATGGCCTCTCTGCATCTTCCTGTTCCGCCATTTCAGTGCGGGTTTGGTTCACGGGTCCTAGAAAGCCTCTTCATCTGTCTGCCTCACAGCTCTCCCACATCACGGAATCCGTGCCGACGTTAACTACAGCAGTGACTGCCCTCATGCAAAGAGAGCACATTTCTGATAGGATTAAACCTCACCTGAGTGAAAATAAAATTCAACCTGATATTTTCAGTAAAAACAAGTAACTAACATGTTCATCAGCACCTTAGCTACAAGCAGCAAGATCTTTCTCTAACCACCACCTTAGCGAAAGTGAGCTACAAACCAGTGCCTATACAAATACTATCACATCTAAATACAGACACTTCACTGCGAGTCTCCTCCCAGGGCTTACATACCCTTTTTTACTGCTGCAAAATTGATGCATAGATACTTCCACTACTTGGCCAACCTGAACTTGGAAGAGAGATTTGCAGTACAAAAATCTTACTTAGAAAACACGTTAACCTGGTTTCTGTGCTTAGTATTATGGTTTCCTTCCTTACGAATGGCAATGCAAATAGGGTTTTCCAAATAATGAGAATACACGTATATATTTTAATACACATAAAATTACTTAATGGTTCTTAACTATTTTGTGCCACTGCCAGCATACTAGGGTGGAATTTACCATACCAAAATGTATGATAACGCCCTAGAAAAGTTCAGAGTTGTGAGTAAAACTTTTGGAACAATTATCCAACAAGAAGTATATGCTGCCTTAAAGCTGCAGGCTTAATTCCCATTCTGACTGGACGAGAAGCAGCAGCTGAAAAGATGCTCCATCAATTTAGGGAGTCTGACCATAAACTGGGTAAACTTTCTGGGAAAACACTGCTTAGAAGTGTCCGATTCCATTTACAGCTGTAAAAATATGAAGTAACTCTGCTTGCTTCTACAGAATAAGAAACTAATCATCGGTAATAGCATTGCTTAAGCCCAAATGACAGTAATCTTTATTTCAGGTCTTGATTGAGCAAGTGTAGAAACACATACCCCATGCTGGGACTAGGCACACAGGACCTCCTCCCTCTCCCCCCTAGCAAATAAATTATGGAAGCTGTGTGAAGCTGTCAGTGCACATCAGTCGCTTCCCTTTGACCTGCACCTACATCCCACCTCCAGGTGTGTCAGCACCTTCCACATCGCCTTCATCTGCTTCCCCAGCAGCACACAGCCAGGGTAATAACCACAGGAGCTCTACCAAGAGCTCCTGCTTAGGCAGCTGCTGCTCACTTTTGGAGAACAATCACGGCCAGAGAAACTTTAGCTCCCGGCTTCGCCCGCCTGATAGAGCTGCCCACTGCAACTGTTGGGTGCTAACCCCTACTGCTCCCCAGGGGCCTGCATCACATACCGGCCGCCAGCCCTGCAGCAGGCACGAGCGCTACGACCCACTGAATCCACGTCTGACCGTAGCAGCCCTCACTTCACGCAAGATTGGAAGAACAAGCAACATTTCAATTTGCCATACAGTTTATTTCCAAAGACTGGTTTGGTTCCGTCTCGGCAAGCGTGGTTAGGCTACCCTGCACGTAAGCAGTTGTCCTCCTGTGCAAGGGCTCGTACAAGTTTCATTTTTTTTCTCATTCTTCCTGTTGTTTTTTCCTCAATAGTTCTACTGGTCTTTTTTAACTGCAGGTGCCAGTCTGGAACCCTCACTGTGAATGGTGTGAGAATGAGAAGGACAGGAATTAGCCACAAAAAGGGGAGGTGACAACTTGTCTGAGACCAGGTGCTCCAGGGGCTTGGCTGTTTTTCTAAGTTCAGCCCAATGCTACCCAGCGATTCTTCTGGTAAGCTAGCTGCTGAGCCACACCGCCTGCCTACCGTGTGCTTTGTCACCTCTTCATTTCCACCGCATTTCCAGGTTTCCTCAAGTGGTTGTGCACGTGGCAGTGAAAGTCAGTATTTAGTCCATTACTGCTTCTCTCTTGCACTCCTTTACCAGCACAGTTAAAGCTGTCAGGTTTTGTCCCCTTTATAGTTCTCTGTTGTTAAAATCTTGACAGTTCAGCTCTAGCAAATGCAACAGCTGTTTGTCTCTGCCGGTATTTTCATCTTTGCTATCACTAGATAGCTCATTAGTGCTGATGATCCAAAGGCTGCCATCACTGGTCTGTGTGACATTCTCACGAGCGGCTAAATCTGGGACAATGTTGCAGTCAAACCCCTGTACAATCAAACACACATGGTCATCTGTCCTCTGGCCAGGTTCACAGATTATGGTATCTGGAGGCGCTTCTCTCAGGTTGTTGTACAAAAGACAAATGAAGGGTTCATATAGTGACCTAGAGATAACCTCACTGTCGTTGTCACAGTACGTACCGTTACATTTAACTGTATTATCAAAAGGTTGATAACCAGATGGTTGAGGTCCAATGGGGCAAGAAATCACATTGGCTTTCTTTTGAACGTTTTGATATATTACTTGCTTACGTATTTCTTCCTCTGGCAGGAAAGCTGACGCACTGTCATTTACATGTGTGGAGAAAGATGGAAAATCAGTATGTTCTGAACAGGTGTTTTGCAAATCAAGCTCAGTGCAGGGAGGTCTGTAGTTGGTATAACACGTCTGATTGCTGGGGGGTCGATAAATTTGGTCTCTGCAGCTAAGTTCTGGTGACTCTGAAAACAGTGACAAAGGCGGTGAGGAGCATGCATTTTGAAAATGCGCAGTCAGGCTACTGTTAGCCGTAGACTGAGACATAAGGGTGTCAAAGCTCTTGTACGCAGAGCTACTTGGTTCCTTGAACGCAGACACAATAATGTCAAAGCTCTTGTAGGCAGAACCACAGGGCTCCACAGATGGAGACGTGAGGGTGTCACAGCTCCTGTAGGCAGAACCACAGGGCTCCACAGATGGAGACGCGAGGGTGTCACAGCTCCGGTAGGCAGAACCACAGGGCTCCACGGATGGAGACGTGAGGGTGTCACAGCTCCGGTAGGCAGAACCACAGGGCTCCACGGATGGAGACATAAGGGTGTCACAGCTCTTGTATGCAGAGCTACACAGCTCCATGGATGGAGATGCAAGGGTATCAAAACTCTTGTGTGCAGGGCTGCTTATTCTCTCTTTTTTGGTCCCAAAGGATGGTTTATTTGGAGACTCCTGGATCAAGACACACAAGTCATGCTGACTTTCAGAACTGAATGGAAAAAGGCTTTGATGAACCATATGTTGAAGATCACTTGCATCCAGAGAAGCAGAATTTATGCTGGAGCTCCGATAGCCAGATTCGAAGGATTCTTCTGATTGTTCTGACTTCTTGCTGGCTGTACTACAGTTGTAGTCATCTTGAGAGGCTTTGGTGAAAAGGGAGACAGTATGGGAAGTATGACTCTGGGCTGCGCTTCCTTTTGGATTTTCTGACTCAAGTTTCCAAAAGGTTTTATTCTCACCTGTGATGATGCCTGGGTCTTTATTGTCTTGCACGTTGTTTTCATCTGCCAGGAGCTCAATAAACATGCTAGCTAGGGCATCGTTGTGTTCAGCATGCTCTCTGAAAGCACTGACACTGCTCTCACAGGGCTCAAACATGGTGATCTGGTCACTAGTCTCTTCCTGGCTCTCGGCCTCAACATCTGTTAAACATTCACAGATTTCTATAGACTCTTCAACCAGAATTGTCTCAGGGGTTAAAACTGCACTGCTGCCTTTTGGAAACCACTCTCCAGACTTGCGGTGGCAACTGCAAGATTTCTCAACGTTTCTGATGTTATCTTTTCCCTTGAAGTTTTGGCTTGACAAACTTTGAGCCAGACAGTTCTTGCAATTTCTGTTTTTGGAAGTCAAAAGGAAAGGATAGTTAATGTTTATGTAATAGGAAACTACTTTATGCTGTAAAGCAGAGGGTTTTTTTTTTTCCTTTATCTTACTTACATTTGGTTTTCCATATGACTCTGCTTTAAGTCATGGAAAGGGAACTTAAGTTCATCAATGTAGCACAAAACTGAAAACTAATAAAGATACAAATGAGATTTAGGACACATGTGAATTGTATTTAGTATCCCTTGCACTAGCCAGACAATAGCATTTATTACATATTTTACTTCTGGTGATCGGGAAAAGGTATTTTTTGCAAAGCCTTTAAATTACCTTAACATTTTTTACGACCAAATGGCTCTTTGCTGGATTTGGGATTTGATCCCACCATTCTTTCTTCACTCTGCAAGGGAAGAATGAAAATTGTTTGCTTTGACTGCATTTTGGCTTCATCCGTGTACACTTCCCTCTTCTGTAGTTCTTTCCCTCTTCGCCGTCTGCACCGCAGCAGCAGGAAGCGCTTGTTCTGTGCAGCTCCAAGTGCTGCTTTTCATTCAAGCCGTGCAAAGAGGTTTGTACGTTTGGTGTGGGACTGCTCTGCACGACCACGGTCACATGTTCTTCCAATCATGTTTGCAATGATGTGCAAAACAGATAGGATCCCACTTTGATATTACCACTAAAAAAATTTTAAAAGTACCACCGATATTTAACCATCATTACTGGAACTCCAGCAAAGACTGAGGTCCAGAACTGACAAACCCCATAACTGCAGCCTGTTTTAGACGCTATAACAGGCCCATTCTAGTAAAATTAATAGAGAATATTCAGTTATCTATTCAGAAAATGACAGAGTGCAACTGATTTGTGTTTATAAAACGTTTGCTCATAGACAGCGATAAAGGTGCTGAGGAAAAACAAAACATTAGAGTCCTGTACTACCAGACATTCAGCTAATCAATAGCAATACTGACAACTGTGCAAACTGCTACTCTATAAAACCTGTCAACAGTACGATACGTACTTGGTAAAACAGAAGTAACAAATTACAGATACTGCCATGATCAGTATGCAGGATACGGGAACAGCCATCTGCAGAATGTCTTCAGCTGTTACTTGGTAATCTGTTAAATAAACATATAAATACATGTGTGCACGTGCATATAAATACAATACTAGCAATACCAAATTCATTGCTCTTCTTTTGTACCTTAAAAAAATGCTCCTTTAGAGGATGTAAAATAAAGCCTCCTGCAGACAAAGAGCAGAACATACCCAGCTGCCAGAGGCAAAGGCATGGGGCGTGTCGGAAAGGTCAGGGCAGGTACCGCAGGCAGTGCCTGCGAGCGTTAGGAGCTGGGAGAGCCGACAGGGCTGCGAGGCCATTTGGCAGCTCTCGGGAACAAACCTGTCGCACAGTCCCTACCACGGCACTACCATCTCCGCTGTAGAGCAGCTATGCTTCTTGTCCTCTCTGTTGCTCTTCAGAGATTTTTATAAACCCTCAGCCCTCTGAGGGTTCAAGTATTGCTTAATTTGCAGCCTAAATATCTTTTGTTCATTTAGACCCACTTGCTCTTACGTCAATGTTGTTCTTTAGTTTAAATATCTCTTCTCCTTCCCCGGTGTCTACTTCACGAAATATTTATAGAGAATAAACACATCCCCTTTCAGCCTTTTTTTCACAAGGGTAAACAATCCAGCTTCCCTTGGTCTTCCCTTCCTTAGTTTCCCCAGGAGTTGACTTTTTATGTTTAGTCTCTTTGGAAGCCTTTACAGATGTACCCACAACACACTCAAAAGGATGAAGATGATGATTCCATAACTCTCCTCTGAGAGAAGAGCAGCAGGGTACATAGGATATGGTTTATAAAACTATACCGTCCTTTCATCAAGCTGCTATTTGTTACAATACTTACCATAGTGAAATTCAACTTTTTCGCTCCATTCACTCCAGTAGGCCGGGTATTCTGTATACTTACACCTCACGCTTGCAACGTAATCATAGCCTCTCCTCAAGGAGCTTGCAGTAATTTCAAAGCTGTTTGCCTGGTAGTTAATTGCTTTGACAGAGACCTGAAAAGAAAGCGAGAAAGTTCATTTTGATTTCTTTATGAGGTGAAGGGATAGTGACAGCAATTAAATAACAATAGTGCTACGTGCTTCAGCGACCTCTCGCAGACGAGCAGATCAGTGACTGTACACCTAATCTCCTGTGTGTGATACCGCATTTTGTTGTCATGAGCGGGTGATGTTTGTGACATGCCACCATGCGTGTTTGTCCCCTACCGGAAGAAGCCCAGCCCTGAAGTGCTGGATTGTTCAGGAGGGCGTCTGAAATGCCCCAAGCGCACCACAGAGCCATGAACAGCCGCCAGCTTCCCGGTGCCTGAGGAGCAAATGAAGTTCAGGGAACAGCAGCACTGTATTTTAAGTCTCTGCCCTGTCTACTGTGAGCAGCAGACCATTTTGGAGTGGCAGTCAGAAGACTTTCAATCCTTTAAAGCCCAGCTGGACCACCTTGGATCAACGTGACCTGTGGCAAATGTGTCATCAGGAACACTGTGGGACTTGTCCTTGCTGGCCCTTACGCCATTATTCATGAAATGGTTTCAAGACTTTTCAGAGCACTTTTTAAACCTGAAAGCTCCAGAGAGACAGAAAATGAAGAGACTGGCTGTCTCTTACCTCTGTCAGGTGCTGCTTCCTCCAGTATTTCACTTCATAGATGACCGGCTGTCCAGAGAGCATGGATGGAGGAGAGTAGCTCTCCTCCCAGCTCAGATTGAAATTACCATTTTCAACTTTCTCAATGGCAAGATTTTTAGGGGCCCTTGGCTTAACTGTATGTTAAAAAATACAATTAAGGAGAACATGACAATGGGAAAGCACTGATGGAGAGGAGCAGAGAGACAAACATTCACCAGAGACCAGAATCTCATTGCAGTCAACACATTTAGCACTTTTCACTATGCTCCAGCACAAGGATATAGAGGCCAAAACAGAGCAACTGCAAGGTATTCATTAACAAGCACTGAACCTTCACGCTGGCTGAACAAACTGCAAGATCAACCTTTTGGTGCACTGGATGCAGCTTTCAGGCTGGAAAAATGGGAACAACCTGTGCGCTCACAGTAGCGTGCTGTGCTGCGGGGTAGGCACCGAGCTTCCGACAACTTCGCAGCCAGGCTGTCCTGGCTACCTGTCTCTTAGAAACTGCTGCCGGCTCCTGCTTACTCTGCTGATAAGCAGCAGCAACAAACAAGTATTCTGAAGAGAACCAGCTCATCAGTGCTCATCTGCAGTCAGTTTGCAGATGACACCAAGCTGGGCGGGAGGGTTGATCTGCGGGAGGGCGGGCAGGCGCTACAGCGGGGTCTGGACAGGCTGGATCGATGGGCCGAGGCCAATTGTATGAGGTTCAACAAGGCCAAGTGCTGGGTCCTGCCCTTGGGTCACACCAACCCCAGGCAGCGCCACAGGCTTGGGGGGGAGCGGCTGGAAAGTGCCCGGCGGGAAAGGGCCTGGGGGTGTTGGTTGACAGCGGCTGAAGATGAGCCAGCAGCGTGCCCAGGTGGCCAAGAAGGCCAACGGCATCCTGGCCTGTATCAGCACTAGTGTGGCCAGCAGGACCAGGGCAGGGATCGTCCCCCTGTGCTCGGCCCTGGTGAGGCCGCACCTCGAGTGCTGGGTTCAGTTCTGGGCCCCTCACTCCAAGACAGACACTGAGGGGCTGGAGCGTGTCCAGAGACGGGCAACGGAGCTGGGGAAGGGGCTGGAGCACAAGTGCTGTGAGGAGCGGCTGAGGGACCTGGGGGGTTTGGCCTGGAGAAAAGGAGGCTGAGGGGAGACCTTATTGCTCTCTACAACTCCCTGAAGGAGGTTGTAGAGAGATGGGGGTCGGCCTCTTCTCCCAAGTAACAGACAACAAAACAAGAGGAAATGGCCTCAAGTTGTGCCAGGGGAGGTTCAGATTGGATATTTGCAAAAATTTCTTCACCGAAAGGGTTGTCGGGCATTGGAACAGGCTGCCCAGGGAGGTGGTGGAGTCCCCATCCCTGGAGGTATTCAAAAGATGTTCAGACGAGGCCCTAAGGGATATGATTTAGTGGGGGATTTGGTAGTGCTGGGTTAATGGTTGGACCCGATGATCTTGGAGGTCTCTTCCAACCAGAACAATTCTATGATTCTATGATGCAGATGAATGCCTGCCTGAGGTACGTGAATGATTTCTCCGAGTGTTTGAGGTGACAAGTGTTATGAACAAGCACACTGTTCTAAACAAACTAGGTGCCTATAGAGAGACATACACTCTATCTACGCTCTGTCCTGTGAAAGAGCAGAGTCATTAACTTTTTATCACTGGTTGTTATAATCCAACAGCCATTACTGTAAAAACCTCTGTCAGGAGGATGATTCAACTAGCATGAAAAATCAGAGTATGACAGAGACAGGAATGGAAGACATTTCAGTAGGGACAGCCTAGTGTCTTTCTAGAAACTGGAAGTAGCACATTCCTCTTCATCCTTGAATTCTACAGCCACAAGTAAAATGCACTAAAGACACATCTAAGCCCCCAAACTGCTGCTGGCTGGCAGCTGAAAGGGTACAGCTAGAGGAAGAATCACTCTCTGCTTGCCCCATTACTTACACTCTTTCCTTAAGAACCTACTCCAGAATCAGGTTTCTAAGCCAAATGGATTTTGCATTTAAGCCAGCATGGTACTTTTCACCTCTGGTAAGGAAAAACTGTTCCAGTGACACGAAGAGGAGTTAGCTAGGATTGCAAAGCCTGGAACCAGATGTCCTGGTGACAAAGTAAACAGTTTCTTACCAACCAGGGCTGGTGTAATACTGGAATTCCACATATCAGTCCCATTGAACTGCAGAGCTAGACTGTACGTGAGGCCAGATACAAAATAATCTGGACATATTGTGCAAGTGCACCTTAAATTGTCTATTCCATTCTCGGGGACACACACGTGATTTCTGAAAAACAGGCAGAAAATTATGTGATGTTTAGAGAGTGTGGCACACTATTTCTTGAAAAGGTGAAATCAAGCTTCCCAATGTGCAGAGCTAATCAGATCTGAGACAAACAAGTTCAGTTCCTAGAAATGTTTAGGCCAAACAAAACCAAACCAAAACTGAGCTCCCCAAAACAACCCACCCTCGCCAAACACCCCTTGGATACCTGTATCGCACAAATGAAAAGTTTGACAGAAAGGCTAAGGATTGACCCCAAGAGGAAAAATTAGCACCCTTCGTCACACTTCAGTCTCTGAAGGAGCAGACTGACAGCTTGCTAGTATGGGAACAGGCTTACTACAGTGTACAAAGCGAGGTTATTTGGATGTCTGTGTGGAGAAATCATACAGAGAGGAACAGGAGAGCCCAGATGCATCTTCCTTTGTAGGACATGACGACTGGCCCTGCTGCAGAACAGGGACAACAGTCCGTGCTTGAACGCGGAGTCAGACTGTAAGCAGAGATAATCACCTGGGCTCCAGGGGAGAGGACCTTTCACATAGGCTACAGACTGGTAAATCAGGTAAGGTTTTCTCCTGAAGGAGGTAAGATTTCGCATGAAATGAAGGTTGGGTAAACTTCTGAGAGCCTTACCACTCCTACAACTAGGACTTGATCACTCCTCTCTACTAAGGGTACAGAGAAGCCTGCAGAAGAGTAGACCACCGAACAGAGCGTGCTGTTAACTGCAGCAACCCATTCTCCTCCTGGCAAGAAGGATAATCCGGATTATATTTTGCCCCAGACACCCACAGTAGAAGGAGGCAATCAAAGCTGAAAATGGCTATAGGACAGATGAAGTTCCAACAATGATAACGTAACATCTTATTAAACCACTTACGGCACTGGAAAAAGCTTCCTTCCTGTAGTAGAGCAGGAATTCTTTGGAGCAATTCGTTTGTGCAGGCACCTTCCAGTGACAAACCAGCTCTTTGTCATAGTCAGTGAAGCATGCAAATTCCTGTACATGTCCTGCAGCCGTAAGTGGGGAGAAGCAGCACACAATGAGAAGCAAAAGAATCAAAACAATAAATTGGACTAAGCAGAAATACTAACTTTTCCATCTAAACAGAGCTACCAACCCCCTATAAATTAAGTGAAGCATTGTTATTTTTAGTGTTCTGGGTAAATGGAAAAAGAGTTGCACGTCACCAAATGTCTCCCCCTTTCTGGAGACAAAGTGTACGGACTTGGAGAGGAAGAAGGTCTACTGTAGTAATATTGAAATAGAAAGGCACAACTCATCCAACACAGTCTTCCAAGCATAGAAAATCTGATTCCGACAGCTCTATTATAAAACAGCATCATCCTATGTGTTAAATACAAAAGGTTCAAAAGCCAAAACGCAGATAATTAGGAGCGTCAGACCAAGATCACTGCCTACGGGCATGTACTTGTGCTTTATCTACAAAGGTTCTAAGCTTCCCAAATGCATGCCCTCTGCCTCCCCAGAGCAGTTCCCTGCTGCCTAGAAGATCGTCCTGTCACAGGCTTTCTTCTAGTATACACCTTTTCTTAATTTCACTCAGTATTTCCTGTTCTGTCTTCTACTTTTCATTGTTATGAGAGTGTTCGGAGACCTGGAGGGATTGAGAGTCACATTGTTCCAGGCATCGAGAGGGTACAGAAAAGCCCAAAGTCTCTGCACTCCCAATGTTTGCATTTATAACCTTTTTCATCAGCAGCATTTAAGAAAAAAAATAGAAAACATTGGTCAAAATATCTTTGTTAGAACTGGAAAGGGAAATGGAATACACAACCCTCAGTATCCCTTCCAGCCTGGTTTTCCATTATTTCAATGCACTCCACGCGAGCGAAACAAGGAACAGAAGAGAAGGAGCTATGTGACAGCAGAATCAGAGAATGGTTTGGGTTGGAAGGGACCTTAAAGATCATCCAGTTCCAACCCCCTGCCATGGGCAGGGACATCTCCCACTAGACCAGGTTGCTCAAAGCCCCGTCCAACCTGGCTTTGAACACTTCCAGGGATGGGGTAAATGTAAGTAAGGTCACGCTGTTATTGGGACTAACAGCGTGCCAAACGCGGTACTGGAATGTGATCATTTCAAAATACAGCAGTCAGAATACTTTTATCATCCTAGACAATTCCTTGCCTTCTTTGATGTTCAACTTCTCTGTTATTGGTAAATAATATCTCCCTTTTCTTGCACAAGTTGTACAGATCTAAATCCTTCTCTCCCGCTCTACATCTCAATTCCCCGTGAAAACTTAGAATAGCTTTGGCTGGTTTTTAGAATCCTATTGATATTTTTCTGATAGTTTCCTAAGGGATTCTGCTAGAAGGTTTCCTGTGGGAATTATAAAGGGGCCATATGAATACATGACTTTAATTCTCTACAGTACATAAATAGTTTTGCTTACATGGCCCAGCAAGTTGCCAACAATTCACATCCTGTAAGGTCCTTGTCCTTCAGCCACTGCTGCTTCACGGGCTTATTCTTTCCAACGGGTACCTAAGTTTCAGATTATTCTTCCCAAGCAAAAACTTTTGTCGTCAAAAATACCTAATCTCATTTTATCCTTCCTGCATTTCTACTTTTCTGTAGTCCACTTGTGTCACTTATTCCGATAGAACTTCTGCATACTCTGACACAGTACAGTATCTGCAAATGTAATAAACATGATGGACAGATGCCTTTTAGCAGACATAATACATTACACACAATGGGATCTACCACCGGACCCTCTGGTACCTCAATAAAAATCTGACTCAAAGAAACACTGAATTGTTTAGTACTGTCAGTGTATGGTCTTTCACCCTTATTAAAATCCACACATCACTTTCACTTGCCTTTCTAAAAGGCTTCCCACAAAACCTGACTACCAAGCAGTCCTGGAGCCCTTGAGTGAGCTCAATAACCTCTGCGAGGCTGACTTACGCAAATGGGGATGTACGGCAATGTTAAGGAACCATTTAAAAACTCTATAAAAATCATAATCTAAATTGTCTGGTATATTGACAGGTTATAAACCTAGAACTGACTGCAGCCCATGGTTTTGTTACTGTTCAAATACTTAGAAAATGTTTTGGTTTGTTTTAGTTACTAAGGCTAGATATTTATCCTGTAGATAAGAACTATTACTCTCGTATCCTTCCTGGATGGCAGCACCACATTTAGTTCCCCTTTGTTCTGCATGGTCCCCGATTCTTCAAAAAAACCCAAGAATCATCAGGAGAGCAGCAAGTTAAAGATTAAACTTCTGCAATACTGTAATAGTCACACTGCTCATTTATTTTAAAAGAACCATTATCTATTTATCCTGTTGCTGTTGTTTATATTTGGTTGCTATTTGTATTTTTATTGTTAGTCTCTTTTTTTTTTCCACTTTAAGATGCACTTTTAAAAAAAGTAGTAACATTTTAAGCCCTTTAAAGATAAACTTCATCATTTTTCAATGTGTTAACGATCTTACACGTTCAAGAATACTTCAGTCAAATGAAGTTCTTCCTGCTGTGTGAAGCTATGATGATCAGCAGCTTTACTTTATCTTGCCTTTCAGTGTCCTCATGTCTTTCCAGAACTTAAATTATCTTCTGTATTCTTTTCCTGTGACCTTCTCCCTTTGACATCTCTGCTACACTGTATTTTTTTTAAACCACAGGTATTTACTGCATTCTTCTCTGGAGCCCCCAACACAAGAAGGACATGGACCTGCTGGAACGGGTCCAGAGGAGGCCATGGAGATGATCCGAGGGCTGGAGCCCCTCTGCTATGGAGACAGGCTGAGAGAGTTGGGGTTGTTCAGCCTGGAGAAGAGAAGGCTCCGGGGAGACCTTATTGCGGCCTTCCAGTGCCTAAAGGGGCTTATGGGAAAGCTGGGGAAAAACTTTTTAGCAGGGCCTGCTGTGATAGAACAAGGGGTGATGGTTTTAAACTAAAGGAAGGGAGACTTAGACTAGACGTAAGGAAGAAGTTTTTCACACTGAGGGTGGTGAAGCCCTGGCACAGGTTGCCCAGAGAGGTGGGAGATGCCCCATCCCTGGAAACATTCCAGGTCAGGCTGGACGGGGCTCTGGGCAACCTGATCTAGTTGAGGATGTCCCTGCTCGTGGCAGGGGGTTGGACTAGATGGGCTTTAAAGGTCCCTTCCCACCCAAACCCTTCTATGATTCTATATTTGAGAATTTCCTTTCAAAACCACATACAGTAGAGTTTGTTTTCAGTTCGTGTAGTTAAAAAAGGGAACTGAAATACTGGATTTCTTTTTTAATCCTCAACTAGAATATCATGCTGAAAAAATTTAAAACATGTAGCTAACTAGGGAAAAAAAAAATCTGTAAAATTAAACCTTGATAAAGATCATTTACAGAAAACGTGGGATTACCTAGATCAGATCACCCAGCCAACGCGCTCTCGCAAACCTTGATCCTTCTCATTAATTCAAATTGTACTATTTCACAGTATACAAGAAAGTAGCTAATAAACCGTCTTTTTAAGAGACAGGTTATTTTTAATTTTCTTTTAACTATTTTGGTTTGCTTTTAAAAAAAACCCAATCAACCAAACCACCAACCTGTAGACTACTGTGGAACTACTTAAAAACTACAGAAAGCAAAACATAAGATTCATTTTCCAGGGAATAAAAATGCATCATCAGAAAACATGATTTCATATATCTAACTTGTCTTTATAATCAAATATCATAAAAGGTACAAGGGGAAAAAAAAAAAGTTTTCATATCCAGCCCCTGCCGGTTGAAGTTCAGAAAATCACCATTGGCTGACAAGCAGCATTAAGACTTAACACAGCTACACGTCCTGCCAGACCAAAAGGATGAAGAATGTAGTGAAGAGCACACAGGACATCACATCTGCCCCGAACAGGCACAAGTCAGAGCACGTAGCATCTCGCAGCAAGCGCCTGCAAAATCTGTTCAAATCCAGACAACGAAATTTTCCAGCTTAGTAACTCTGCACGCTTCGGAGAACGCAAACCGACAGACGCCCCGTAAGAGCAGACATGCGGGCTCCGTTTCAGGAGCGCAGCTCCCTCACAGCCCTGCGCGGCGAGCAGCGGCAGTTATGGCAATAAGCAAATGAGAGACCGGAGCTTTCTGCTTTTATGGGATTTCTACAGAGCTCTCCCTGGGTTGCTGCTGAGCACCTCGCTTGCAGCAAGATGTCCAACACAGATGAGAGAGTGGGGAAGCAGGGAGGTAACTTTCCAAACCTCAATTTCTCCTTCCTGCAATTTCCTATTTTTTCTTGCCCATATGGAAAAGGTCAATAAACAGAAAAAAAATCTCAGAATTTATTCTAGTATACGGATATTTCTGACATTTGAAGTTACACATTTGACATTAGTTAATTAATGGTAACAGTGTTGCCTACTAGTCATGGGAAAATGCTGTTGATAAAAACTTCAGTATAATAATTTAAAACATTGACAAACGTACCTTCATTTGTTGTATATGAAAAGAAAAGGATCCACAGGGCGTGCAGTGCAGCACTTGGGAGTCTTGCCATCGCTGACACTGGCCAGGTTCGGTAGGACAAGCTGTGCTGAAATTCTGCCAACAGAAAACGTTATCATAAGCTTACATTGGTGTCCCAGTAAGGTCAGGGTGTAGCTCTTCCTCCTGCTCTGCTAGACGTTAGGATTCGGATCTCCTGCACTGCCTGATCCCCCTCAAGTGAGCTCATGGAACAAGGAGGAGTGTAGAAGAATAAGGGTAACACAAATGAGCTAGAAGACTTTTCTGCCAGGTTTTAATTACAGAGGATACTAGACTGACATCGGCAGCGGACCCGCTCTTTCAGCTCCTAGAAAAGCAAAGCTGCTAGCATGCGAGATACTAAAAGGGTAAGCACTACACCAAAACCATTGACAACCAACATGTCACCAAAGCCCTATGATTCCACTCAGATAACTGAAAGAATTTAAGAATTAAGTGTTTGATCTATTGACTAAGACATCTTCCCCAAGTCCTATCACCAGTACTCTAGATAATAAGAATGTCATCCTCTTGAAAAAGATTTTAGCAAAGACCTCTGAGCCTTGCTTCAACTGAACGCACATTCATTAAAACAGTAAATAATTAGAAAGCAGTTGCAAAACACGTATCTAATCATGATATAACCAGCACAACTTCGGAGAAGGAAAATTACACAGCCTTTATGTATTAGAATTCTTTAAGCATAGTGAAGCTACTTAAGTAAACTGAAAACAGATGAAATAATTAATTTAAGACTTTAAAAAAACCTTATTTCCCCAAGATACTTTTGCTGATGCAACGCAGCCACTTAGTGGAAGATCACATTCTGGGTTAGACATGGCTACCAGCTTTCCTATCACTAGCAACGTACCTGATGCATTTAAAATTTTGGTAAATTTGTAGGTAAAGTCATGGTAACTAATACGGAATAACCATGACTCTGCATTCAGTATAAAGAGGGATAAAACTCGTTCAGCAGCACGTTGTCTGTTAAGACACAACCCTTTTGTCCCTTCCTCTCACGCTCTTGGTATTTTCTGATCTCCGAGTCTGGACGCAGCATTCTTACTACCTGCGTGCTACCGTTGCTCTGTTTACATCTGTGAAGTTCCCAGCTGGCGTGTTATTTTTGATTTCAAAACCTCACGATTCTCTCTGTGGGACTGAGTAAAGATGAGAGAACTTTTCGGAAGATCTCCTTTAGCAGGAGAGTGCTGTTGGGCTTTCTGCAGAAGCTTTGTTAGAGGCTGAAGTAGAAGAGACCATCGAAACGTATTTGTTGATGGTGGTTCGATACCCTCTGCTCCAACGACAGCAGCAGAACAACCTTTGACGCCTCGAACAGATTTGAGTTTCACCAGCACAGAAGACAAAAGGAGTTGGCGAGGGATCAGCAACTCTGCTGCGGTATAAACTTGTTAAAAGTGATTAGCTTAGGAAAAATTTATGACCTTTTGGAAGTATGCATGTGGGCACCGTATACATGTAAGGATGTGCAGCCTCAAGGACATGCTGCCAAGGCACATCCCCTCAAGTAACTCCTCTCTAAAACTGGGAAGATTCTCAAGCACAGCTGGTGAATATTTATTGTTGTCGCGGTTTAACCCCAGCCGGTAACCGAATCCCATGCAGCCGCTCGCTCACTGCCCCCCTCGCCCGTGGGGTGGGGAGGAGAATCGGAGAGAAAGGGAAACTCGTGGGTCGAGATAAAAACAGTTCACCAGGACAGCAAAGGAAAAAAGTAATACTTACGTTATATATTAATAATGATAATAATAAATAGAATGATAATAGAATGTATAAACCGAACGATGCAGTTTCTCACCACCCGACGACCCGATGACCAATGCAGCCCATCCCAAGCAGTGATCACAGAGTGAAACTGAGAGCGATCTTGGAACGCTGCCCAGCAGCGATCTCGGAGCCACAAGTTCCAGAGCGAGCGAGGGAACGAACAGCTGAACAAACGGAAAGGCCCCCGGCCCACCCCCGCTATACACCGGGCACGCCGTCCCTGGCACGGAACACTCTCTTTGGCCAGTTTGGGTCAACCGTACCGGCTAGACCCCTCCCAGCTTTTTGCACCTGCACATCGGCAAACCCTGGGAAGCTGGAAGACGTCCTTGATCGCTTAGCAGCAACCAACAACATCAGTGTGTTATCAACACTCTTCACATACCCAATCCCATACTAAATCCAAAACACAGTAGCCGCTGGAAAGAAAATTAGCTCATCCTGGCCGAAATGAGGACAGTTGTCAAATATTCAAATAGAATAAACGCAAGGTAGGCAACAGCTGGACTCTTTCTCAGTTGAGTAAGGGACAGAAAAATGACTTTTTTGTAAAGATGACCACACCTTTTTTTGATAAACGTATCTACATAAATCCAACTAGAGTGAAATGTAGCAACAGAATCTTAATTTTTTTCAATCTCTTTGGAAGTACTAGCACTTCACTTACAATCAATCTTTGCTTCAGTACGTCAGATTCAGCTCCAAGGCAATTGCCTCATAATCCAAGTTTCGGCACTGGTCGGAAAAGTCACGTTTAACGCTACTGTATTTCTTCCATTCTCACATGACCACTCTTTAAAACAAGCTTCTAAAGATTAAACGTGGAAAATGTCGATCTTGGAGGTTAAGGGATAAGAACATCGCTAGTGAAAACAGAAGATTAGAATGGAAACTCTTTTGTGACCTTCTCTGAGGCAGTTACTGCTCATCTAGTAATAAAGGACACACTTGAAAGACGAATTTCTCATAAATGCAAAAGAAAACTATTACTCAAGAGCTGAGCTTTTCACGTTTGAGGAACAGATAAACGTGACCGAGCAGAGTAATATTTTTTTTGAAAAGAACACAAGTGCCTTTGCTGCTGCTCAGAATAAAAAGAGCAAACTGCTCCAGCATAAAAAAGTCCTTCTTTTCCTCCTTTTTCCTGGAATTCTCAAGAGAGGAAGTGTTGGCTTTCCAGCCCATTGTTAAGTAATACTGTTGCGTGAGTGGGCTTCCAAGAAACTCTTAGAACTCTGGCAGAGAATCCTGTATCACACAAGCATGTATGAATCAGCAGACGGCCGAGCAAAACCATCTCCCCATAGGAGAAAAGATCTGCACATGTGGATGCAAATGGAGTTAACCCGTAGCTCTAATGAAACGGCAAATTATTTTTTTTTTTTTTTTAATAGTAGTGGACTATAAATCCAATGCAAAGGGAGAAAATTTTAAAGTGGCAATAGCTTTCCTGTCTGTTAGCTGTTAAGATTTTCTTTATATCAGCTAATGAAATACCCATCTTAAAAAAGCATGTAACACATACAGAGAATCCCAAAATCACAGCAAACCTCGTAATCCCAATATATTTGAGGAAAGCAAGCTGTAAAAGACATAAGTGACTTCCCCAAAACCATGAAAGAAATCTCTATCGAGACTAGAAGCAGGTCCATGCGATGACTGGCACAAGTTACGTGCTTTTATCATTTATCATTTCTGTCTCTTGAAAAAAATACGATGCGATTGAAAAGATTTCATTTACTATCAAGAAAAATAACATTAACTTCTGCTCTGGGCTTCTAAACAAATTAGGGTCACACTTAATCTACAGGCATAATTTGCACAATTGTTACGCTCAAAGAGCAGCTCATGCCCAAGAGACAGGCGACAGGAATTTCTACGTAAGACTGCTTGATCTACCTTTGCTGCAACTGTACAGGTCAAGGACCGCTCCCTATTTTAAAACTGGCTCTTTTTAAAATTAAAGTACATCTTGTCTTACTCTTTCTGGTTTAAAACACTGGCTGTAACTGCAGACTAAAATGAGAAAAGCAGTATATAGCAAAACAAAAGTTCATCAACTGATTTTGTATCCAAATTGGAAAAGAAAAAAGTTAGGGAGTAATTTCCATCTTTTTTTATTGCCGCTTTTAATTGAATTTTTCCAAGTGCCCACACAAAAGGGCAGATCTGCAGGAACATAAATCGTAGTGCAACGCGACTGTCAGAGGCAACGCACGAAGCATGTGCACGGTGCAAAGCGCGGGCGTCTCAGACAAAGCGGGTTTTCACAGGAATTTGGAAGCTGAGGGGGGAGTCCCGTACACTACGTTAAGGAGGAGGTTTAGATGAAAGGGCAGACTGGAAGATTTAGAAGTTCCAGTACTTAAGGATGGCAACTTTGGTCAACGAAGGGCCAAAAGCTAAAACCCAATAGCTCCCACTTTGCGTTAGCTAAGCTGAACAGCAAACCACTCCTGCGCGCGGCTCTGCCACGCAATTAATCCACCATCGTGGGAACATTATCCCTCCTTGCCGAGACCCCTGCAGCGGAAGGCGCTGGGCAAGCAGAAACTCAAATCCCTGACCAGGTCCTTAGATTACGGATTCTTTCGAGGAGGGGGGGGGAGGGGCTTCATCCCACTTTTTATCTTAAAGGGCATAATACACCTATTATTGCTTATCTAACACTAGTTCCCGCATCATTGTATGATCACTAAAGAAGAATTTAACTTCAGAATACTGGATTTTAACAGAGCAAGACATTATTTTTAAAAGAGTAATTTTACTGATATTTTAATGTCATCCTCATTCCACAAATTCCTTCATGCAGTTCGGGATACTTACTGTTAATGTGATTTTATGCAACACCACACAAACGATACCTGCATTTCTAGAGCGGGACAGGGCACATCTGGATAAACCTCTCCTCACAAACGGGAGAGGAGCCTCTCAAAATGAGCAGATGTGTTCTCTTTAAAAAACAACTTGAAATGGTCAATATTTATTTACGACTTAGACTGACATTTCCGCGTTCCAGCAAATTTTCATATTGAGATGACAGAAGTCAAAGGGCACAATAACGTCACCTGGGCCTAAAGGAATACAGGGCTTTCACGTAATTTGACAAACTGCAAATCATGGTCTGAAGGCGGCAAGGTAACTTCTGATGTTTTCTCATGCAGAGCCGGCAGAAACCATGGAAACCGCTGAATTCGGACACGTTGACAGAACCGGCCCAAGCGCAGCGCGTGGAGGCACAGACGCCCAGAGCAGCTGCTGCCGCCCCCGGGCCCGCGAGCTCAGCGCGAGTCGGTCCCCGGTCCCCCGCGGACCCACGCACAGCGGGAGCAACCCCGCTCCAGGGCCGGCACCCGAGCCCGGCGGCAGCTCCGCGCTCGGAGCGACCGGATGCCCCGGTCCCGGCACGCGGCGCGGCGGGAGTCGCGCGCTGCCCGCACCCACCGCGCAGGGCTCCCGGCGGCGGCGCTTCGGGGAGCGGCGCCGGGCTCGCCCGAAGTTACTCCGGGGGAGCGCCCGAGTTAAACCACCTCACGGGAGGAAAAACCCCTCTGCCAGCGACAACGGCTCTGCGGCCGGGCGGGCTCCCGAGCGCCCCGGGCCGCCCCGGCCGGGGGGGGGGGGGGGGGCCGGAGCCGAGCGGCACCAGCTCCCGGGGATGCCCCGGCACCGCCGCGGGGCGAGCCCTCCTCCCCCCCCCCCCCCCCCCGCCGCGTGCCAGGGACCCGCCGCCCCGGATCCCCCCGAGACCAAGGGACATTTCACAGAGGCCACTGGAATTCCGCCCGCCCCGTCCCGCGTCCCCGCCCGCCAGCTCGGCACGCCCGGCGCCTCTCGGCCGGCTCCCGCTGCCCGCCCGCCCGGACCGCCGCCGCGCCGGGAGCGCGGGGGAGCGAGCTCCTTCGCAGCTCCAGTGAGAGCGGCAGGCACCGCGCCAGGCGCGGAGCGCAAGTCGTACAAGCCCAGCTCCAGCCACAGTGAATGAGAAGCGAGACCTCCCTCCCGCCGAGCGGCGAGGGGAGCCGCCGAAGGTACCTTGCTTGGTCCGGCTCCCGGTCGGAGCGGCGCGGTGGGCTCCCGCGCCCGGCCTTCGGTCCGGAGCGGGGCGGTCCTGACCCCGCGGCACCTGCGGGTCCGCCCCGACACGGGCGCCGCGCTCCCCGGATCTGCGTCCTCCGCCCGGCCGCAGAGCACTTCCCCGCCGGCGGCCCCGCGGGCACACCCGGCCCCGCCGCTCCCGAGGCCAGCGCGGCGCCGCCCACGCCGGGCGGAGGCGGCCGAGCACGCGCGACGGCCCCGCGAGCAGGCAAGGCAAGGCCCGGCCCGGCCCGGCCCGGCCCGGCCCGGCCGCCCGCGAAGCCGCGCCGCGCTCCCGGGACGGGGAAGAGCCGCCGCACCGCCGGGGCTGGCGGGGCTTTCGGGAGGACGATCGGGGCGCGAACCCCGTGGCTCCTGGGCGGGGCGGGGCCGAGCCGCCCCAGCCCGGCAGCGCCCTTCCGCGGCGGCGGGGGCGCGGCTTAGCCGAGTCCACTGGAGCCGCGGGGAGCGCCCGTCTCCGCCGCCGCCGCAGCCCGGGGCGGGCGCAGGAACCGACCCGCCACCGCGGGGCGGGGCGACACGCGCGGGGGCCCCGCCCCGCCCCGCCTCGTCACGGGGCGGGGCCGCCCCCGCCCCGGCTCCCAGGCCAGGCTCGTCACGAGGTGGGGCCGCCGCACTGGCGAGGGGCGGGTACTGCCGAGCTGATCGATGGCAGGCAGCTGCCGCGATCGCCGAGCCGTCGAGCGCGGGGGTCAGCGGCGCGGGAGGCCGGCGGGGTGAGGCGGCCTGGGGGACCGGGGGGTCGGGAGGGCCGGGCGGGGGCCCGAGCGGCCGGAGGCCGAGGGGCAGGTAGGCCGCGGCCGGGGGGCGACGGTTGGGGTCGGCGGCGGGCGGGGATGGGGCAGGTTCTCGAACGGTTGCCCGTGGCTTCAGCCGTGGGCTGCGGCCGGCGGCAGGCCCGAGGCCGGGCGGGCGGTGCAGCGGCGGCCGGGGCAGGCCGGAGCTCGGCCGGAGGCTGTCGGGCCGGTCGCTCCGTGGGCCTGCCCGAGGAGGAGATCTGCCACGAATTGAGAGCGCTGATGCGAAACCTCCGTCACGTTTCCCCGTGAGCGGGTTCCAGCGCGCCCGCGCCGCGGGGGCCGGGGCTGTGGCCCGGTGGGAGGCGCCGGTCAGCGGCCGGTGCCCGCCCGGGGGGAGCGGGGGCGCGGGGCTGCGGCGCTCCCGGCACGTCCCGGCATTGCTCCGCTTGGGCCGTTGTTTGGTCCCTTGGCGCGGAGGAGTCTGGGCGCTTCTTTCCTCTTGTGAACTGTGAACGATTATTTGGCTGCAGCGGTCGAGGAATTTCTGTAGGTGCCTTTATTCAGTTCTGATGAACGTTTAGAGGAGCGTTTTTGCCCGAAGTAAGTTACTCTTTAATTAGACAAGTGACTGGAGTATGTAGTGAGCAGAAGCATCTAACACAAAACCATGCGAGGTGCTGTGTTGATGGTCACACGTACAACACTACTGTTCTCGGGTTGGGGATGTGACAGCACAATGCCGACGGGGTTTTATTCTGTAGCTAAAACGAGTTGGGCTTTGCCTTTTGCGTCCTTCTCCTAGAACCTTGGAGTTAGTCAACCTGGGGCGTCTGCTTTTTTGCCCTGACTCACTGTTACAGAGTTTAATTGAAATCTTACGTACGCTTGGACTGTGTATTTTTAATTTGCGTGAACAAGTGCATTAATTCCAGCTTACACCTCTTGCAGCGTTTGAAGCCTGGTGGCATATTGCGATGGCAGCTCAGATGACTGATGCTCATCGACGGTTCTTGCAGGTCCTGATGTCTCACGGGATAATGGAAGGATCAGAGGCTAGGAAATTACACAGGCGCTGCTGTGAAATCCATCAAGGTGCGTCTCTCTTTCGGAGAAAAAGTAGGGAGGTGGAAGAACTATTTTTTTTCCTGGTGCAGCTTACAAATAATTAGATTTCTGGAAAGCATGTACCATCTAAAAAAAAGTTTAAAAACTTTAATGATGTGAGTGTTCTCTCCTAAAACATAAAATAACACAGCAGTGTGGAAACTAAGTTTTAATCGGGTCAGACTGATACAGAACGCTTTTTATTTTAGCAAAGATGTTTTTTATAGGTTATACATTTTTTAAAAATTCTTTTTTTGACACTGACCGTGCTGAAATTTTCAGAATGTTTCCCTTCATACTTATTTGGAAAGACTTCCTTTGGAATGTAATATGAAGTGTATGCTGTTATCCATCTTGAGTAAGTCTGTCACATCTGGCCGATTACATGCTCAGCTGGTTAGTTTTAATATATGCTGTACCAAGCTGAATTTTATGGCACCTGTAACAAAAATTTGGTTGTATACCGTCAAATCTGTTTGAAGTTCATGTTCAAACTTAAATAGTACAGAAATGTGTAATCAACTTGGTAAGGATTTTTTTTCAGAGATCTGCTTACAGATCAGAGATCTGTATTTCATCTTCACTAATTTTGAAAATGTGGTGGGCACAAACTGAAATAAAGCTGCAATGAGTAATGTGTTTAGCACTAATTAATCAGTGGGTATTAGATGTGTCAGTTGCTGGTTCCCAGAAAATAGTGAACAAATAAAATTCCTCTATTTTCATCTTTTCCTTATTTATGTACAAAACTGAAAAGGACAAGGAATGTCCAGGAACAAAAAGTGCCATTTAAAAGGAAACACCCAAATGCCATTCAAATTAGTGATTTTAAACCATTACTAGTGAAAGGCAGAAAACTCCAGCAAATGTTCTTTAAATTACACGTTCTGAGATCTAATATGCACTGAATATACGTCTCAAGGTATTTTCTGGTTCTCTAGTATTTATGACTTTAAAAGCCACCTTAACAGTTACTTGAGGGGTTTAGTCAGTTCAGGATCTCTGTGTGAGTCTGTTGAGAGCTGAACCAGTCACTGCAGGGGAACTGACCTATTCAGTTGCTGGTGGCTAACCGGGATGATAACCTGAGCATCACCATTGCTAACTCTTTTTTCTCTCTGTTAAGAGAGAAGAGACTGTAGTCACTGATGCACGTAACCTGTTGTGAACTCCCCCTTGCTTTGTTGCCACAAGTGGAGTCCTTTCCGGTGATGGCACTCTTACAGATTTTCCTTAGTTAACAGGAGTCAAACAGACTCCGTAGGTTTTGAAACTCTCCTGAGCCAAAAGAGCTTATTTCAGCACCTGGGCAAATTTCTGACTGAGAAAATGGATGTGTGGAAAAATAATGTTGCTTTTTACAGGTTTACTCCTGTATCTGTGAGAACCAAGCTGCTGTGATTTGTAAAAGAATTTATCATAAATGCTAGAGATGGCCTAAGCCAATAGCGCGGCTATAATGAGTTTGTTGCGTGTTAAGAACAAAGAACCTTAAGAAAAAAAACTTTACGGCTGAGTCGTGTTTTCAGCGTGCAGGATCAGTGAGCTGTACTGCAGTAAGAGCCGATAGAGTTGTTTCTCGTTAGGAAGGTTTATTTAATAGAAGGATTTAGAAAAAAATGGCTCCACTGCAACTGCTGCCTACCAAGTACTTGGTATTTTTTTCTGCATAGTGACAGGTGATGCGCAATGGAAAAATT
Source organism: Phoenicopterus ruber ruber (assembly GCA_009819775.1). NCBI lineage: Eukaryota > Metazoa > Chordata > Aves > Phoenicopteriformes > Phoenicopteridae > Phoenicopterus > Phoenicopterus ruber. The sequence goes on along the minus strand of CM020229.1, from coordinate 19,661,964 downwards.
TGTGAAATTACACAGATACAGTGTGGGAGTTTTAACTGTTACAGTTTTATTGAATGCTCTACCTAGGAAAGCTTTTTGTCTTGTTGGGAGGTAAAAGGATGTTGAACTTGACTCACTGAATGGAAAACTTCCCCCCACATTTGTTTTATGAACAAAAGAACCAGTGATTTGACAAAACCATCCTTGTTAGGGGCAAAGTTAACAGTGTCACGATTTATGAGATCATGGTAATAGCGTTTTTAAGAGGAAACTCAGCCTGACTGGACTGTTTCTAGATGAAGTTCTGATTTTGATGTAGTTTCCTCAAATACACCTTAATACTGCTTAGTGCAATCCGAACAATAATTTTCAAATTGGATCAAAGCTAATGTTACTGAAACTAGCTTATTTGAATTAATTCCTTTCTCCTGCAGGTCATAAGCATTACATAACAAGGCCATCTCCTGTCTGTGACATTGCTTTCCTTAAATACAAAAGGATAAAAAAGCTGCGTCAAATGAAGTCAAGTCATATAGTAACCAGCCTGCGCAGCCTCCGAGCAAAGTGATCTGGAAACTTTCCCTCCTGGTGTTTGGCACATTCTCTTGTTCTGCTTTATTTCAAAACCCTAAGCCTTTTGGCCAGGAGACACCGTCTTATTTTTTGTGTATCACCTGCATGCTTTGCGTTTAGCAGATGAGTGTCTATGCTAAAACCTGCACACAGCTCTGAAGGACGAGCTCCAAACATCGATCAAGTGCTGCATAGGACCCCTAGAAAGTGTGCAGTTCAGTTAGGATACAAACTGCAGGCTTGTTGAGGAAGGTTATTACAATTGCTGATACTTTTTTACTGGAATCCCTTAATGCATGCTGCTTCTGTCTGCATGGTGTTATGGCTTCTCCAGTTATGAAACACATTAGAGTAAAAACTGAAGTGCAAAGTTAAAGACGTGTTGCAGATCTCTAGCATTATAGAGTAGCTGAGGTACCGCAACATTCTTGGCATCCTTTCTGGGGTGGCTTTGTGTGTTGTCGGTGGGTCCAAGCTGGCTTTTCTGTTGATTCTGTAGTCAGGGAAATGGTAATATCCAAGTTGGCTGTTGTTGGATCCCTTTACAAGACACTGCCTGTGGGAGGAGAATACGTAGAATATTATTCTGACCCTGACCCCAGCCTGAAATCAGGAAACAGTAAAAATAGGAGAGTGTGTAGTTATTTTTCCTGCTGTCTTCCAAGCCAGCTGAAGTGCTTTAATACCTGAAGCTCTGGGTTTACACTACTCTAAACAGCACAGCTGGAAGCGTGGTGCCTCTCCCCTGGAAAACACATTTCTTGCTGTAATAGCACGACTTTTTTTTTTTTTCACAGATCATGGAATAAATACTGAGATTCATGTGCTCTCTATCCCTTTATAGATTTCCAAGTTTATCTATTTTTTTCTTGGATTCAGCACATCTTCATTTGACAAGTATTTAAATACAATATTAGGCATTTTTGTGACCAGCATTTTATTTTCCAAAGACATGGTCATTCACAAGTGTTTTCTTTGCCACATTCTTCAAGGCCAGAAGGTTAACGGAAAACACAGATATATTTTGTTTTGTTGTATTTTTGATGAACCTAAGGATAATTTGGAGGGACAAAATCAGGTTGCCTTTCTAACCAATGGCCATATTTACTGACAGACAATATTAGGTAATATTTATAAAATGAATTATAAAATGTAACTGTATATTAAGTTACAGTGAAGTTCATTAGAAAAATGGCCGATACAGTCCATATATGAAAGCATGTTTAGAAAAATGGAAGAATGAGAGAAAACTGCTTTTTTCCTGCCTATTTGGATGTACAGGAGGAGTGTATTGATTAACCATTCATTAACGTGGATTGTATCAGACTGGCTTTTGTCTAACTATGTTTTGTATTTATTTAACCGGCTTAGTAGCTGAACTCAGAAGAAAATAACTGTTAGTGTCAACTTTAGTCTACAGTCATAGCAATTTCTTAAGCATAGTCTATTTTGTGCTTGGCCATTGAAAGACCCATTAAATAAATTATATATGAGAAACAGGGATTCATAGAATAGACAACCATTTTTGCTTTACATGTTCTGTGTGTCTTTTAGTATTTAGTGTTTTAGGAGAAGCCCCAGCAGCTGCTCCTGTGTGCGACCCAGTGTGCTCGTTACGCTTATACCTTGCCTGCAAAGTTCAGCTAGAGCTTAGGAGAATTTTTCTTATCTGTGGTGGAATTTGCAGATAACCATCTGTTTGAAGTCTCTGGTTTATGTTACCGGAGAATTGTTTGCACTGCAAAACAACAGAAAAATCCACTGTACTGTTGTTTTGATATTTCATTTTATGGTGCATCAAATATGTCAAAACTAGAAAAAGAAAATGTGGCTCTTGGCTCCTCAAACTAGGCATTTTTGTGTAGACCATGAAGAATATCACAAAGCACCGACAGAAAAGGGATTGGGGAAGATCAGTGGGAGCATAGACAGTGAGATCATGCAGTTCCTTGGGAGTGCTTCACTAAGGTAGTGAACTCCTTTAAGTAAATGGACTTCAGTGACTTCTCTTACGTGTTTTGGGAGAAGTGAATGCTGAGGAAATGTCTGGGTGAGGCTGAGATGAGGTTTTCTGGCGGATGGCTGTACCGTCTCCCATCATGTTGCCCATTCCTAGTTTTGGAAGCCACACTCCCACCAGGCTTAGTAGCATTCTTGTACCTTGCCACAATGGTACCCACTCTACAGGGACTCTTCTGTTTTTACTGTGGATTTGTAAAAATTCTACTTATCCGTAGAATTTAAGGTCAGAAGGAAGTAATCTATTTTTGTGTCCCATGTAACGCCGGCCATATTTTCTGCTAAGTATTTTTTGCTGCATTATCAGATGCCTTGTAGCCGGATTGAAACATAAAATGTAGAGAAGCTTATCAATTACTCATTTAGATGTTCTGTTAATGAAGACTGACTATATCCCTTGGGTCAAAATACTCCCTGTGTTAAGAAGACTGAAAAAAGATTGGATGTGTCAGTCTCAAGTTGTACTGAACCAGCGTTGCCGCAGAGCGTAGGTGTAGCGTAGTTACTAACGTCACTCGGGTGGTGGGTTAGTGGTTACACTTCAAAACTGCTGTCTTGGCTGTGAGTCCTTACTGGAGTTCATGAGAACTTTTCAAGGGTATCACATTGTAGTACTGGTGAAACTCCACCTGCGCTGTTTGAACAACCGAGTATTTTCCCTCCCTAAACTCCTTTGCAGCCTGATTGGTTTTGTTCCAGGTCGTTGTGTTGCAGTATGCTACTAGAAGCAGCAACTCGTTCTTCCCAGTGATTCTATTTTTCATGAGAAGGTTGAAACGCATATTGTAGATGTATGTGTAGAAAGAGATTTAATGTGAATGGTTTCATAGGAGTTTAACATAATGTAAAGCAGAATACGTATAAAATAATTAACAGTGACTGACATAGTCTAGTCCATAGTTCAGATGTCATTTAGCTTGCCAAGGCAGGGATTGCCTGGTTTTATGTATTCATGTATAATACCTTGTGCTATTACAAGGAAGTGTCTTCTGGCTTGGTTTTGATGTTGTTAAACAGAAGGGAAAAAAAAAAAAAAAGGTATTGTACAACATATTGCTGCAAAGTGTAATTAAGAATGTTTTGTTTGTAAAGAACTTTGTAAACAAGCTTTTAGATTCTTTTACCAGTGTAATGGTCCTGTTGCTTCAGTTTTTTCTAGATATAATAAAGTTAGATGGCAGCATTTTCAAATCCTGATAGGGAGCTGCTTATTAGATTAATCATCTTGGTACTAAGAGAGGAACTGAAGGAAGTGGGGAAAAAAAAGCCCCAAACCGCACCACGTGTTTTTCCTCAAAGAAATTCACTTTTCTGAATGTTTTATTCTTCTTTTATTCTTCTGTGAAATGAAAACTGAGCATCAGTGATTTAAAATCCAAAGTAATTTGTCATCTTATTCTTCATGCTTTGTTCTATTTTTTTGCTAATTCTAAAGTTTGCAAACTGATTAACTCTATGCCCAAAGCTGTTTGTTGTATAATTATTAGTTTTTTAAATATGGTTTGATCTTGAAAATCAGCTGTAAATATCACCACTGGTCCTCCGTGGCTTACATTATATATGCTCAGTGTCATCAAAGTAGAAGAAAAACATGACTTTTTTGTAACGCTACTTTGCAGACTAGAATTGTACTTAATCTTCTGCTTAGTCTTCTGGCTCCAGAGAACGTGGAAGCCGAAGTACATAGTACAAGAGATGATAACTATGTGTTTAGGTTTTATATGAGTAAAGGTCCAATCTCTTTTCTTTTAAAGCATTCACGCAGCTTATTTGTAGTCTTTTGCTGTGAACAAGGGAACTCTATAGCAGGGCCAGTATACGTTTAAATTTATCATGAAGCTGTGGCATCTCAGACTAATCCAAGTAATAAAGATTCCTGTTGTTTGTTTGTCTTTAAGCAAGAAAGTTTAAAACAGTGCCTGTTGAAAAGTGCTGATTACCCGGCAGTGTAAGTCTGTTCGTTGTGCTGTTTGCTGTTTATAGTTTGCATACAGACATGTTCAGAAAAGTTTCTGGTTTCTCTGAGCACCTCTGCTTTATCTTCACTGAGGGATCTGTTCAGCTTTTCTGTGGAAAATATTTGAGTTTGTTATTAAGAGTTTGTTTAAATTTAGGGGGAAAAAAAAAAAAAACAGCAAACCCCAGAATATTTGTGTGCCATTTATTTACTGTTTCCTGTTTCCTATTTGCTCATCTGTTATCTGTCATTGAACTGAAATCGTTTCTTCTAAAGAAAGTGCTCCCAAGCAGTGTTCTGGGGTGACACATAATGAGCTCTCTTGCTACTGCTGTCACGTGTTCTCTTCATTAAGGGTTCAGGGCTGAGAATTGTTTATTGACAGAAAGAATAATACTTGGTTCCTGCATATACCTGGTTTTAAATGCTACTTGGTTATGTTCATAACTGGGTACTGGAATAGCAATTTGCTTTAATTTTATTTGACTGAAAACAGATTACAATCAGTACATCTGTGATACAGCATTAGTTCAGGTTGCATTTTATGCCTTAGAGAAGGAAATTATTTATTTCTGCTACAAAAAAATATTTACAGCAATTGTAATTAAGTCTTAGATTTTATTTTTTTAAGGTACTACATTTTACAGGGGAAGTTACTGGAAATTAAGACTTTTCAAACAGTTTAATCCAGTATTTCGGAAGTAGAGTAGTCCTGGCTCTAGTACGCATCTAATATACTCATGTTACAACAAGTCTTCTTAAATACAGTCTTCCGAAGTAGTATTTGACACCTCTGAGATATTTTACCAGAAGAAAAAAGGACAAAGAGATTCCCGTACACGCATAGTCAGAATACAAAGATTGTAGATACTTACTGAATGAAGATCACATTAGTTTGTCTAATTTCTCATCAAATCTGTTGACAGTAAATAACTTGTTTTCAGTAATAATGTATTTGAGTAAACAGTTTCTATCCAATCAGTTGCTGTGGCGGCCTGTACAAGAACTGTTTCATAGCGGTAAGGCATAAGCTTTTGCAAATACTAAAGGGCATTTATCATTTCTCCTGAGTCTGGAATTGTAAATTGACCAACTTTTTAGATGTTAAAATTGTTAAGTGCAGCTTTTGGTGCAGTCTGTCCCCATTCATTTTTGGTGGAGAGTTCATATCCCTTTTTTTCACAGACGTTTATCTCACATTAAAATGTTACAGCTGTTGTACAAAAGAATATTCTTCTGTTACCTTTCATCTTACCCTCTTTTAGATCTGTCACTAACGTTCCCTGGCTTTGATGTACGCAGAACGTTTCCTGCTGGCGGGTGCCAGGCAGGTGGCACGACGATTTGACAAAATTATACTTACTTTAATAATATACTTAATTATTGTTCTTGCTGTTTGTTGGTTTTGTTCACTTAAGGAGTCTTACATATCAGAGCCATGAACTTTCTGGGCAGGCACATCCTACGACTGATGTTTTTGCATTGTACTGCGCTATAAAGCGTCGTGGGGTTTTGAGAGTGGGACCTCTGTCTGGTGCTGTTACACAAGTGATGGGCTCTTCTAACTGAGAATAGTATTAAGTTAGTGATAACTGGTAGTATTTTTGAGACATCAAACATTTTTCTAGAGTTATGAGCTGTTACTGAACTCTGTTTTTTCAACCCGAGCCTGCTGAAGTCAACAGGAGTTTTGCCACTGACATCATTTTGTTTTGGATGGAAACTCTTGAGGGCGTGTGCTGTTGCTGTGCAAGCAAAAGCCGTAGCATGTGCTTCCACAGAATGACTCCAAAGTCCGTGTTAATTATGTCTACGTTAGAACTTCTGGTAGTATGTAATTTGTTTGCAGAACATGACACAAGATATTACCTGTATTTCTACAACACTAGAATTTTAAGTTTTCTGGTATGTAACTTGATCATTTACATGCCATTAATTTGTGAAACAGAACACAAAGAAACAAGGAATCCCTTGTGTGTAAATGAAAGCAAGCAAGTATATTTTTGCATTGTGCATAATAATTTTTCCTGGTCATGTTTTATTTTCAATTCTACTTAGTTCAAGTCCCTGTAATGAATGGATTGCTGCAGTGGGTTCCATACAGCGAGGCAGAATGTCTGGACTCTCTCTCTAAACTCTGACGTTCAAGGAGCTGAGCTTCTGGGAAGGCTCGGAGTCAGCAGCCCAAGAAAATGAAGTGTCTGCTGAATAGACGACCTGCTTGAATTCTGCCTCACTAACTTTTAGCTCTTTTACCTATGGAAAAAATGTTTCAGCAGATAAAACATAAAAAGATCTGCCTGATGTGTAGTTGTTTGGGTTTTTGGTGCATGTGCTTTTTCTTATTTATTTTCAGTCTACTACGCGCATGATAAACTGGATGATTTCGTCAGTACTATTAACAGCCATCTACAGCCTTTGTTTATGCAGATCCGGAAAGGAATGTCGGAAGGTGATGGGAGAGCACATTATGCTTTAGTAAGTACGTGACGTGCTGCCATCGCGTGGTTTATGTGGCTGTTCCGCTGTGACGCTGGCAGCTGCTGTAGAAGCTGCCTGTAGAGCAGGGAAGTGGGAGGATAAACTGCCAGCAGCCTAGGTGCGTGGAAAGGGAACATGGCAGCAAGGACCACAGCAGTCTGATTTATTTAGCATAAGCATCACTTAGTGCTGAAGTGAGATTTCTTTTTCACATGAGACTTTCTCAAGATGAATTTTTAAACTAGAAAACACAGAGAGCCCTCCAATGTTAGTTTTCTTTTTCTCTTACTCAAAAACCAACCGAGCATAAAAGCGTTGCTCAGGGATGGCCTATACAAAATTTCCCTTGACGCTCTGCAATGTGCATGTCAGAGAGGGAAGGTTCTACAGTAATTGCAAAACACCATACAGGAGGTATTCTAACATTAGCTGTTGCTTTCAACCCTTCTGCGTCATTTTGCCAGTTAAGTTGCACTAATAATGAATAGTAGTGGCATGTACAATAAGAATATGAAATATCAGTAACTGTTTTTCACAGCGAAACAAAAATGTGTATTGTAACAGAGTTACTGCTACTGTCCAGCACAGTATCCTGGTATGTGTAATATATTAGTTCTACTATATAGAACTAATATTCTATACTAGTTCTTGGGGGGGGGGGTTGGGTTGTTTAAGAACTTGGACTGGGCAGAGGCAGCTGTGGAGAACATGTGGCTGGAAAATCAGGGGTTGTAAAGAAAGGACTCGAGTATCATTGAGTGCCATCTTTAAGGAACAGCTTCTTTCATGCCACTTAAAGAAATGAGGTTTCTGTTAATTGTAAGATGATGTATTCTTTACCCCAGGGGATCTTTTATAATTTATGGTGTAGAAATACAAAGGCACTTTAATTCCAGGTTAAGTATTTTTTTTGTAGGTGAATTTGGCAGAAACCGAAATAACCAAAATGGCATCTGACTATGCAGAAAATGAATTAGAATTGTTCAGGAAAACAGTAAGTATGTCAGCTATTAGTAAATCACATTATTGGTGAAGGTACCATCTTAAAATGAATGGAAATGGAGATGTGGTTCAGGAACTAGTTGCCATCTTACCTAAGTTTATCCCAAACCCAATGGGGCGGTGGGGATGGGAGTATATGCAAGTAATGATTCCTATCAGTAAACTGAAATCGGCAGTAGGGCAGTGCTCCTTGGAGTCAGTGACTTGACATATCTGCTTTTAGTTAACAAACACCTTTCTTCAGGATTTTCAGTTGTGATTGCTGAATTTTTCACTGGCTTCAGTAGTCTAGTAATATACAGTAGATTGTAATGCTAATAACACACAAATTGGATTTGCTGATTTGAATAGAAGCATTTGTCTATTGTTATTGCTTAGCCAATTAATTCTGTGTTTAATAAACTAGTCAGAATGCTGCTTTTTAAACAAGAAAACATGCACTTGAGAATTTTCTGAAGTTCCAAATAGAACTATTGGGCTGAGATTCCAGGACGTTTGATGTCTAATTTCTTATTAACAACCATTAATGTGAGTTGTGATCATAGCTATTATCTTGCATGTTTTAGTGAATTGTTCTTACAGTGTCTTGAACTCTGAGGACTTAATTTCTCCAGCCATTAGGCTTCTAAAATTTTTTTTTTGCGTACTCATTAAAACATTCTGTTTAAACTGGCAAGAGAGGTGCACTGACTATTCTGGGACAGCTGCAAAAGTCTGATCTACATGGATAGTACCCAGTGATTTCCCTGCCCCCCCGTTACTGGTGAAGCACCTACACAGCCACATCAGCGCTGCAGAGCTGGCGTTGTTGTGGCGCGTACTACTACTGGCATAAAAACTCTGCCTGCTGCTCTGCAGTGATGAGCAGCAGGAGTGTTTTCAATGAGAGATTCTCTGAAAATTGGCGATACTGCTACAACCTTCAACTGCCCGGTAGGTTCAGCGGTACTAATGACTCCAGAGTGGACAAACTTACTTTAGTAGTGAGAGATTTTTTTCCTGAAAAGAACCTTGACAAAGAGCAGATAAAAAGAAACGGATCTGTCACCCCCGAGTATGCTCAAGGGTCCCTGAATGCAGCTTCATTTAGGCAGCGCTGTACAGTTCTATTTGTGGAAATGTTTTCCTGGCAAAGATTAAAGCTGTCAAGGTAACAATGATTGTTTTATCTTTTGGCCGTTTTTTGCAGTTCTCGTTCAAGCCATATACTGTAGTATATCTCATACGTACGGATACTAAAAAAGCTGCACATTACTATGAGGTGTGTCTATCTAATTGCATGGGTTTTTTAATAATTGAAAATGTTTCTTTCTGTAGATGGACCTAATCATTTTATCAGAAAATGGCTTTGCCTCTTCTACAGATATTTTAAACTTGGCTGACCAACTTAAGACAAAGAAAATGAAGAAAAAAGAAGCGGAACAAGTGCTGAAAGTTTTTGTGGAGGATAAGTGGCTCTCTGAGGTAACTGCTGTATCTTTTCAAGTGTCCGTATTTTAATAGGTCCAGCTATTACTTTGTTATGGATGTAATGGCTGAAGCTGGAGCTGTTCTTTAATGAATGATGGCAAAAATAGTTTTGTGGGGCCTGTGCTTATTGCTGCTCCAGTGATTTTTGGAGAAAAGGTAGTACCTTTACAAGGAAGAAGTCCTTGGGTAGGTCTATACAGGACAACATGGTTCCAGTTGCTCGTACCCGAGCTCGGTGGGCATGTGTGTACAGCCCTGCCTTGCGACAGGCAGACATCCTTTGTACACAGCAGCACGGCATACTTAAACTGGGAACAAGGGCTGGGAAAAGCTCTTCAGGGTGATCAGTGCTGGTAGTTACATTTAGAATATCCTGAAAAGCAGTGAGGCCAAACATGTTGAAAACTCCTGTACCAGAAATGCATGGGCCACTGTGCACATTTTTAAATCTCCTTTGCTTCGTGAGGGAGAAACTGAGATTAGCTTACCGTGTGGACGCTGCAGTTGCTTGCCAAGACAAGCGAGACCTCAGTCCCTTTTCTCGTGGATCAATTGCATCATAGATCTCCAAGATGCTGCCACATATTTACTTTACTTACGTTGGAGTGATTTAGCAGAGATTTTCAAAGATACCTCAAGCAGTAAATGCCTAGATTTTGCTGAAAGCCAGTAGAATTTCTGCTAATGTGCAAATGGAGGGTCCCAAAACTGCATGTCTTAGTTAAGGAGAGCATCCTTGCTCATCTGTACCTTCCAAGGACTAGATCTCCGTTAACAGTGTGAGATCTTTATTCTGATCCTCTAAACAAATTAATTCTGCTACTTCAGAAGTATTTTGGCTTTGCATTGTATCAGCGTCAGCATGTTAGTTTCATGATGGCAGAAAAAAGTGGATGTTAAATGCTTGCTAGCAGGTGATTAGAAAAGTCAAAAAAGATAGAAGGAATTAAAAGAAATTCCTTGTCTTGCCACTTGTTCCCTTAGAGAAATGGAGAATATACTCTGCATACTCGCTGCATAATTGAGATGGAACAATACATTCTCAGCAACTACCAAGATGTGGCAAGGAAGTGTAACATCTGCCACAGCCTTGCCATCCAGGTAACATGCGTTTTAGTACCTCAGTAGGCATCTGCCAGTGCCCTTACATGGTCATAGCTGAAGTTTGTGATAGTTTCCTTTGAGTATTAGGCAGGCACTGACAAATTCTGGTCTTGTAATCTGGTAATGGTGCCCATGTGTATAAAGAGAATCCCCCCCCCTTTTTTTTTCAGTGTAGGTATTTTATCTTCTGTCTTTGGAAAAAAAAGTGTCCTGGAGCAGTATCTCCAAGTGTAAACTTGGAGAAAGCGAACTCGCCCAATGAGCAGCAGCATTGTGCTGTCTCGCTTTCCAAAGCCAGCAGGCTAGAGATGAACCCTTACCCTTAAATAGGCATAACAGTTAAGTGCTAGCGATCTTATCTTTGGACCTTACAAATAGGAGTCTTCATGTGACACACATTCATCTTTGGGCCTGGGATTTTGGTTCAGGAATTGCTTCCGTCTCGGACTTGAGAATGAACGTGTACGTTTATACGTAGCATGCTAGAGCACTGTATTCTGACAGCTGGTAAATTACCAGCGTAGTCTGGCATAAGTGGTTACAGCCCGAACTCCTGTTCCAAAACTACTGCATTCTCTTGCTCCTTCACCGTGCATCTTCTCATCTTCCCAATTAACATGCTTCCACGTTACTTTTTCCATCCAAATTGGTCTCCTTTATTGCACCCAAATAGCTCAGCATTGTTTGTCTTTCAAGCTAAATTTTGTCCATATAGGGAAATGGTATTTCCTAGTTTCCAGGAAAATACCTCCTTTTATCATTTACGAGCTTTGGCTTTTGAGTATCCACCAACTCTACCGTGTGAACCATTCTTTGGAATAAAACATTGCGTATCTGCTGCCCTTTCTAACAACTTTATGTTGAACTGAAGGACAGGTTACAAAGATTTTTTTTTTTATCAACACTTCTGATTTCAGAGCCAAGTATGCGAATCCTGTGGAATCGGAATGCATTTACCTTGTGTCAGAAAGTACTTCAGAGCTCAGACTGAACCACGCTGTCCGCAGTGTAATGATGTCTGGTCTTGTGACATTCCAGGTACCGAGCAACCTATTTAAAAAAATGGAGCGTAATAATACTAGAGAATGGGCTGTGATATTCAGTGGCACTGCCTGTGTTATTTATAATTGTAGCTGAATATCTGTTATTTCTGGCTTCAGTTGTATGTTTCGGACAGTAAACCGTACATGGGCAACACTGAGCCCTGGGAGTGCAAGGATTATGCTTTATGGTCAGTGGCAGATCCTGTGTGTGTGGGTTCCAACAACATTAAAGTGTGGAGGTGGTGGAGGGGCTGGCAGGGGACAGACACAACACATGACACTAAAACTTCTGGAAATACTGAGCTTCTAAAAGCAGCACAATCTCTTTGGAATTCCTCTATTTAGCCAGGGAAATTGGACATTCTGAACAGGAACACAGGAATACATAAAGCATTTTAAAAATCTGGAGGTTATACAATATCATCCTTTTTGTGTGTGTCATTCAATAACCTTACTTTTGTTTTCTTCACAGGTGTGAGTCGAAGAGACTCCCAGTCACCATCAAAAACAGGGAGAGCAGAGAAGAGCTTCATTCCCAGCACTAGACGATGCTAGTAAAACTTGCTTTCAGTGAAATCTTTTTTCCCCGCTCTTGCAGAATAGCCAGACTGTACTGGATTCATTAGTAACAGTGCATTGTTCAGTGTATTTATTTTTTCCTGATGTTTTAAGAATCTTACAATAAAACTATCATTAACCTTCCTGTTCTCCTCCTTCACAGTTATGCCCGCACAGCTTTCTCGGAGGCTGTTTTGTGTATGTAGTTCTCCATATTCTTGGGTTGAGCCTCTCGGTGCACGTTTGGGAATGAAAGATGCGAATGCTTTTAGTCAGCCCTGCAAGCTGATCCATGCAGGTGAACCATTAAAAGAAGCCCTTCTCAGCAACAGCCTTCCCTCGCTGTACAGTTTCACTGGCACAACTGAAAATGAAACAGGGTTTCAAGTAGGTGACAAATGAATGCAGCACTTAAGGTCTGCTCGCTAAGGCTGGCCGAGTATCTGACCTAGGGCTAGAGTTTGAACACTTTCGGTTGGCACCGTGGGTTGCGTTTTGTCCCTTCTTTAGGCACAGAAGAGTTCATCTGACATAAGGCCAGGTTGTGAGCAGCTGCGCTCAGTAAGAGAGGGAATATTCCCACAGTCAAAATGGTTGGGAAGGAGTAGGACGAGACTTTTGGGGCAATGCCAGCTTATGTCTGCAGCGTGTTGAAAAAATTATCACCATCTTAAGATTCTTTTAGTTTTTAGTATTAGCACTTCACTCTCCAGTTTTATGTCAAGATGCTTTTTCCTTTGAGAGTGGCTTGAAAAAAACCAAGGACTAGATATTGCCAGGTACCGGAATGGAACGGCAGCATGTCTTTTCCTTGGTAGAAACGTGTGACACGGCAGAGTGGCAGCAGTTCAGCTGATGGTTAATCAAAGTATGATTAAGCTTCAGTTTATTTAACTGCAATTAAACTATGGATTAACTACAACTAATTATGTTCCTAGGCCTTAACACTAGTAATTTTTTCTGTATGGGAAACAGTAGTAACTTTTTCTGTATAGGAGATTAGTATCTTGCTTCGTGTTAGCTTTTTTTTTTTTTAAATGTATTGAACCTTTGGGTAGCACCATCCCTCATTGTTTATGTAACTCCAAATTCTTACTGGTATTAAATCCAAGTAGAAGATAACACTAACCTGATGTTCCAAATATAGTTTGAAGCGGAGTCCTGGCGGTGCCCATATATAGAGCTGTTTCAGATGTACACACGCATACAAGATGATGCCCTAACAGATGCTCTTTATGAGGAGTTCATATTAGAAATACCCACAAAAATAAAGTGGCTGTAGCATCTTCTTTCCCTTGACCCATCCAGATTCTCTCACCATGCTGAAGCAAGAATGTGGTGGTGATTTTAATCCACCCCTAACCTCTGGATAGGGAAGAACATTCTCATGCTTAAAAAGAATTCTCTTGTGAGAAGATGCCAGATGCTACTTTTTCTGATTTTTAATTCCTATTACAATGCTAACAGGCTTTATGCCTGCTACAGAGCTATGACCACCAGAAACTGACAGAGAAGCTGATATCAAGCGATCGTACATAGTGCCAATATTTAACCGGAATAAACAGAACCTGTCCAGGCATCAGAATACAGGACTGAAATGCAGCCTTTCTGAAATTGGGAAACTTAACCAAGTCAGGATCTTCCACATCAACCTATAAAAAACCAAAACAATCATCAGTAGAATGTCTTTACTCAGATATGACTTGATAAAGTGACATTACTGATATTAAAATTTCAGGCAGCTATTTACCTGACTAGTGTTGTGAAGAATTTGACTTTCATGTGGGTACAGGTTTTCTGAATCTTGTGGCGAATATAGGCGGATATACTTTCTTCCAAATACCTGTATATATTACAATAAATGTTTTCCATCTGTCATTAACCTGCACGTTACTGGAAACTGTAGGCCACAGCTGGCATTTAACAGTAAAATATACCTGATTACAAGAAACATCATTAACTTTGTTAGTAATAAACAGACACTGCTATAATGAAAAGTTAAAACAAATCAGACTATTGGAATCCAAGTACCTGTTCCCTTGGAGCAGATAAGAATTTGAAATACCAGGAAATGCCTTTAACCAAATTACTTTAAATTCAAAATTTAAGGCACCCAATTTATACGTTATTTAGGTTCTACATAGCTAGAAAGTAATTAGAAGAACTGAGAATAAGTAGCCTTCAGTGCAGTTCACATCAGCAGGCAGAGGTACCAGCAGAGAGTGGCTGCTTCCATATACTCCTTCAGCTCTTATTTCTGTGTCATCATTAATTGAGTCTTTCATTGGAGTGTTAATTGAAAGACGAGAATTCGTAAGGCAAGTGGGCTGACTGACCTGAACGCTACACGGAACTGCAAGTCGTCAGTGCCTAGAGTGAAGTGGCAGAATAAACGAGTCAGAGCCGATTCCTGCACTGCTACCAGTGGGATGCCCGCAGAAGGCATAGGGTGAATATTCGTGCTGCTTGTGCCAGGATTCGAGATTTCTTCAAGGGCCAGGCATGATCCTATTTGTTTGGAACTATCACATTAAAGAGCAAGTCAGTACTCTGACTAACCACAGTACCCTGGACTGACATTACGTACCAAACTATTCCTCACCAAGCTGCTTTTCCTCTATCCTCCACGTAATATAACAGGATTTCCTGAAATCTTACCAATGCCCAAGTTATAATGCTAGATGTTTAGAGTGTGTTGCTTCAAGGACAGCACATAAATGCAGTCTAAAGGCTGGACAAGTATCAATGTATTTCCGCCCTGTCCTGCTCTTCACTATCAATCACTGGTTAAACTACTAGAGCATTGATCTGAGTAACTATGGCTGTCCACGTGTTTTTAGAATACCTTCCATACCCCAAGGGATTACGGATGTTAATTAGCTCTCTAAAGAACCAAGGGCTAAGTGATATTTTTGGTGATGGCGATATTTTGGTTTACTGTCTTTCTTTGCTCCGACGACAGCACATTTTCTGAGTCCTTGAATTTTTGGGGGGTGGGTGTTCCCTGGACTGCTGTGAGCTATTAACGGGTCCTTCCTCCCCGTGCCTCGCTGGGTTAGGGCCTCGCGTATTGCAAGGCTGAAAGCACAAGTTAATGGTCAACAGCCTGCATCTCCAGATACCGGTTTCCTCGTTAGCAGAATTACTACGCTCCCTGCAGCAGCTACCACCCACCCAGCCAGTAGGGATCGTTCACCTTGTTACTTGTACTCGCGCCTTCCTGCGCTCCACAGCCACAGTTCAAGTGGCATCAAGAGGCAGGGCAGTTTTAATTGCAAATTGAAAACTGCCAGATCACCTGCTGCTCAAATTACAAATACTCTTCTATACCACTGGCAGATACTCTCCCATTCTTCAGGCAGAAGAATACAAGTTCCACAGTTTGTAAGGGAAGTACTTTTTCCCGGTCCAACAACTCCTATAATGGGCTTCCACCCCCAAAAATTCCCAGCAAGCCCCACCTAGTGTGTATACTGGGATACTTCGCTTTCAGAATGCAGCTCTGTGTGTGTGTGTGTGTGTGTCAGGTGGATTAGCAGGGAACAGAAATATAATATGTACATAATTGCACAGCAGTTATAAAACCCTGAAAAACCCACTTCAGGCAGGCCTGAATTAAGCCTCAGTTCCAAGTGAAAACACAGGTTAGCAATATGCAACTGGTTGGGACAGAGGAACTAAGGCTCAACCTATAAATAAGCACAAGTAGAAAGTACTCAATGTCGTCATGATCCTGCTGGAAAATATTTGAACGTGTAAGACTTTTTTTTTTTTTTTTAAAAAGAGTCTGATGGGATGGAGGAAGAAGTGGAAATCTCCCTCCAGTAATCAAAAAAGCCCCTCAGTGTTTGAAGGCGTACAGTTGTCAACTGATTGGACCAGGAAAACTTCTTTGGCCATGTAAGGTGCTCACCACAAAGGGCCCCAGTACGTCACGGTGTTACTCTGCACTAAGAGTTGTCATCAAGAAGCCTACCAACAGTAACTCGCTCAGCAGCAATGAGGTCACAGTGCAAATATTACTTCATCTGACTCTCAATGCACCCACGAGTAGATATTTTACTGGGTAATGTGAAGTGGATTAAAGTATACACCTAAGTCTACCCCAAAATCTTTCTGTTCAGAAAAGGAAGTTCCTTGGTACACTATGGCAGGATCCAGGTTCTTCCCAACTCTGTTACAAATCCCTTGTGTGACCGCGGAAAAGCTGCTTCTTGTGATTTCCATTTATCATCTGTAAAACGAGGGTAAGTAACGGTCTATCTCAACGAGGAGCACTTGTGGCCTACAAGATTACATTGAGCATTAAGTTGCAGTAGTGACAAATGCAATAGAATAGCAAAATAATATCTGCATATTCTCTATCCAATTGCTCATCAAGTTGTCTGTTACCCTTGCCTCTAACACTTACATACCATAAGCATTTTTTCTAGCTATAGCATTAATGGCACGTGTAGAGTAAGTAGAGTACAGACCTGGGCTAAGAAGTTTTGCTGGGGATCCTGATGAAGAGGTGAGATAGTGCCTTCTGGACCGAACCAAGCGTTAATGGTGATGTCGTCTTCTTCCCCTTCCCCCAGGCAGCAGTAGTCAGGGATACCGATATCCTCTTTCAATTCTGGGATCTACTCCCATAAAGAAATAAACATTAAAAAGGGTATGTGCTGACTTGCCAAAGGTATGTAATTCATAGAACAGAGGAACCAGGATTGATACAAAGAAAACAAATGACCTGCTTGTCCAGCAAAGGCAGGAGAGAAGTAGCTGAACTGCTAGGAATCTGCAGGAAATGTCCTCACACTTCCTGTCCTAGCACGCAGATTCTGTTGGAAGGACAGGTGGGAGAAAGAAAGGGGTTTCTCATTCTTCAGAGACCCTTTGCTTTACCAGAAACCAGAGAAACCCACAAGAGTAAGTAGGTTTGCTGTTCACGGAAAAGCAGCAGCTGATCTTTTAAACACTAAGCTTGCTTCTCTGTGAGATTCCTTTTTACGTCTCCCACCAACCTAACCTCTGGTTAACTGGAATGACATTTCGTAACACGGTGAACGTGTCACCGCTGAAGACTGTTTCCTGTCCAAATCTCTTCCCTGACTTACATGTTCTTTAGGGAAATGCTGCTTTCCAGGTGATATCCCTCTAAGTATATGCTACATTGTACTGAAACAGAACTAAGATTGAATGTCTTCACTCCTGAAAGGGTTTTGTTTCCACGCCTTTCAGTCAAATGGAACAAACTCCTCCCTCTGCTCCTTCAAATTGTGGGAAAAGAAACTTAAGAAATACTGTGAATTCTCCGTATGCCCTTCCATCTAGTAGAGTTGCCATCCTCAGAGATGACTTGCGCTACAAAGGGACCACTTGACTGCAGAAAGATAAAAACATTCACTCAGTTTTACCTGATCAAAAAGCTGGTGCTGGGCGAGGTATCCTACGCTGTTCTGAAATTACAGCAGAGAAAGAAAAAAATGCACAGTGACATATAGGGTAAGACTTCTCAGTCAGTTCATTTACTTACAGGTAACATCCATTTCCAATGTCCTATTTCAGAGCACTAGAATTGTTTCAACAGTTGACTAGTACAAGAGGTCTTCTGAAATAGTAACTTACAGCTACACTGAAATTGTAAGAGTGTAGATATATCCCCACAATCAACAAATTGCCTAGCGTGAGCTGCTGGAAGCAGCCTACCTGTAATCCTACGGCGTCTCGACAGTTCTGTTGTCAATCCTGTGACAACACTCTGCATCTTTATAGCTAGACCCTGCTGATACACAGACTAGTTCACCTTCACTCCCTCTAAGTATCTCGATATTCTATCCCAGGCTGCACCACAGGCCAATTTGCAATGGCACGTGGTCCCTCCCGCCAGAAGACTAGGAAAGAGAAATGAGGGCTTCAGATCCTCAGCTGTGAAAGTAGGAGGACATTCAATTGCTAATCAACTTTCTATTTTTTTACCTGGTGGCACATGAATTTGGATCTTGATCCTAGATCTCACTAAGCAGCTTAATAACTGAGAGGAACAAAACCGCTGGCTGAGGGCTCCACCATACAGGCTTTTGCTGCAGAAGGCATCTATCTATTCATCAAATTCCAGCTGCTGTACATTTGATTATATGTAAAAATCAAACCCAGCTACTGTTGCAATAACTATTTGTAGCTTCAGATCTTGAAAATATGTCAAACCTTTGAATTCAGAGTTGTGCTTATAGCACACCCCCTCCCTCGACATCACCTCTAAGCACATTTGCTCTAAGCAGCAATTCTGTACCGGTAACACACTGCCGTATTTGGAGATGAAACGAAAGGAGAGCAACAGACCTCATCCACAATATACCGGTTGATAAAGTCGCTGACAGTCATGAGCTGCTGAGACCATTCCTCATCTGTGTATCGGGTACCCAGTTCCACGGGGACTGTGCGGCACCCTGCGACTTGACAAAAATAGTCCACACTGAAATAAAGAAAGTTCCATTACCCTTGTATACTGCTCTTCTTACGAACTCTGAACGAAAGGCAATCAAAATCCATCTTTTAGAGTACCATGAGTTTCTTCTAAAACCGACCAACCTGAGGCAAAAGGTAGCAGAAAAGGATGCGAGCAGCAAGCAGACAGGCAGTCAAGTTCGTGGGTGTATTATGCCATAATTGTTTGTTTTGTTCAGTTTTAAAACCTTGTTTACCTCAGTTAACTATTGTTTCCTTACGAGCTAAGGATATTTAAGCTGTTAGTCTCTCTTGCCTAGGGAGGACTAATCTTTTTGCTGCCTACTGCCACGTTTGCTAAATAAAATGTCGTATCTTTTTATCATTACTGCTAGATCAACTCTCTGTCAGTGCCAAATTCTGTATACAGGTGCCAATAATATCCACCCTGGCTGAAGTCAGAGGAACTACTTTGACGGGTGGTATACACCTCTCCATTGACAATGATATTAACTAAATGGAGAAGTTCATCTTTTTAAGTGTCTGAAGCTAAGCAGTGGAGTACCTTCCCTGAAAAAAGAATAAACCCCCTATGAAATAACAAGTGTGTTCAGCTAATGTCAATTTTACCCTTGGCTGCGGAACGAAAGCAATTGCTCAAACTAAGCGTGTTTTCTTCCATTTTCTAAGCTTTATCTCACAAATAACCGATTTCTCAGTATCGGAAATGTTGGCTCCATCGCTTACATTACACGAGCAGCACAATGTTATTACTCACTCCTGAATAGTGGTGTCTGAAACTCAAACACGACACAGAACAAACACCAATGCTTGTACTTGTGAATGAAAAAGCCAGTCACGCTTACTCACGCATCGCTGAAATCCACTTTCTATTGCACTAATTATCGGCAAGTTCTGAGATGTAAAAAACACTGACCTGTGTCTGACACAGACCCACTTAAGCGAGCAGCTCACTGGAACGGTTAGCAATGCACGCTCGTCTCTCGTTTCCAGCTGAGCAACACGCAGCGCCAGCCGCTCGCCAGAGCGCTCCCCGGCACAGCCCCGGGAGGCACGGCCGAGGGCCGCCTTCCCGCGCTGGCCCGCCAGGACCCGGATTCCCCGGCGCACCGGAGCGCTTACCGTGCGATGCTCTGGGTGGTTTGATGCGCTTCCCTCATCTACGGAGCAACTTCTACAGAGCAAAGACAACATCGCAGCAGGAAGGTGCTGCCAACAGAAGTCGCTCCCCACGGCACCTGTCTTCTGCGATGGTCTCTACTGCTCCACCGAGCACCAAGACACCTGACACAGAAAACGACCCTCGCCCTTACTAGGACGGGGAAGGAACTCGTATTTCTCACCTCCACTTCTTCATACATGGCAGTGATCAATAATCCCCTCTAAGACCACAGCTTCTGTGGAATTAGATAGTTGTCTCTGAAATGCTCCAGCGAAGGGCAGTGAAGGTGTGGAAGCGCCTCTTCTGGCTGCACAGCAGGGACCGGAGCGGGGTCAATCCGGGCCCTCTGGAACAGACACGACCTCCTTCAACAGCCGCTAGCGACGGCCTCCGCGGCCGCCGCCCCCCCGCCGCCCGGCCCGGCCCGGCCCGCGCACTCCCAGAGGGGCCCCGGGGCCGGCGGGGGAGGGAGGGACGACGGGGAACGCCGGCCCCGGGGCGGCGGTGGCGCGCGAGGGGGCCCGGGCTCGCCCCGGCGGCGGGAGGAGGGGGGAGGGGGAGAACGAAGGCACGAGGGAGCGCGAGGGGCGGGGGCAGCCGGGGGGGACACGAGGGGCGGGGGCAGCCGCGGGAGGCGCGCGGGGCCGGGTCGCCTCAGGGCGGCGGGCGGTACCTTGGCGCTGCCCTCGGCTGCGTCGCGCCGCTCCCCGCGGGGCAGGTGCGCCTGCAGGACGCGCACGAGGCGGGCGAGGACGTTGTCCAGGACGGAGGCGCCCATGAGCAGCCCCATGTCGCAGAGGCGGACGGCGGGCGCCAGCGGGCGGCCGGCGGCGACCTCGGCCAGCGCCCCGAAGAGGCAGCCGTAGGCGTAGACCTGCCGCCAGGCCTTGCTGACCTCCCGCCACGGCCCCGCATTCAGCTTCTCCCAGGAGTAGTCGCGCAGGACGTCGCCGAGGCGCCGCAGCGCCGCCGCCGCCGCCCCGCAGGGCCGGCCCGCCGCGCCGTAGAGCAGCCCGCGGGCCGCCGCAGCAGCGGCAGGACGCAGTCCTCCACCTCACCGCTCAGCGCCAAGGTCAGCCCCTCCTCGGCGCCGGGCAGCAGCGCCCGCACCTCTGCCCAGAGCGCGTCGCCCGCCGCGGGGCCGGCGGCCGGGCCCTGCGCGCCGCTGGGCGCCGCCATGGCAGCGCGTCGCCGCCGGCCTCCCTGTGGCGGCGCTGCCGGGCCTGCGCGGGCGCGGGGGGCAGGCCCCGGCGGGGCGGTCCGGTCCGGCCTGCGGGGCCGATCCCGCCTGCGGCTCCGCCCTGCGCCGGGCCCGGCTGCGCTCGCGGGACTGGTGGCCTGGCGCGGCCGGGCGCGCCGCTCCCGCCCCAGCGGCTGCGGAAGCGGCGTTGGCGTCGCGTACCGAGAGGGGGGCTGGGGCCGGCGGCCCCGCGGCCCGCCCACGCGCGCTCCCCTCCGCCGCCGCGGGTGGGCCCTGCGGGGCTGCCCCGGCTCCGGCCGCTGCCGGGGCGCTCGGGGTCGCGGCTGCCCGCGGAGGGGCCGGTGGCGGCGCGTTGGCGCGGGTGTCGTTACCGCTTCCTCAGGCTTGCGGCTCCCCGGCTGCTGCGGCAGCTGGTGCGGCGGGAGCTGCAGGCTGCTCTTTGCACCGCTCTCCTGCAGTTTTCAGAGCACGCTTTGATGACGGGAGGTCACCGGGCGCTGCGGGCCGGTGCTCCCGGGGCCGCTGGGGGAAGGAGCAGTCCGCTCCCGCCGGGCCGGTCGTGGTTGTGTCTGAGCCCCTGCGCCGCCACAAGCCTTCGGGCAGCCGCATAGGACCGGGATGGAAACCTCTTCTAGGTCAAAACATACTCCTTGTCTCAGGCTGGTTTAGCCCAGATCAGTCTCATCACCTGGTTCATCACAGAACTGTGTCTGCTTTTACAGGGCAAAGAAGGGGGCGATAGGGGTTTAGGTGGGTGAAGGAAGCGAGCCATTCCTTTTGTGGCATTGCTGTGGTGGGGTTAAAGGCTCTCTGAAACTGTAGCCCAGGTCTCCGTGAGCAGTGTAGCATCACCAAAACTCAGCCTGAATTGTGTCATTTGGCTCTTGACCAGTGAGTCCACTGGAATTTAGTAATTGTATGATTGATGCATCTGTTTGCATTAAAGGGGAACATATAAACCCAATGTAGTTTTCTTTCTGCTGTAGCTTACACGTTAACCATACAGTGATGGTATGAGGAAGATAGCTGTTTTCACCTTGGAAATCTCTCTGTTTGAAAAGTGGGACATCTATTAGCAAGTAGATGAGTCCTGAAAGATGAGGAGATACTCTAATCAGTGTCAATCTTAAGTATTAGAAAGCAAGCCTATGTGGGACCTTGCATGCTGATCTGAGTAACCTGAGAGGAGCCTGGAAGTGTCAGGGATGAACACTGCTGTGAGGCAATGTCCTTGTGGTGGTTTATGCTGCATGCTTTTAATCCGTGCTTAAGACATGCTTCCTGTATGGAATACGCACCTCAGTCTTCTAACACACTTTGAATGGCATCTTTCAGCCCCATCTTCCTTTGATAACGCGCCCTGAATGTGTTCTCAGTATTTAATACTCGACTGCAAAGAAAATACTATTTTACTTAAAATTCAGCAACTCCTCAGAGTGTCTTAACATCACGAACCAAAATCTGAAGCAACATAACAAGAAATGAGGAATTTGTAACTCATGAAGAATTTTAAAAGTGCCGCTTGTCTGGGGTTGAAATCTTCAGACTTGATGCAAAATCTTACGTTTGCAGAAAAAGTTAAAATCATCACCTTTTGTACTGAGAGAACGCTCGTTCTTCTTTGTCCCGTGCTCAGTCACTAGTGCTTTCGAAAAAAAGAGAGTTGATTTGAGTCCTCCTGTCACTGCTGCTGCTGGTGACTCTCCTCTACCCAGCTGTCTTGTTTGAGTGACTTCTTCTGTCACACTCAGACTTGCTGCATTGGCTGATCATGCTGGCCCATCTATTCTCTGTCTTCTTACTGCTTTTCTGTTTGCACCTTAAATTCGTCCCGTGACTGTGGGATTTTAGCACCTTCATTTAGAATTTTCCCCTCCTTGATTGCTAAATGTTAATATATGCTGCTATAGGAGAAAGTATTTAACTGGCAAGGAAACTTGTCAGACCTTGTGTTCAATATTTGTAAGTTATGATCCTAGTAAGTGTTGCTAGTCTTGTGCTTATGAACTGTCCAATTTCTATTGCCATTTATATTAACTTTTATTCCTCTAAGTTGGTTAATACAATTCTCACTAAATCATAGTTTTCCTAGTTTAAATATTAGGAATATTTTCACAAATTACGTTTTGAAGATTTGGATTTTCTTTCTGGTATTTTAAATAACACCAAGTTCTGAACACGTAATCTCCAGTGCAACGGTGGGGCATTAAGGCCGTGATGAGCTTTGTCAGTTTTACTGTAGGTGAAGAACCAATTGGGGAGTAGCTTTTAGTTTTTGGGTATTCAGGGAGGTTCAGTGTTTCTCTTTGAGCGTACACTGGAAGACAGTTATTTCTAGTCAGTCATATTTTGGTTTGAATGCTGATACCGCATCAATAGTCTTGAAAGGGCCGAGCTGTATATCTGCTAAGCTAATAGGTTTTCAGGTGTTGTAGTGTGTTTGGGCCTTTAGTCTAGGAGGAAAATCCACTAAAGCTCTTAATGCCGTACGCATCTTAGCAGTTTGGTTTGAAATTGTGTTTATTAGAAAAAACCCAACAGATTTGCAAAGCTGAAGTGGGAAGTGTTGCTATCAGATTAATTAACCTTGCAGTACATGTGTACTAGTTTTGAAACGTCTGTAAACTAATGCAGATTTTGTGTGTGTGTGAGCTGTCTGGACCAAGGAAGTGGATGACTTCAGTGCTAGACATTTCCATTTTAAGTCAACAGAGATAATTTAATTCCTGCTGCCAACGAACAAAGATTATTGTCATCTGTGTAACCTGGAGAAATTGATGTGAAAGAGAGTTCCGTTTCCCTGTGGATTATGCCACCATCACTGAAACTTGTGCTGTTTCATCAGAAGTAAATTTTTTAAAGACTGTGGAAGCCAACTGCCTAACCTTGCAGAAAGATGCCCCTTTTAAAACACAGGAGGAAAAGTTGGTACCAAGGATTTTTCCCTGCTGCTTCCTGCCGTATAATCTGCAAAGCACTTTTTGTTCTCTTATATTCTGTGTATTTTTAAAATATGCTCCAGGCAGCTCACTTTCTCCTAGAACTGACATTCAGAAAGAAATTACCTATTTAAAAAACCCCAAATAAACAGGCACACAATTAAGAGAGATAATAAAGTCTGATAAACCATCTGTATTTCTCTCTTCTGTTTACAGTCATAGATTCCAGGACCCACAGTTACTTGATGTTGCCTTGTCTGCCACTGGTGGAAAAGTGCTTAGTTTACACCAAATATCAAAAAAAAATGCTCTGTATCTTGTCTTGCCTTTGTCTTCATTGGCAAAGAGCAGGGTTTGGCCTGTTCAGAATTTAATTATTTGTTTGTAGTAATATTCTTTTTTATAATACTCTTTCCTCATTTACTAATTTGAATTAATGAACAAAGTCCTGTGATTGTTTTTGGATTTTATTAAAATGACATCAAGACACATGCTCAGTGATTCACCACTTGAGTCCTAAGTAGGACGTTTTACTAGGTGGATCAATTTTAAAATGACAGCATCTGCTTGCTTGTACACATTTATTTATGATTCTTCCCCAGGCGAGTATAGCAGGAGTCTGGTGAGTAATAACCAGCTGTTGGAATTAGCAAATAGGGAAAGCAGTTATTTGATCTGTGAAGGAGTGGGAGCCAAGGCCAGAAGTAATAAAACTAAACAGATGCCCCAAATATATAAACCCAAGTAGGGGACGTGTAAATTACTTGCACTGCGATGGGCAAAATAACGTCAGATGGGTTGACTCTGTCTAGAGTTTTTATTAAAGATGAAACCCTCTCCACCACCGCGTCACGTACAGCAATCCAGAGAGCATCCTGGGTCTAATTCTGGCATCTCCGCAGCGCTCGGCCAGCGGCGTGAGCGATGGCTGCAGGCGCGGCGGCTCTCGCTGTGCTTCCGTGGGTTGTCTCTCCGATACCGTCAGCAGAATGGGAAAAAGGGATCTGAGTGGGAGGCAAGTCTGCCGTTGGACCACCTTGTCTCGAATCCCAGGTGTGCGGACTCTGGTCCTTTCTGGTGCTCTGACGAGGTATGTTCTTATACCGAGTAATTTCTTGACAGTCACCGCAGGGCACAACAGCGGGCACAAAGATTTTGCATCTTCTCAGGAGTTCAGGCTGGCCACCCAGCTCCCGGGAGCTCCATGTCCCTTCTGGCAGCCTGGCACTCGGAATTGCCGAGGGAAGTGGTCCATTTCCTCACTACCTGTTATCCTGACAGTTGATGAGACCAGTCCTGAAGTGACTGTTGCAGCTTGATGGGGAAAGCCTGTCCTGAGAAACTAGTGTTCCTTCCGCTTGGACGTTCAGGAGTGATGGTTCCTAAGCTGAATTTACATTGTGCTCATCAGTTACTGCAGTTTGCTCTAATAAAAACAAATTTATGACAACAAATGAAAAATGTATGTTCTTGATATACCTCCTTCCATTTTGTAAAGAAGAAGATAAACCAAGGTGAAACTATGGAAGTTACATTGAAACTTTCATAAACATTTCGTAACATTTTGATGGTTGTCACAATATTTTATAAATCCTCTTATCTTCAGAAATGTTAATTTATATACACCTTATTAAGCTTACACTCTCACTTGCCATTAGGCCGGCATAATTGTGTCTCTATGGTATGTAAAGGTGGGGACCCTAAAACACAGTAGCCTCTAAATGGTATTATTTGGGCAATTATTTGTACAGAGGAAAGAGGGCTAGCAGTAACTGTAGTGGGCTATTAAAGAAAAGGACTCTAGTCACGTCAGGTGAGCATAGATCCGGAATTTCCGATGCCTTTGCAAGTGGAAAGCATAAAAGTTCAAAAACAACCTGCAAGATGAAGCCTATCCAGTTCAGGGTCACGAGGAGTGAGGTGGACCTTGCGGAGATCCAAGGTTTGCAGCCAACATTTTAAACAAACAGGTGTTTTTATGATGAATAATAATTGCAGTTGTGAGTTGGAGCTAGGGGCTGTCAGGCTTCTGGTATAATTAACTTCTCCGACTTCTCAAACCTCATAGGATTAATTCCCTTTGTGTATTAGCACAGGCAGTTGCATTTAGATCTGTGTTGCCACCTTTCACTGGGAATTGCAAGTTGTGAGTGCGGCAGGAGTGAGATGGGGCAGCTGAACATCATCTGATAATTTGTACTTCATAACTGTCTTTTGGAGTTCCATCCTTGTCAGCTCTGCTCTCTTGTTAGGCTTGTATACTGTCACATACAACGAACTAGTTAGATGCCAGGTTTTTTAATTATTTGTTTCAAACTAACTCAATTTTTGAAATGGTATCAGGATATAATGTGTGCTTGCACAGTAAACCACACAAGATTTAATGTAATAGTATAGGCAATCTTTCTAAGAATTTCAAGTAGAATATCTTAGCAGGTTGTTATCAGCTTGCTGTCTTTTGTTCTAGTAGAAAGCTAAAATGAGTGACAGATAGGAGCACTGTTTTCCTAGGAAAGCCGCTCTTTCTCTGGCTCTACAAAGGTTTAAAACCTGCTAATCTTTATTCCTAACTATTTCAATATATATGCATCTAGCTGTCTCTGTTGGTTGTGTATCATCAGCCATGTTATATTTTTATCATGTTAATTACCGCGTACATGAGTCTTACATTGCATATCATTAATTATTGTGTTGTTAGAGTTAATTTTTGTTTATCTTGGCAAATACACGTGGTCTCCACTAATGTCTTGTAAGGAACATATATAGGTGCTAAAAACACTTTTATTGTTCAGTTTGCAGACATTCCAAAACTAGTACACATGTACTGCAAGATTAATTACTCTGATTACTTAATAAGCAAGGATGGAATTGACATTTAAAAAGTATCATGGTTGGAGGTCATGTATTGAAGTAAACATTATATATGCATTTTGTGTTTTGTGCCCAAAGTCTAGATTCTCTGTTGCAAAAGCTACAGATTTCAGCTAGAACTAAAATTCTAATTGATTTTATTAGTTTGCCCGTTTAAAAGAAAGCCTTACTATAACCAAGCATCTAATGGAGTTAACAGGCTATGATATTGGTTAGATCCTCGTTCAGTGTTTCCAGGGTTGATCTAGCCGCAACTGGCATCTGTAGCTTCTTCATCTGCAAAAGAGAGAGAAAGATGCTTAGTTGACGTTGGTGCTCTGACGGTCTCCCTGCAGGATGGCGTCCAGCCGCTGCGCTGCTGAGCACCTGAAGCTCTGCCACGTGAGGGTTCCTGGCTCCACGCTGGGAGTGACTGTGCTTGCGGTTGTGGTGCTTCTATGAGATGAGGGCAATCATTCCCCCTCCAGCCATCTGCCCAGGAAGATCTCTCGTGATGGCCTGGGTGGCATGTGTCCTCTACTTAGCCACCGCAGCAGAGAAGTGCCAGTCAGTGTTAGCGCTGGCCCTCTCTGCCTGGGGCGGGGGTGACAGGGAGGAGAGGCGGCTGCTGCTGCTGCCCTGCCTCGTGTGCCTTAGGGGAAGTAAGTAGGCTGTTTCTGCTGCCAGGAGTGGTTGGCTGGTACTTTCCATGAGCAATATACTCATTTAGCACCCATCTTCCCCCCCCCCCCAAAAAAAAAAAAGTAAAAAAAAAAGTGAAAATGGGAAGTAACATGCCCTCTGGTCCTTAGATGGGAGTGTAAGTTGATGATTGCCATGAGAGTGTTTGTTATCGTGGCTGGCTCTGATTTTCCATTACAGGGGATGAATGGTTGTCTCTTCCTCTGCAAGAACAAAAGTATGAACGCATAAGACTTTAAAGACTTTGGATGTCTTTCCTGGCTGCTTTTTCTGCTCCTGTGGACAGGAGATGAATGATTCTGATTAATAATATGTACAGAATTAATTGTTATACAAGAGTTATTTTCCTCAGATAGGCAAGGTCTTCCCGCTCGAGAGTGACACAGCCATGCATTTCGATTGTATCTTGGAGTTGAGTGTAATTGTACAGCGAAAGTGTAATGACGGATATGTCTTTATCAACCTGTTCCCTGCATTGTGTTTTTATCACTGCCATCTGCTCTGCCGAGAGTGGCAGCTGCCAGGTCTCGCAAATAGCGCTGTCATGTACTTTCATGTAGAACAACATATTGTCATAATTTCTCTGATATTACTAGATGGAATAACTTTAAGCGAGATAAGGTGACATTTTGCATGGCACTTTGGAATGCATTTCATTGCAGTGTGTGTAGGACACACAATGTTCTTTCTGGAGCAGGCTATAACAGCACACCCAGTTCTACTTTCAGAAATCACTGGAAAACGCTTATTTTTCCAAAAACATTATGTAACATCCATCTGGGACATATGTGTCACTGCTGAGATGCAACTGAGACATAGTCAGTATTAGTATTGCTTACATATGTAGCCTTAGTTACCTTTGCTGGATGGAAATTGTGTAAGTTAGACTATTTTTAAAATTTAGTTATTTCTTTTTTTTGCTTATATCAACTTGAATCTCCTTCATATTTGCAAACATGTTCAGACAGCTCCTTCAACATTAAAAGAAACAAAAAATCTTTACAACACATCTTTAAAAAAATCTTTATGGCAGTAAGTACTCTTTCTGTTGTCTCAGTTGGACCCTAGGTAGGAGATTTAAGTTTAGACTAGGCCAGATTCCACTAGGTGTCCAGCCTAAGCCGATCATCTGGGCTCTCTTGAGTTGCTTGGGAGGGAGGGGTCCATCCCAGCCTGAGATGGGATACTTAGGGTAGGCAAGCAAGTGGAATAAATTGCCCTCTGTGGGCGTCTGCTTCTCTCCTCAGGCTATAGAAGGAAGCTAAAAGACTAGCTGAGATGAACTTCTTGCCTTTCTGGCAGATAAATGTAGGTGAGGTGAATCACATACTGAATATATGCCAACACGTCCTCTTGTTCTGAGGGCCTGCCAAAATCTTGCTTGTGCACCAAGTATAGGAAAGTATTTGGTGTAATCCACCTTCACAGAGATGCCTCTCCTTAAAAGCAATGAGGTACATCCTCTTTTACATATTCATCTCAGTCTTTTGGATGTGTACTTAGTGCCGTTTTGACTACACAGGAGGTCCCAGTGATTTCTAGAGCGAGTGGCTGGCTAATCTCTTTCTGTCGCAGTTCCTGTTGCTGCTTGCAAGGGCCGAACACCGAGGAAGGAAGGAAAATGGTGTGTAAAACTCGGAGAATACAGCTGTCTGTTGCAATATACCTGTCTCATACACGTGTGTTATAAAACTGTGACACCAAATCTATCTGCCTACGGGAAAGATTTACAAGTAAAGCTGATTTGGGATATTTCTTCTTGCATTGATGAGAAACAGCCTTTCTGATATGGCAAAAAACCAGTTGTGATAAAGAAGGTGGAATATGTATTCTCGATTCTTGCGTCATTTTTTCAAGTGCGATAGGATGTAAAATGCTGAACACCTGATCAACAATATAAAGGATGGCGGGAAAGAGACAGCTTGCTCGCTAGTCAGCCTGTTTGGAACGGCGCTGTAGGTGGAAATCTTTTCTGACAGGAGTGTGGAAGAAAGCCAGGGCACGGCTCCTTTATGTTTCTCTGCCTCATACGAATGGATGTGCAGCTTCGGCACTTCATCGCCAGCCAAGCAGAGGCCATTTGAATTGTGAATAGTATTCTCCTGATAGCAAACAGACGATCAGGCCAAAGAGAAGTCTCTTGGCATTTAAATGAAGTCGTACACTCTAGAAATGTAAGTCTTGCCTGTCGTTCCAGTAGTGCATTTCAAGAGCTGATAAAGGCTCCTGGCATTATACTGATCTTGAGCGCACACCAGATCACCTTTTTATCCTAAGGGTAGGGACATGTCATTTTCATTAACCACACTTTATATATATAAAAACATTTTTTTTCTTCCTCTCAAGATTTACAAATCTCATTTGAAACTTATGTTTGATTTCTCCCCCAGACTAGGGCTATAAATGCTGCATGAATTTGTTTTTGTGCTCTGTTTTAAGTATATTTAGAAGTGTACACAGTTATTGTGTTCATACATCACATTCTTATTAATGAGCACAGTGTAATTGTTGGTTGTATTGACTTTTGTTTCTGTGGATGTTTTTAAAAGATATTTTAAAGGCTTTGCTGGAGTTTGCATGTGCTTCAGAAATTAAATTTAGTCTGCGATTTTATTACCCTTTTTATTTAATTTATCTTAACTGTTGCTTTCAAGCTGTGAACCAGCTGTTGACTTTGAAAAAACATTGTTCAATTTGAAAGGAGCATTTTAAAGCTTAATGTAATGGCTGTAAGTAATCACTGCAGCAATTATATTCTCTGGTGTTGTGCGTCACTATAATAATATTGGAGGTTGTGAGAAAATGCAGGAGAGAAACACATCAAGCTCAGACTTCTCAGTTTTGCCTGTGATGCCCTCCATCTCTCTGTTTTGTATACAGCTTGGTGTCACTGCTTGAATCGTAGCAGAAGAACTGAAGCTCCGCTCTGGTGTGACTCTGTGTGTGCTCAGCAGGAGTCAGGGGCTGCTTCTGAGCATCACTCTGTCGTTCTTCTTGGGCTGGACGGGTTTTTTTCTTTCTCCGTACAGGAAGATTGTAGATGGACGCTTGCTGCTGTGGCAGAAGCCTCTGCTGCTCTTCTGCCTCCTCCTGACTAGTTCCAAGATGTTGCCCTTGACAGAGTGGAATTTTGGGTTTGACTCTTCTTCAGCAGCTGCATACCCACCTTGTATGGTGCCGGTGGTAGAAAAGCTCCTCACAGAGCGTACAGAGAGTCTGGCCAGGGCAGGAGCGCTTGGCATCCTGCAAAGTCAGGTCATGCTCCCGTTGTGCTCTGGAAATGAGCAGCTACTTGCTATGGTGAGGAGAATTAATAGAAATGGGTGTATTTTCATCCACGTTCTGAGAAGGAACATCTTCTGTTTATTTGTGAGGAACTCTAGTTCAAGCAGGCTGGAGCTCTTGGGGAAGAGAACTTTCTGGGTCACTGCAGTGAAGATAAGAGAAGCAGCAGGCACTCAGGATCCCCTCGTGTTGTAACAAACCATGGAAATGCTGTGCAGCTTCCTCTGCCCTGGAAATTCTCTCCATAATGATTTTAAAAGGAAGGTAGCATGCATCATCGTGGGAGTGGGCTACATTTCACAACGAGTCACCTAGCTATGCTTTACACGCAGCTTGTGTTTGGAAACTGTGGACTATGGTGCTGCTCTAAAACGGTGCTCCACCAGATGCCAGCTGCGCAGGACCTAGCCCCTTCCAGTGACAAATGCCCGTGCGTGCTGCCCAGCAGGGTCGAGTCACCTGCCAAGCTAAACCGTCCGGTCCCCTTCACGGCTTTGTGAGGCAATAATGCAGCTGGGGAAGACCCAATAGGAAGCTTAGATTCGGCAAAACGCTAAGCCTTCCCCAAATTCGCTTTGTAGCAAGATCCTTCAGGATACCCATCTAACGACAGCAAGATCTGAGCCAATGCAATACAGTGACAATAACAGGAAGGGCAAGCGTGCCGGGAGCTGGAGGCATTGGGAGCTTGGGACAAATCGGGGAGCAGGCTTACTGCTGCGGCAAAATTGCTGGTGTTTGGTTGCCGTGGTTTTGAAGGAAGGATAGATGATGCATTTGGAAGATGATGCATTTGGAAGTGGGTTTTGTGATGGCACTGGTAATGGATGGTAGTCGTGGTGATACGGTTGGGATGATCCTCTACTAAGAGGTAGTCCCGCTTTGGCACGGTAATGCTCAGCTAGAATGGCCTGTACCTTAAAAAAAAAGCAAGATTAAAGAGAGTGAAAGCATACCCACATGTATCTGTGCGTGCGGTATGCATCTGTATGACATCTGCAGCAAAATGAACTTTGACGTAGTTTCCCGTTTCTCCACCTGTGCACAGGAAAGCAAAAGCACTGGTACAGATCTGTGTGCTTCCGAGATCAGGTGTATCCCTTCCAGATGAGTGTGGTAGAAGCTGGGCTGGTGACTGTGGATTTGGCAAGAAGGGACAGAGACAGAATGCTCATCGTGACAAAGGCAATATGACATGTGAATTACATTATATACATATATGTATGTATGTATAAATTAGACATTCAAAGAAGGTAACTGCTGGGATGGAGACAGACATGGAACAGCGTGTTCTGGAAAGTTAAAAGCTTAGCCAGCGTCCCAAGGTATTTTTTAATGTAGCAGAATGAAATTCCTTTGGGTGCAGCAAATGAGACACATAAAGTGTAATGCCCTGTGAAATCACAAAGAGCCACTTTCAACAGATGGAAAAAACAACTTTAATACAAAACCAAAAATTGATAGACTCTGCCTTTGATAATCCAAATACCAGGTTACACTTTAACAGTATCTATTACTGTCTATAAAGGATACTGTGGTTGTTAAATGCACTTGCTGCTTTGTCACTATATAGAATTTAAAGTGATGAAGCCTATATTCTTCTGTCTTCTTCACTCTAAGAAATTAAACAAAGTCTGTGACAAATGGCTCCCAAGTTACACATGCTATTTCACTCTGCTGTCTGCTGCACCTGTGCCACCACTCTGAGAGTGGAACCCCTTGTTTGAAGCTGGTTTTAGGCGTCCCTGTGGCAGGGGATGCTGAGAGCTGTGAGTGGGCATGGGTGGACAGCCCATTGCCAAAGGCAGAGCTGCAGACTGGCACCCTGGAGCCAGGGAGCTTTCCTGTGCCCTTGGAGATGAGCACCGTCATGCAAACGGGATGAGAGTGCTCACCTTCCCCTCATCGCACCACCTCTGAGGAATCGGTGTCTTGTTCTTTTAGGAATGCACAAAGTCGGTAGCGTGTGAGTAAATGTGACACAGTTCGTGTCTTAGAACTTCTGTCAGAGTTCATGACTTAGAACTCCTGTAGAGAAAGGCATGTCTCACAGATCTCTTGGCGTTCTCTGGAGGAGGCAGCAAGCATGTGGGACAGAAGAAATGGATTTATATATTCCACTTGGATTTCCAAAAAGAATTCAGCAAGGTCCCTTGTGAAAGACTTCTAAATAAAGCAAGCAGCTATGGGATGAGAAGACAGGTCCCCAGATGGACGCATAACCTAAAAAGCGCATAGGAGTAAATGGCCATTTTTTGCAGTGAAGGGAGGTCACCAGAGGAATCCTGTGGGGATCCGTGCTTCAGCTCTTCGACATATACATGGTCTGGAGAAAAGGACGAACGATGACTGTGTGTTTGCTGACAATTCTCAGCTATTCAAGGTAGTAAAAATAGGAGTTCACGCAGAGCGCTGTGGAAACTTTCTATATAGTGACTGACCTGATGTAATTCAGTGTAGGAAATAAATAGAAAGTGATGAGCAGAAGGAGGAACAATCCTAATTTTGTGTATACAGTGATGAGTACAGAGGTGATTGTTAAGTCATGCATGAGGACCTGGGATTATAATAAATACTTGGTTGGAAATGCTGGCGTAGCACTCAGTCATAAAAGTAAATAACATGTTAGGAGTTCTTAGAGAAGGAACAAAACAGGTAACAGGATTATGTCCTTGCATAAATTCCTGGTGTGCGGTGCGCACCCTTGAATACTCTATGGCAGTGCTGTTCCCCCATTTCCGAAAGCAAAGAATTGAACTAGAAAATGTTAGACAAGAGAGGACAAAGATGATCAAAGATGTGGAATGGCTTCTTTATGAGGAGAGCTTTGCCTTGGAAAGAGGACGATTAAATGGAATATACGTGTATAAATCATGTGGAATAGGAAGGATTAGGAAGGGATGATTGTTCACTGCTCTGTTCATGAAGGAGCCGGGGGTGGAGGGAAGGACATGACAATACATATGTCAACTCACAGCAAAAAAAAAGGTAGATACTTATTCACACTGTGCATACTGGAGCTGTGGAGCTCCTTGCGCCAGGATGTTGTAGGTGCTAAAAGTTTCAAAAAAATGAAAGCATAACATGTGGAAGAAAAATCATCTGATGAATATTGAACACCAATACACCCACTCTGACTCAGAAAGTTTCCAAACTGTGATGCACATCACTAGAGGTTGGGGACCTGCTGCTATGAACTTCTCTAATTCTTATATTCTTCTCTAGACATTCTTCTCCTGTCTGTTGCCAAAAGCCGAATATTGGCTGAATGGACTTTAGGTTTGAAACTCATGTGGCCACTCTTGCATGTCTATGTTACCCTAAATTTGAGACGTTAAAACGTCTTACCTAAAGGTAAGACAACGTCTTACCTAAAGGTAAGAAATTGCATGTGATGTAGGTTTACACTTAGGCTAATATTGTTTACTGTTGTTTTATTTACCTGTAAATTTGCCTCTGGCTC